>CM060176.1:95637814-95861651 GCA_030549775.1 Tamarix chinensis
TCTAAATTTACTTAATTTATATCATTTTAGCTCAAATAATAATATTTATGTAATTTTTACCACTTAAGTATAAAACAATAATTATTCCCCTATATTAGCTAAATAAACTACCAAAAACTAAGATTATAAAGATATACAATGTGTCAAAATATGAACTCATCACCAACCTCCCAGTGACAGCCAACCAGTCAATCTATTAGCTATACCAGTCAATGGGTCTAACTCGAGGCTAAGACTTCTAGATTTACAAACAAATAAGTCGATCAGTTGACCCAACAAGTCAATTGTTCTAGGAACCAGTCGATTGGTTTAAATCTTAGACCAAAATCCTCGAAGTCACAGACGAACCAGTTGATCGGTCTGCTAAATCAGTCGATTGGTCTTGGAGACTAGTCGATTGATCTGGACGAAAGTAGTCCACAAACACACCAATGACACACAAGTAGATTCCATAACTTGTTCAATAAAATCCAAACATTAAACTCAAGTCATTCAAGGTATTTTACATACAAGATCCATGAATCAACATGCTACATACCAACATTATTCCATAATTTATAGCAAGACATACTGGCATATTTTGAACTTGTTATAGAAATCATGCACTCACATTCTCTTCTTACTAAGTCGTTATGTAGTAAGTCCTGTTCACACATCACATATATCATTGTCTCCTAACACCCAGAACATCAAGAGGTTTCAAATCTATAGTTTTAAATATGAGATCCAAGCATATGAAATTTTAAGCCAAATCTCATACTAACTTATTTGTTCATTCCATATTAAATAATGCAGGCATATGGTCATTTTTAATATTCAAGATACTACAGACTTATAGTACTCATATTTCACTTACACATACTATTGCTACAATAATAAAAGAAGATAATGATTTACCTTAAAAGTTGAGCAATACACCAAGAGCACAACTCCTTAAAATCTCAAATCCCTTTTCCTACATTGAAATACCTTTCAAGAAAAACCTTAATTAAACTCAATGAAAATCTTTCTAAAATTATGCAAAGAAGATCAAATGAAAGCAGAGATCTGGAAGTGGAATTCAGAGAGAAAACCTCTGTAATACCCCAAATTGAGCGGAGTGTTATAAGAATTGATTTGGCTACTTATATCAACATGGTATACCATCCTTTTGGTGATTCCGTCCTAAAAACTCCACAGTTAAGCGTGTTGGCCGTGGAGCAATTTTAGGATGGGTGACCTTCTGGGAAGTTCTGAAAATTTCTCGGAAAGTGCGTGAGTGAGGACAAAGCGCACTGGAAGGACTCGTGTTGATCTGTGGGGCTAGCCAATCAATCCGAAAGCACTCCAAGGTAGCTCCCGTGTGGTCGTGTCGACTCGGGGTGTTACAACCTCACCTTTCAAAATGAAAAATAGAGAGTATTAAGGGTGAAATTAAACCCTCCCTCTTGTCCCCAATCTAACTCTATCTTATTTAAAATTAAAATAAGAAGGAGATAGGAAGAGGATTAGAAGAGGAAGAGATGATTAGGATACAACCACAGGGAAAGGAAAATGATAATGCAAATGTGAAAAAAACATGGCCATTTGGAGGTTAGGGGAAAAGAGAGAAAATAAGGACTTTATATTCGAATCATTGAGGGTGCTGCCGAAAGAAGAAGGGTGAGAGAGTGTATAAATTGAGACTCCCACCCCCAATTTGAATTAAAGATTCAAAGTGTAGGTTTTTGAAGTTTCAAAGATGACATTTTATGCTTTGAGCTGGTTTGGTGAAATTATAGGGTTCTAGGTGATGTGCCTTAGAAATTTTGAACATAAGAAAGGTCTGATGACATAAATGGATGAGAATCAAAGCTCAACATATCTACTGAGGTTACTAGTGCAAATAATTTGCTCAGGAATCTTGTAAAAAAGAGAAACAACAACAAGAAAGAGGAAAAAGAGCTGAGGGCATGAAAGTGACTCCTCATGCCTTATTTCCTCATGAATCCATTGAAAATAATCAAAACAAGGTAAATAGGTTCATAAATTTTGCAATAACTGAAAATAAACTATCTAAAACATAGTTATGAAATTGGAAAAAATTTGGGGAAAGATTCTCTAGAAAAATTGAGTTTGAAATGTACTTAGATCAATCAAACCAGTCAACTGGTGCCCAAACTAGTCGATTGGTTCGACAGGTTCTAGAAATCAAATTTGGACGAATAAACCAACCGATCAGTACCTCAGACCAGTTGACTGGTTTCTCGATAAAACCAAATATTTTTCCTAATCAAATCTAGATTATCCAATAACTATACCATTCTTTAAACACATTTATAAAGTAAGATCAAACACACTTAGATCACCATCAAACACTTAGATTAACACACATTAAGGACTCTAAAAAAAGTGAGGTATCATGTCCAAGATTTTGAAACACATACTCACAAGGCCTAATAAATTAGTATTACATAAAAGAAATATGTTTTAGACACTAAAAAAAATTAGATCTAAAGTGAGTTTAACAAAACTAATTGAAAGCTTATAAGATATAAGTTACCTGAAGTAAATTATTTTAAAAACTAACTTTTAAACTAATAAAAATATACTTGCCAAAAAGAAAATTTTAAAATAAACTAAAAGTTAGCTTATAAGCTACTTTTGGTCATGCCCAACACATACCATTTTTCATGGATAAACTAGTTATTTGAGATTCCAAGTGAGATTGACTAAGGAACATGACATTTTTTTACTATACAGGAATGATTAATGCACAAAAGTATGCATTTCTAATTAATTTCCATATATATCCTATATTTATTTATATAAAGAAGAAATGGTGTAATGAGACTATTTTTCTTAGCTTCATGTAGTGAGATTATTATTTGTACGAGTGGTACTTCAGACTTAAAACAACTATGAAAAAGTTTAATATAACGATTTTGGAAAATTTGATGAAATGATCCTGAGTCTTGACACAATTTGTAGGATTATACTGATGATTTTTTTCCAAAGTTAGAAATTTCCATCTAAATTCATTTTTTATTGATAACTGCATCATCTTTAAAAATGGCTCAATATTTGGAAATTATTACACTTTCTAAAACTAAAAATAACATTTTAACTAATTTTTGACCCCCAATTAACGTTACCTCTATAACAATAATCCTCAATATAATAATATAACGTACTCATTTTATCAATTTATATCCCACATTTTCTTTTCTGTTCTTTTTCTTTCCATTTCTACCATCTCTTTCTTTTTCTTTCTTACTGATTATAATATATTACCTCATAGTCACTAGATCAAAACTCCTAAAAAATAGTACATTATATCAATTTGTTTAATCTATTTTCTTCTTTTGTTGATGTGGAGTAGTTTTAGTATCAAAGGAATTAATAATCACTTTTGATTTTGTTGTGGATGTTCTTACTAGAAGTTAATGTACATTTCACACATGCCTCCTTGTACTTATGCAACCTATTTTAGTTAGAAAACTAATTAATATTTCCTAACATAATATCAATTTTTATATTTCCACTAGATAACCCTTTGATCCAAATTTTCATGTTAAGTAACTTGGCTTAAAGAAAATGAGTCTACATTATTATTCCATATGCATAGGAAAATATGTACAATTCCCTTTTTAAAAAGATTACATTGCTGAAAAAATGAACTTATAGTTATGCATCGTATTGTATTAGTAATTAATTGTTTACAAGGAATAATATTCTTAATAACATGAACTAAACAATCAATTATGTACATAATATATTTGATTTCATACAACACAATCTATCAAATCACAAAGTGAAAAATTAGTATCCATCATACATGCTTCATTTCATACAATAGATTTTCACCACTGGAAAAAAAATAATAACAAAAATCTCATTTAGATAACATAACATTTGGCTTAACTCTAGTTAGATACTATATATTTTAAATAATTTCATTGAAGTGTCACGTGTTATAAAATATATTTTTACTTTATTACCATCCTATTGATGAATATAGTTTTAGATTGATAAAATGATTAAATATTTAATAACACATTTTTCCTAAGATGAATGAAAAAATTATAAATATTTTAAATATAATTTTTTTATAATTTTAAATTTTCTAGATTTTTTTGGGGAATAAACAACATTAAAGTCTTATGAAATTTGAAAAAAAAAAGAACGTGGTATTAAGTTATTATTATTATTATTATTATTGTTGTTGTTGTTGTTGTTGTTGTTGTTTTTGTTGTTGTTGTTGTTGTTGTTGCTGTTATTGTTATTGTTATTTCAACAATCTAAAACTAAAATTATAAATAGAATGATATTAAAGTAAAAAATAAGTTTTAAAATATTAATGAAAAAACATGGTTGAACCATAGGAAAATTGGTTGAACCATTTTAACATTTATATGATGCTTTGTGCATATTAATTTTTGATAAGATATGAGTTGTGATAAAACATAGAAATTTATGTACAGAACAAAATTTAACCCATAAAATTTTCATTATAACTTTTTTTTTCTTACATTCATGTTATTTCTTATCCTTTATTCTTCTTAGTCTAAACCTAATTTTATCATTCTCCTAATTTTATTTGCAATCTAAATAATGAACCAACTAAGGACTTTTATAATATCAACCTTTATCTAAAAATAATTAATAATTTGGAATATGGTTATAATTTCATTTTATTAATCTCCCATTATCTCCTACATGTCATGATATAAGATAACACTAGTAGGTAGTAGCCATGAAAAACCTACCTTATAGTTGAGTTTTGGGATGGATACGTCTAAATGGAAT
This sequence comes from Tamarix chinensis, assembly GCA_030549775.1. Lineage (NCBI taxonomy): Eukaryota > Viridiplantae > Streptophyta > Magnoliopsida > Caryophyllales > Tamaricaceae > Tamarix > Tamarix chinensis. The sequence goes on from CM060176.1 coordinate 95,642,582, forward strand.
TCTTTAACTAATTATCTTTGTTGCTATTTTATTTTAATATTTTAATTTGGATTTGAACCTATGAGTTCATGCCAATGATGATGTGGGGGAATGTAATACAAATTCTATGATCCAAAGGTTGAATTACTTCATATTAAAGCCCATTATTCACCCTTGGTAGAAGATTTGAGCCAAACTAGTACACTTAAACCTAATAAGGCACTTACTCGCTCAATTATAGAACAATGAGGGACTTAATGGCCATTAGGATAATTTTAATGAAGATGCATGTTGGTACATGCTATGGGTGTCCAGTATGAGGGAGAACTATCAATATGAGTTACAATTAATATTTAGGTAGTAGTTATTAGAATCTTAAATATTTTATCATATTGGAATTCTATCTTTTTGTGCATATGTGTGTGTATCGATTATTGCATGTTTTTGGGTGTGATTTATCTTTTAGTTTTAGCCTATATTTTCATGAAGATTTAGATTAGAGGATGTGCAATTCTTGTATTTAATTTATCCATATAAAATTGTTGAAAATTATCAAGTGCAATTGAATACATGTTTGAATATTCAAATTGATCTCTTTGCGAGTTATTATTCTTGATTGTGAATTATATGTGGTTCATAATAAATTTCTCTCTCATTTATGTTTGGTTTTAAGAATTTTTTTTCTTCAATTAACCACTTTTATATCCCATCATAATCGTTCCCATCCTCATTTATAGCCATACATAAATTCATCTTTAACATTCATCATCTTCAACCTCTTGAAACTCTAACCCTAACCCTCCTCCATACCAATGAATATTTCCACCTTAATAACATCCATTAAGCCACATTTTTAGCCTTAATTAAGCCCTATAATCTACCATTAACCACCGTTCATATTATTCTCATAATCATACATCATAATCCATACGTACAAACCCCAAAAATTCATTCTTTCAATCAAAACCCTAACCCTAACTCTTCTTATTTATTGTCAATTTTTATCCACAATTAATATATAATTAATGACAACCCTAAAATTCTATTAATACCAAACTTTACATCAGACCCTCATAAAAATTGTGAAAGCCTAACACCCAACCAAAACCCTAGCACAAATTCACTCAATTCTTCTTCTTATTTTGATTCAATTCTTGTGTGGAATGTGTAAATTACTAATTTTTTATGTGTGTTATTCCATCCTAATCATAAGATTTTAGGCAAATTATATTCTATGAATAGTCACAAAATGTGCATGGTGTAATCGATGGTAGTTTTGTAATTAAAAGGAGTTAGTTTTGAGTAGATTGGTACTGTAGTTGAGTGCGGTGACAAATACTCCCTCCATATAAAAAAAGTCATTCTATCTTTAAATTTTTATATCAAAAAGAAATTTATTTTATAAAGGTCAAAAATTATTTCCCATTTTTACCATCACTTTTTTAAATTATATATGTATTAAATGCTTTACTATTTTTCAATGAAGGGTGTAAGTGTAATTTTAAGATTACTTTTATTAATTCATTAAAAAAAGTGGGATTTGATAGAATGACTGTCTTTTTTATGTGGATGGAGTATGAAAATAAGGAAAAAATTTCTTTTTCGTATTACACACTTTAAACTAGTTTATCTTTAATTTAGGTTATCAAAAAAATTATACCATAATGTTTGTGATATTTTTCTTTATAAATATATATCAATATTAATATACTTCTAATGTAAGTGTGTTTGTATATGGGTGTGTGTGTGTGTGTGTGTGTGTGTGTGTGTGTGTGTATGCTTTTATTTCACCATTTCTATGTTAAAGTTTCACCACTATTAATTTGATGTTTATCATGTCTTTGTTTCATAATTAGTGTGCTTATGGTTCACCATTATTGTATTATTTTTATTTCTATTGTGCTTATATTTCACCTTTTTTGTATTGATGTTTCACAATTTTTATTACTGTTAACTATACTTTTGCTTTATCATTATTATACTTATATTTCTATAACACCCCAACCATACAATGGTCACAGGTAGTTACTTGGAGTGTTTTTGAGATATTAGATAAATTTTACCTTATGAATAGCCACACCATGCACATTGCGTAATTGATGGTTGAAATTAAAAGGAGTTTGTTTTGAATAGATTAGTAAAGTAGTTGAGTGCGGTGACAAATATATAAATATAACCAACTTTTTCTTTATTTTTATTACACTATTTAAACCATTTATCTTTAATTTGGGTTATCAAAAAAAATTATATCATAATTTTTGTGATATTTTTTCTCTATAAAAAATAATATTATATACTTTCAATGAAAGTATAAAAAAAATGATTTTATTTCATTATTTCTATGTTAAGTTTCACCATTATTAATTTGATGTTTATCATGTATGTGTTTCATCATTACCGTTTTTATGGTTCACCATTATTGTATTATACTTATATTTCAACATTTTTGTATTGATGTTTACCCTACATGCATTTCATGATTATTGTACTTATATTTCTTTAACATCTCAACCCCACAATGGTTGTAGGTAGCTACTTAGAGTACTTTTAAAATTGATAATTGGCCTCACAATTTAACACGAGTTATTTCAAACGTATTTTATTCTCACTCACATGCTTCCTAAAAAACTTCCTAGGAATTCAACCATTGTTGGACTACTTTAATCTAAATATGTTTAGCTATGGAGTTCTTCAATGATAGACTTTCTAAAAAGAGGGTACACATTGTTGACATATGTATTCTTATCTATCTTTTTGATCTTATGTCATCCACTACCTAATTTGGGGTGTTACATATACCCCTACTCAAATAATGCAATATTCTCATTGTGCCTCAACCACTAATTCTCTCATTATAGTCCACCCTAAGTATCATCTAGCTAGATGACTAACTTGGCTCATCTAAGTTTAGCTCATGATTGTGGTTTTAGTATACCATCTGTAACACTCCATCCCTAAAGTGGTTGTGGGTGGTTATTTGCAATCATTTTGGGATTGATGAGTGTCCCTATAAATCAACGTAACACTGCGATAAAAATAAAAATAGGTAGTAGCTTATATATGACTGTTGTAATAAGAATAATCGTATATAACCCATCTAGTAAAAACTAAAGAAGTTTAGGAAAAAGGGTGTTATTGTGGGGAACTATAGATGATGGTTGTAATATTATAATAACCATCTATAATGTCTCCTAAAGGAATAACTTTATGAAATACCATAGATAAAGGTTTTATAGTAAAACAAACAACTATAGTTAAGCGATATATGTTTTTTTTTAAAAAATTGAAGGTATAAATTTTGGTTATAGCGTAAAACCATCATCTATATCTCAATCCATTTCTTCTTATTATTATTATGTTTTTTTTTACTTTTACCTATTCACTTAGACACAAATGAGAGAACTTCTAGTGGCATGAAAAACCTCCATCATTTCTATCACCTCAAACCTTCTTTTTTTTTATCACTGTTGTCCTTTTTTCCTCTTCCTTTCTCCATCTCCTTTGTTGTTCATACTTCATGTATGCATTTTATCCTTCATTATTGTTTAATGTTTGATAGATTCTTGAGTTCTAAATATTTTTGTTTCCTATAAATATGATTGCTCAATTTCACTCTTTAATATGTTATATGCTCTTTAAAAGTGGTTTTAAGTGTTGCTTGGAATTTTTTTTACTATTTTTTGGATTTAGGATTTTATAGTTTTCATTTTCCTTTTTTTATATTTATAGTATACGTATTTTACACACTCTATTATTTGGTTAGTTGCTAATATTTTATCAGTAAGGAAGACAAAATATTGGTTGCTACTAGTTAGTTAGTTACATGCTTTGTTACAATGTTGCTACAGATTCGGGTGTTATTTGCTATCATGTGGTTGTAAAATTTTACATTATTTTGTCTTTTTTTTGTTTTGTGGTAGATTAATAAAAAAAAACTTTGTGAAATTTTATCGTGGTTTATGTAATACTAACTTAATGAGTGTTGGAATTTTAAAATATGGCAAGAGAAGCTAAGTTTTGGAATTTGGTTTGCTTGCTTGAGTGAGATGGAGAAGAGGAGAAGCGGGTGATTAGGCAAAACTTTCAACCACAACCCATGAGTACAGGGCATGGGAGTTGATAGATGATGAGCATAGGGTGTAAGTTTGGGAAGTATGGTGGCATAGAAGAATAAGTGTTTCATGCAGGAAGAAGAGGGATAAGAAATAAAAATAAAGTCAGGTAGGAGGAAAGGGAAAAAAGAAAGAGAAGGAAGAAATTAGTTTTGGATTTAGGATTATAAATATGTTAAAATAATTTAGATTAAGATATTTAGTAAAATTAATTATCAACCATCTAGGATTAGGTTTAGGAAAAAAAATAACTTGGATTAAAATTAAGATTAGGTTAAGAATTTGGATTAAGGAATTAGGGTAAGGTAAAAATATTAGTTTCTCAATATTATAAATTATGTTAAGATATTAATTACTTTGGATGACAATTAGATAAAATTTAGTGTATTACAATGATGCCCCCTAAACTCATAGCTATCTTATGTGTGTTTATAAATTTAAGGTTATATCATACATTTTGAGTACACTCAGGGTTATAAAAACACATTAATGCTATTTGGGTGTTTTGGGACGTTTTTTCTAACATTTTACTATTTAATTTCCCTATAATATTCTTTATTTGGGTGGTCTTTTTGCTCCTCCACACTGCTACATTATGTTCTACTTTTTTGTTCTTAGTTAAACCTTGTAATTATGTCAATTTTGGTAACTTTTGAATTTTGGTAACTTTTGATAACAAGTATAAAAATGTTAATGTTAGACAAATTTAATATATTTGAAGTTTTCAAAGATGTTTTTATTTATGTTGAACATGATGAGAAGAATGACGAGGAGCTGAATAATAAGCTTGATGAGAAGCAATTGGCAACTAATGAAAATGAATAAGAGGATTATGAGTGTGTAATCCCCCAAAATTTTAAAAGCCTATAATTCAATAAATAAATTTTATTTGGGATAAATTAGCCTTTAAATCTATTTAGTTTAATTATTTATGGATTTTTGAGCATATAAAATTGGATATAAATATTTAATAAAGCAAAATAAATATTTTGTTATTTTATCATACTCTTATTATTTAAATAATTTTTCAAACCATTATTTTACTAACATTATCCTTTTTAAACTCTTATATTCTAATTATATTAAATTAAATTATTAAATAAATTTATTACCCAAGAATATTATATTTTATTATTTTATAAATTAAATTATTTTATTTAATACCATTTTCCTTTTTCCCCTTTTTCTTCTTTTCCTCTTTTCCTTCTTTTTCTTTTTCTTTGGGTCGCCGGCTGGCTTGGCCTGCCGTGCCTCCCTCTTGCGCGCTGGGCCGCAGGCTCACTCTTCCCCCTTCCTTCTCCCACGTGAGTCGGCCGCCTCCCTCCTTTCTTTCTTTCCTTTCTCCCCAACCAGGCGGCCCATACACACTCCCTTCGACCGCCAACTAGCGCCTAGCTCCCCCTCCCCTTTCTTCTTCTTCTTTCTTTCTTTCTTCTTCCTCTTTCCCTGGCGAAATTCCCGACCCCTGCCATATCTGCCACCCCACCTGCAACTCCCTCTCCCCTATTGCTTCCCCCTATCTCCCTCTCTCTCCCTCTCATCGTTTTCTTGCCATACCGGCCCCACCATCTCTCCCTCTCCCCTGCCATTGCCATACCTCTCTTCTCCTCCCTTTCCCTGCGACCCCCATTTCCCTACCACCCTACCGCCACCCCTCGGGCCGCCCTATCCCCTCCCCTCTCTCCTTCTTCTTTTTCTTCTCCCCTTCCTGTCCTATTCGGCCAATTTTCGAACTCCATATGCTGCCCTAACCTTTTTCCTCTCCCATTCTTCTCCTCCCCTCTCTCACCCTATTTTTGCTTTGCCGCCCCACCCCGCTTCGCCGCTGCAGCCACCTCAACAGCCACCTGCACCACCCTTTGCCACCCCTCTACCTCACCCCTGAACGACCACAACACCCCTCGAGCCACCCCGCAGTCTCCTTCTTCCTCCTCTCTTCTTTTTCTCTTCTATAAATTAAGGAAGAGCTTAGGAATATTTTCTCTCAATCTCTTTAATTTTTAACACTTATTTGTTTAGGAAAAATAATAAAGAGCTAGAAAATCAAGAATAAGGAAGTAAAAATCAAAACAAATACCAAACAATAGAAGAATGAATTGAGGTTGAAGGAGTCTATTCTTGGGAGATATAGGCACAAAATTATGAAGAATAAAAGAGGTTGGAAGAAGTTTTGGTTAAAGTTTAGATATTTAACAACTTAAAGGAAATTTATGCTTATAATAATATAAAATAATAAAAAAGAAAAAATACTAGAAAGAAATACTCATGGTTATAAAATAAATTTCAACCTTTATTTTAGATATTTTAAGAGTATAGAAATTATTTTTAGATATTTAGGATAGGTTTCGTTTAGATAAAGTTGAGTTTCAAAGGCTAATTATGCCTAAAATTGGAGGATTCTTTCTAAAAATTCTAAAAATTATTAGAACAAATTTTTAATTCATATTTTTCTTAAGTATTCCAAACTATAAGTATATCTGAAGTTTCATAAATTTTTGCTAGCTAAAACGCTCATTTTGGGGTTTAAAATGTGAGTAAAGGTTAAAAAATGATAGTGAATAATTTTTTTTCTTTAAAAAATCTCTATTTAAAAATTTAAAAAGACCCAAGAGATTTAGAAAAATCTAAGTAATTAACATATGATAAAATTATAAAGTTTTGAAAGAATTTATATGGCCATAAGTGGCATAAAATTCTTACGGGATTCAAAACCGTAAGAAGGGTTAAACGATCGAAACGAAATATTTTAAAAATGTAACGAGAGTCAAAGGAATAAAAAAATTGATTAAAAATACTTTTTTTAATAATTATAATAATAAACACATTATAAAATTTTAGATATTACAGTACAACCTTAAGGCAGAGCGCTCCTAGCCACTATTCTCAATGGTGGACCGGTAAATAAGATACAATCGATCCTGACCCATATAGTGTTCCACTCTAAGTATTTAGTGTCTTTACATAGGTTATTATCATATAAGGGTTTTATTACTTGAGTTTAGGACTCCACCATTCTCATCGGTGGATCGATAAATACAATACAACCCTAGGGCAGCATGCTTCTAGCCACTATTCTCATTAGTGGACTGATAAATAAGGTACAACTGACCTTGACTCAAGCGATCTTCCACTTTAATAGATTAGTGTCTTATTTGTTCTAGATACCACACACATACATGCACAACTCAAGTATGAATCCTGCCCTACTACATTCCAGATCTACCCTATTCCCTTGGAAATCCTAGTTTCATAATCCCTAGTACATCCATACCTCCAAATGTTCCTTTGAGTCCTCAATTTTATCCAAAAAACCAAAAAATGTCATTAGAATTCTCTCTTATTGCGAGTCATGGCCTATTGCCCCTGTTCCTCACCTATAATGACAATTGGCTTCTGGGGTTCCTCTTCAAAACCCTAGTTCTCCCTAATTGGTATAGCCCATCCTCTACTAGTTTAGCCCTAATTTTCCACAACTAGAAATATTTTACTATGATTATTCATCTCCTAAATTTTTATACCCTAACTCCTTTATTTCGCACATGTGATAATAACCTCCCAAAATAGGCCCCTCTCGGAACCCTAATTTCCCCATGATAGTTATATCTTCTCCTATTTATCCCACCTAGCCATCAAATTTAGTACACAATCCTAAAATAGCATGATTAACACCATAGTTTAGAGGTACAACCCAAATCCCCCATTTCCCTATACATGATAATAACTTACCCTTAGGGTTTTATGCTTTGACCTACCAAAACTCTAGTTACACCCATCTAGTACTCTACCATCCCTTAACACTCCAAGCTACCCAACAATGTCATCATTAACCCCCATATCCATTCTTAGCAACCAACCTACTCTCACTTTAATCACCCCTAGTCATAGCTCGTATTTGGTTTGACTTACTCCATGCATGGTCAACCCTCTCCATGCAATGTTTACCCTAATTATCTTTATATTTACCATAGTTATTTTGTTTAGCACCTTCTAAATGATATTAAGCTAACTTTCACCCTAGGGTTTCCCGTATGCCTCTTTCCATAATGTTGAATATAATGCCCCTAGGTCTCAAAACCCTACCTAAGTCTCATGGCTTCTAACACAAAGACTCCCCAAAATTTCAAATATGCAATATCATATAGTAGAAATACAAATCAACGCATGAACTAACACAATCATGTCCACACATCTTCTTACCTTTAGTCCATGCCAAGTCAAGCTGCACATACAACCCTAGACCATCTAATATTTCATGCATGTCCTCACTTAACACATAATAAAGTCCCATTTTAACAAAATAAGGCCTTAGCTATGATTGTATCCTTACCAAAACGGCTCTGATCTCTAAGTATGAATAATCTATGCCTCTTCTCCTATTATCACTAGAATAGTACCTAGAAAATGGAAATATCTGTACTTAAGCTATCTTTTCCTTTTTCTTTTTAAAATAATAATAATAATAATAAGGGAGTCTAGTCAAATGAAACTCAAATAGAGGAAGAGGAGTGGTGGTGACTAGTATGGGGAAGAAAAGTGGTGTGGTGACGCGGCGGCGATGACGACCGATTTTTTTAATGAAAAATGGTGGAGGTTAGTAATGTGGGGTTCGAGGGTGGTGTTGGCACCAGATAGGGTAGTGGGGGAGAAAGGGTTATGGCAGTGTGACTGGTGACTGATGGTGGTGCAGCCAAGAGGGTGTAGGAGAAAGGAGGGGAAAGTGGAGGGGAGAAAGGGGTGGATTGGTTGGCTACACAGATTGGGGCACTTATGGAGGGTGGATAAGGTGTGGTGGTGGTGTAGAGGGGAGGAGTTGGTTGATGGTGGTGGTGTAGGGAGGTACAAGGAAGTGTAGCCTGCACGAATACAGGATTGGGGAGAAAAAGGATGGGGAAAAGGGGGAATGGGGCTCGGAATGGGGCTCAATAGAGTAGGTGGGTGAAGGTAGGGAAGAGAGGAGGTGCTTGGGGGGTGTGGCCTAGTGGCGATGGCGATGATGGGTTGGAGTGGATAGAAGGGGGCGGTTGTACAAAATAGGGGAGCTCATCAAGGGAGAAGAAGAGGAGAAGGGAGGCTTTAAAGTAGGTATTTATAGGTAGGGAAGGGGTGAGGATGTGGGGAAGACGACAAAGATGATCGGTTGTAGGGTAGGAATGGCTCAGGCAGTAGTAGGGCAAGGGCAAGTGTAGGGTATGGTGGCATGTGCAGGGGCGTGTAGGGGGGTCATGCAAGCAATCCTACATGGCTGAGAAGGGAAAGGGGGGAGATCGGTTGAGTGAAGGGGGTGTTGTAGGAGAAAAAATGGAAGGGGGCTAATGACGAGATAAGGAGACATGCATGAGGTAGAAGATAGGGAGAAAAAGGAAAAGGAGAAAAGAAGGGAGGGAGAAAAAGGTAAAGAAAGAAAAGAAGGGGGAAGGGCCGGTTGCCTAGGGAGAAAGAAAAGGGAGAGGGAAATGGGGTTGGGCTGCCTACGGAGAAAAGGAAGAGAGGAAGAAGGTGTAATACCCCAAAATTCACTATATTTTTTTTGAAAGCAGAAGAAATTAAAACACTTAATTTAAAACCCGTGAATTCTGGGGATGTTACCGCTACACTTAGTACCAGACCAGTTCATCCTACCGTTCTGGTACCAAGTGCTAAGGCTAAGAAGACACTTTTAGTAATAACATCAATAAACTGAATTTATAAAAAGGAAAATTAGAGTACACACAAATCTTACATAATTCGAAATACCGACTAATTTTTTTCCAAATAATTAACTAGAAAACATTAAATAAATTGTTTTGGCAATTCAAACATAATAAAAGTAACATGAGTCATAAATAAAATAAAGAAAATGGCTATGTCTCTCTAGAAATCGATCCAGCCCAGCTATCACTCCGCCTTTCTTGATGTCCCGCAAACATCGATAACATCAAAGTAGGTATCTCCTACCTGCAATAGGTCAGACGGGCCTTCTGCTCGTGGGAATGAGCAGCACCCATGAAACGGGTGATCAGTACGCTACGTACTGAGTAAGGTAACCGAATACTAAGGCCGGCATATAACACATTAAATCATGCAGGATAATGATCACATACAATTACAACCCATACATATAATATATAGAAGCGTAAAGTGAAATCCATAACTTATAATCAACAAGTCCACACATAAGGCCCAAAAAGATCTAGATTAATCATTTAATCTTTCTTTTATCAAAATTCGATACACACCATGCCTTTTATCAGATCCATACAGAAACAGGAACACCCCACTATTATAGCCGGTGGGCCGGTCACACATAGGACCTCATGTCCTAACCACTATTATTGCCGGTGGACCGGTCACATATAGGGTAAAACCCTAACCACTATTCCTAACCGGTGGATCGGTCTGGTTTCTGCTCGCATGGTGTTTCACTGTAAGTAATTAATGTCTTTTAAGAGCTTTAACAATTCTAGTTTGTATTTATTGAGCTCGAGTCACTCCACTATTATTGTCGGTGGGCCGGTCACACATAGGACCTCATGTCCTAACCATTATTATTACCGGTGGATCGGTCACATATAGGGTAAAACCCTAATCACTATTCCTGACCGATGGATCGGTCTGGACCCGACTCAATAATCTTCCACTTTAAAAGATTAATGTCTTAAGTATTTTAATCATAACATTAGCCGCTCACAAACATTTGCCCATACATGCATAACTAACTCCATGCAAACCTTAACTCATTGTAACCCACACTTCCATGCAACTCTAGCTCCCATGCAAACCCTAACTCCACGTACCACAATTCCATGCAAACCCTAGCTCCCATGCAAACCCTAACTCCACGTAGACATATTTCCATGCAAACCTTAATCCACATGCAAACCCTAGTTTCACGTAGACCACACTTCCATGCAAACCCTAATTCATATGCAAACCCTGGCTCCACGTATACCACACTTCCATGCAGCCCCAATTTATATGCAAACCCTAGCTTCACATTTACCTTACTTCCATGCAAACCCTAATTCATATGCAAACCCTAGCTCCACGTATACCACACTTCCATGCAAACCCTAATTATATACAAAACCTAGCTCCACGTATACTACACTTCCATGCAACCCAAATTCAGGTGCAAACCCTAGCTTCACATATACCACCCTTCCATGCAAACCCTAATTCATATGCAAACCCTAGCTTCACATATACCACACTTCCATGCAAACCCTAATTCATATGCAAACCCTAGCTCCACGTAGACATGCTTCCATGCAACCCTAACACCACATTTTATGCAAAATCCTAGCATCATGTCATTTCATGCAAAACCCTAACACCACATTGTTACAATCCCCATCATTATTTTACAATCCTAATATGCATGTCTTAGAGCATCTCATACAATAATAATAACATAAACATACACATAATCTTCATGCCATGATTTATTCATACCAACATATTCAACTCTATAATCATGCCACATACAAAATAATTAATAGTAAAAAACATAGAATACATGGCATATGAAACACATAATGCATATAAACACACAAATGACCTTAGTAAACCCTTACCTAGAACGATACCGGTCTTGGTGCACGCTCCTATTCTACTTGAGGGGTTTGGCTGGGTTCACCTATTATATAAAAGTATACTAGAATTAGGCTCCCTTATAAAATTTATTATTCTCTAACTTATTCTAAGATTTGGCTTTTAATTAAAACAATACTACAAAATAATTAACTATACAAAATATTACTTAAAAATACAAATAAATTATTATTTTCATTCAAAAGGGTGGTGATATAAGGGTTTCTACCCTTCACCAAAATAGTAATAATAATAATAATAATAATAATAGTCATAATAATAACAATAATAATAATAAAAGTAAAAAATTCTTAGTAACACTCTTATTAGTAGAATATTAATATTAATAATACCATAATTCTTAAAATTACAAGGTGGCTTTCAAAATCACTCCATTTAATAATAACACTATTCAAAAATGTAATAATGATATTAATATTATATATATATATATATATATATATATATATATACTTATAATATAAAGGTTAATAAAGATAATAATAATATAATTAGTAATAATGTTAAAAATGTTAATAATAGTTGTAAAAAGAAAATGTGCGAGACTTAGTTAAAATTTTAGGTTTCTAATCCTCCTAAAATAATTACAATATTAAATAAATAATTACACTAATAATAGTAATATTTATATTATTATTAATAATAATGGTAAACATGTAATAATTCCCTTAAATAACCAAAATTCGAGAATAATAATTTATCTAACTCAAGAATACTCCCAAACCTGTCAACAAAATTTATCAATTAGAATTCAGTTGATAAAAAAATAATTATTATAATAATAATAATAATTAAAATCGAATTAACATTAAAAATTAGGATAAAAGCATAATAATTATCAATAAATCAAAAGGAAGTGTTTATATGGTCTAGGGTTTCACCTTGAGTCGGAGGGGATGGGTGGCACCGGCGGTGGTTCCCGGAGATGGCCGGAAAATAGATCTAAGAGGGGTAAAAATGAAGAAAAAGAGGTGAGAGGGAAGGAGAAAAATAAAATAAGATTATAGGTCGGTGGAGGGGAATTAGCAGGAGTTATTGGTTAGCTTGGAAGGTGGTAAAAGCGGCGGATGTGGTGGTGGATGGTGGTTCAAGGTCTCGGGGTGGAATTTTCTGGCGAGATAACTAGTTAACTTTGCACGATTATGGAGGCTTGTAAAAGGTGAATCGAGAGGTGTAGATGGTTTAGTTAATTATAGGGTGTTGCAGGGAAGATTTTGGGAGGAATAAGAGGCGTCGAGATTGGCTAACGTTGGAGAACAGAGCGTCTAAAGAGGCGGTGGCGCACGGGTGATGCTTAGGGTTTCGGGGAAAGAAAATCCCGAACCCAGGCCATAAGAGGGGTATTTATAATGTTAGAGGTTAGGTTCAAGTTGGGGGTGTTACCAGAAGATCAATTGCGGTGGGAAAATGGGTTGGTTTCGTTTTTGGTTGGGCTGCACAAATTCAAAATTTTGCCCGACCTTCGAGAGGGAAATGGGGGCAAACGTGGGGAATAAATGGAGAGTGGGGCAATTCAAATGGAAGGGTGTGTCGAGAGGAAGAAAATGGAAGGGAGAAATGCCATTCACGCCATGTGTGGCCGGCGACACCATTTTTGGGGAGAAAGGGAGCTGGCGGTTATGGCGTCGGGCGGGAGAAGGAAGAAGAAGAAGGTGGGGGTGCTGGATCGGGCGGTTCGCGGGGGAGAAAAGAAAGAAAAAGGGAGGGAGACCGGGCAGTTTGGAGCGAGGGTGAAGGAGGTTAAATGAAACGACGAGTTTTGAGTGTAAAAAGAGATAATGAACGGCGTTCTGGGCTGCCGTGCAACGGTAACAAAAGATGAAGTAAAATGCAACGTTCGAGAGGAAGAAGAAGTGAAACACGGCGTGGAGAGAGAGGGGGCGGCGACGATGCGCGGGCTGGGCCGCGCCGAAGAAAAAGGAAAGAAGAAAAGGAATTGGGCCGCACAACAGGCCCAATTCGGTTAAGAAGAAGAAAAGAAAGAAAAGGAAAGAAAAAGAAAAAGAAAAGAAAAGAAAAGGAAAAAGGGAAAAGGAAAAGAGAAATAATTAGGTTGGGTCAAATTAAATAAGTCTGAAAATTTAGGATATTTAAAATTAATAATATTTAAATAAAATAATTTTTAAATCCCTTTTTAGGCTAAAATAGGCTTTTTAGAGGATTTTTCATAAATTCCATTTTAATATAATAAATCACTCAAATTTTATTTAATTAAATTATTATAAAATTTAAAATTAATTTAAAACTATTTTATCTTCCTTAATTTGAATAAAATAATTTATTTAAATAAATTCCCAAATTAAAATCTTTAATTAGTTAAAATACCCAAATTTCCTCTAATTGATATATTTATAAAATTTCTTATTAATTTGCCCTAATATTTTTTTTTATTTTAGTAAAAATAATTTATTAAATTAATTTTTTAAATAAAACCTTATTTAAATATAATTTTTAAAATTAGAAAATTTCGGGACATTTCAGAAGGAGGGGGCTAGGCCAGAATCAGGGCATCCCAGAAGGGGAAGGAAGAAGAATAAGATAAGGAAGAAAATAAAAAAGAAGAAAAGGAGAAAAAAATGATAGAAAAAAGAAAGGAAGAAAAAGAAGAAAATTATGGGATTTTAGGTTGGATTTTAGGATAGATTAATAGAGATTATATAAATAAATAAAATTATTATAATTTACCTATAATTTATTTTAGACTAGATAATTAAAATAATGTTTCAAAATTAGGCTAAATAATAAATTTTAAATTTTATATTATTATTATTATTATTATTATTATTATTATTATACACACACACATTTTATTTTATTTACTTATTTTATTATATATTATTTTTTAAAAAACTTTTTGGGGTATTACACTATTAATCCATGCAAGAACCCTAGAGTGGGGGTAATAGGGTTATTAAGAACAATACCGAGGAATTAAAAAATTGATATGCAATATATAGTGGTTCGAGAGTAGTATTTTTCTACATCCACTAGCAAAAGGGTTAGCCTTTTGGATTTCGAATATCTTGTACATTTTATTGGTGATCACTTGTCTCTTAATTTATGAGCCTACTATTTTAATGATCTTTTAGGAGATAATTTAAAAGTTGACCTAGTTATCATCTCTAAGTTTATAGATCTATTAATTCAATAATCTCTCTTAGGAATGTAAGGCAAACACACAACCTCAATGTAATGAGTTTTGAAGAGAGTTGTGGTTGATTACAATGTATCTCACAATTGATACAGATATGGAATTAAAGGAACAATATTTAAGTATAATATATCTAGAAAGAAGTAGATATTACAATTAAAGAGCAAATGCTATCTAAGTATAGGGAACACAAACACTTTTGAAAATATCTCAACTTGATATGAATATGTGAGTACTTGAGAATTAATTACAAGTAAAAGTAAAAAATTAAGTTGTGTGGTTACTTGAGAGCTCAAAAGTTGTTTTTGTTCTACCTCAAAAATGCTATTTTTTACTTTTTCTCAATAATGTAGTCATTGGAGTAAAAAACATATATTTATTACACGATCAACATGTATAGTTTTTAGCATTTAATGTCAACCAGTCAATCAATTGCCCTAATCAATTGATTGGTTAGTCAAACTAGTCAAAGGATTATTTTCAAACCTCATGTGAAAATGTTACCATTATATGAACCAGTCGACCAATTGCTGGAAGCCTGGAACTAGTCGATCAATTTTATGCTATACATTTATGGTCCTTATAACATATAAGAATAGTCGAATGGTTTAGAAAACCATTCGATGTGCCATGATGACCAGCTGATGGGTTTGCTTAAACCAATTGATCGATTTAGTCATTAGGAAAAAACCAATTTTCATTTTACCTCAAACCTTATTCTAGTTGGTCAAACCATTTGACTAGTTTATGAACCACTCAAAGTATTTAAACAGAGATGAAATGGGTTTCCTACAAGAACAAATCCCATGACTTGGTTTGTCAAACTAGTTGATTGGTTTGATGAAACCAATCAAGTGTTCAAACATAGGTAAAATGGTTTTCTACAAGAATAAAACACGTGGCATTGTTGGTTAAACCAACCAAAGTGCTCAAACATAAGCAAAATAACTTTCTATAGGAATTGAGCCTATAATAAGATTAGTCAAACCAGTTGATCAGTTTGATGAAACCACTCAAGTGTTCAACCAAAGATAAAACTATTTTTCTCAAGACTAAAAGTTTACAATAATCAATCAATCAATTTTACAACTAGTTAATCAGTTTTCAAGTTTTTGAAAGTTGAAAATTCTAGTTTTGGAACAAACTAGCCCATTAGTTGCGAGACTAGTCGATTTGTTCCAATTAAAATCAAACATGTTAAAAAACATTTTAAAAAGAATTTGAGATTTAAAATAAAGAAGAAATTCATATCAAACAAACTATGAGGAGGATTTTAAAACATCCGAAGAGATTAAAACCAAAAGTGGTTTGCTCAAATGACTTTACAAGATAGCCTAAGACTTAGAATATACACTTTGAGGTTTTAAGTCTTGGTAGGCATGATATAATCATCTCTTATGCTTTAAAACTTAATTTTGCTTTTAAATGTTGTACTTGAGAAATGAATCGAATAATTTTGCTTTAACATCTTTATGATTAACGTAGCTTATGCATACTTAAACAAAAATTTTAACTCCTTTAAACTTATTTGTTATCATCAAACTAAGGTTCAAGACATTGAATAACCTATGAGATAAATAATCCACAAATTACCTAATTAACACATCATGCCAATATAATTAAGATTTCAAGACAATGCCTAACAAGGCCTAAAATATAGAAATATCACATCACCTAATAATCACACATCAAATTATGCTTTCATAATATAGTTTATGAATAATTAATCTAAAAAACCTACAACATATTACCTAGAAACCAAAACATGCTAAAATGAAATTATAAGAATATCAAAAAGCACTTAAACTCTAAATAAAGAAATGTATCCTTACCACAAAAAAAATCTCGTCTCTAATCAAGCATATTAAACAACCTTCTTAGCACCTTCCTCTAAAATTATAGGATCACCTATCGTAGGAACAACAAGGCATTAGCTAACAGGAAGAATAAGGGTAGAAAATAAGAGGAAAAGTGGAAGGAAAATAATTCAAGGCTAGGATAAGAAGAGGAGATGATTTAGATTGTCAGAGATAACTAAGCAAATGAGTGGCGTTGCTTGGGGTACTCAGTATGAGTGTAATGGATGAATGAGAATTTTTGACAAGTTTTGAACCTTTGATTTTATTTCAATGTTATGATTTTATTTGGAATATAATTTGATTTGAAATTATGTTGGAACATAAAGTTTATTGAGTTTTACAGGCAAACCCATTTATTGATTCCATGAACCGATCGATTGGTTTGTTGTTTAGCCAAATTAAGTTCATCGACCAAACCGATCGACTAGTTGGGGTAAATTGATCGATTGGTGGATGAAAAGTTAACTGGTAGACCCAAACAAATCGTTTGGTTTGTCAATCTGGTCAAGTTTTTGAGTTTTATTTTTCTAAAAAATCCCTTACACTAAAATGAAACCTTACCTACTCATACCAGTTGTCCCTAAGAGATTATTAATCATTTTCATGGTGAATTTGACCTAAAATATTACCTCAATTTGTTCTAGAGGTCGATTGAGACACATGAGGGAGCGAGGTGATCTCAGCCATTTTCTTCATCCTACCCTCTCCTTAGCCTAATTCTAAGATCGATTGCTTTAACCTTAGGCTTGCTTCTGAGGAGCTCGAAGATTCCTTTCATGATGACATTTTATTTCTTATGTATGATAGTTATGGTCTATTTGACCTGAGTTCTCTAGAGTCACAAATTGAGCTTGGGAGACTAGGTCAGCAAATCCCAGGCAAATTCGTCCGTTCTGATTGAATTCAAATAGTCTCAAGTAGGGTTTTGAGTTTCCTTCTAAACCTTCTGTGTTTCCTTTTGATTGGTTGGTAATAAATATCCCCAATCCTCCCTGCATTGCACTTTCTTTAGCCACCAAAATTCCTCTAAGTTCTGCCTTTTTTCCCTCCATACTTCGAGCACTTACCAATTTATTTGCACACTCTCCTAATCCTACCTCTTTCTATCTTATTTCAATTGTTAAGCAAGACACAGTTAGATTTTAGGAAAAGATTGAGTGGTCTAGTTGAGTTTTTCCTCAGCTTTGTCTTAGTGGTATATTCTCACTCATTTCTATTTTCTTTTCAAAATTTGATGAAGTTTTGGTATAATATATTAGTTAAGATTTTGGTTTTTAAGGTTTTAAGAGTTGAAATTTTCATGAATTTGGAAATTTTATTTTTAAGGGGATTTATCATGCATCAAGTAACTAATTCTTGCTCTTAAAATGTTAACATGTGTTGATGTATGAAAAGTGATATCTTAGTTTGTGAATATGTGTTGCATAAGGGAAATGTAGTTGTATGCATGACTTGCATACTGAAATGGCATAAAATTGAGAAAAGAGCATGAGAATGGATAAAAAAAAGGCTATGATGAGGTTATGGTAAGAAATGCATGATAATTTGGTTAAGAATATGTTGGTTGATATTGATGCATGATATAATATAGTTAGAAATGATTATCATGCAAGAATCTATATAGAATTTGTGAATTAATATTGTATTAGCATAAACCAATCGACTGGTTAGGTTAAACTGACCAACTGGTTCCTAGAATAGTCAAATGGTTGACCCAATCCATCGACTAATTTGCCTACACAGATCTTGGTCTTGCTATCTTCTTAAACCCATCGATAGGTTTAGTAAAATCGATCTATTGGTCTATGAATAGTTGATAGTTTTACCCAAACCAATTGACTAGTTTGAAGAAAACATGGGCTAGTTAGGTTGAACCGATTGACTGGTTGGGCCAGACCAATCAACTTATTCGGTTGGTTGACATGGTTTGTCTCCTTGTGGTTCGTTTATACTTGGGGGTTATGTTTGGGAATATAAAACGATTATTAATAGGATGAAATGTAGATTTTAACATGGATTTTGGCCTAATTAAGGGATTGAAATGGATCATAACTTATGGCATACATTGTAGGTAATGTAAAGGTTAAAGGTGTAACCCACTTGTAATAAGTGATAAATGGAAATAAGAGTAATGGAAATTAGTAAGTTCATGGATTAAACCATATGAGGGATACGAATCTCATTGGCTAAGGATAAGTGGTAAACCCATATGATTAAGGAAAATAAAAATAAAAGGATTCATACAGCTAATATGGGGATTTACCTTATTTGCTTGTATGGGTCTTGTATGATCACCTATTCTTGTGAATAAAATACTAATAACTTAAAACGAAAGAAAGTCGAGTTGAGGATGGATCTAGGTTACCCAATCCTCGATTAACTACCGAAGGTTAGTCTGTCTTTAGGCGTTTTGGTACCTTTGAGATTTTCCATCGGGCGGGATATTGAGAGGTCTGGGTACCTTACCTACTCTAGACACTGATGATGCATTAGGGGGTATCGATACTAAAGAGTTTAGTTACCTAGGTGGTTGGCTTTGACCTGGACTTATGTCCATTTTTGTGATTGGCTTTGGTCTGGACTTATGTCCATTGTTGTGATTGGCTTAGACTTAAACTTTATGTCCCTCTTTGGATAGACATCCATGGTATGTGAGACCATGGGGTGGTGTATAGTCCATCGCTCAATGATAATAAAATATGGTTGTTAAGTTAGTAATTGATCAAATATAAATAATGATTAAGAGAATGGCTAATATTTGGTAAGAATGGAAGTAATGGTATGATTAGTCGAAAATGAGTAAAGTTGGTCATTACACTTGGCTAATGGCTAACTTAAATACTTGATTATGAAATGAAATATTGATGGGTTGACTCCCTTTTCTCTTACATAGATGAACTAATAGTATAACTTGAGGATTTGGTTAATTGGAATCAACCCTAGAGGATGTTTGGTTCTCATTGCCATTACGTGTGTATATGCTTTGTGGAAAGGTGGTGGGTTTATGTATGAAGTATGCTATCGGTTGGAATTATGCATGACAATATGACTTCATGTATTTCTATATTTATAAATGGTATTATCATGAAGCACATTGTCATTTATATTCATGTGTGATAAATTGGTATACTTGTATACATTGAGAGAATAACTTGGCTTCCTCAGTACGTAGCGTACGGATGCGCCTGTTTGCTTGGTCACCTGCTTATTTTAACGAGTAGAGGACCTTGTGCAGGTTTTTGGAGATGACCAGTAAAGGACTTACCTTAGTTAGGTCAACGCTTGTGAGTGAGGACATTCGAAAGGTTTTGATGGAGTTCGTGGAGGACCACCGTATTTGTTTTGGGACTCTTGCCCCAACCCATGTTTTGTAATTACACACTTTTAGTGTGTATTTTGTAATGATTTGATTGGAATCCATTAGGTTCGCCTGTTATAAATATTTTGGACTCATTTCAATTAAATCATTAATTGTACACTCTACCGTATAGGGTTTTGTTAATTTAGCCTTCTATCTGATATAGGGTAGGCGACAGAAAACTAACCTATGTTAGGTATGATGGTAAAAACCCATTTTTCAAAGTGTTTTTTTTTTTACTTTTTCAACATGTTTTAACAAATTTTTTTGGTTGTAAAAAAATGGAGGTGTTACAATGAGTGTTGCATGCTATAGAGGGTGTAATGTGAGCTTCTTACACTAGAAAATGGTGGAACAATGTGAGTTATCATGCTAAGGATGGGTTGCAAATGTGAGGATTTCACACTTGTGATGGGGATCAATATGAGGTGTATTGGAGGATGTTGGTGGTGCAACGGGAGGGGTGGGTGAAGGCTAAGTAGGGAAATGTGAGGTAGAGTTGAATAATGTAGATGTTGTGTGAAGAATAACTGCTAAATAGGAAGAAGAAGATGGGATAATGTCTGTAAAAGAACTTTAGAGCAAAGGAAGGTAGGGGCTTTGATTTGGATTTGTAATAAATGACTAAAAGTGAAAGGAAAAGAGGATATAGGGGGGTCTGTTTTGTGGGAATGGAGAAGCATGAGGGAGGACTGGGTTAGGCATAGTCAGGGTTGCAAGTTTAATGCAATAGAAGGATAAATAGGGGAATGGGGTGGCATGATTTGCACTTGAATGGAGGAGGATGATGGTTGAGTGGAAGTTTTATGATTAGTTAGGTGCTTTAGTTTGATTAACCAAACCAAGACAAAACTAGATAGGGCAAGAGCTCACATGTGAGCGAGAGAGTGAGAGTGAGGTGAAAGAAAAAGGAGAAATAATAAGAAATATTAGAGGGTTTAAGGGTTTAAGGTAGTTTGTCAAGTGAAGGTTAGGAATTAATGATGAAAATTAAGAGACTAATTATCCAAAAATTAGAGTTAGGCAAATTTGGAGCATTATAAGTTATCTTTTTGGGATTTTAAAGTTCTCTTTTCCTTCCTCATATTCTTTTTTTTCATAATCTTGTATTGTTAGGGATTAAATGCATCCCACACTTGATCACTACGTTTGACTTACTTGTATCCTTACATCTTACATGTATTAGGTACAAGGATTTCATTCCTTATGTTGGAGGTGGCGGTAACATCTATTATTTTATATTTAAGCTTTTGCAAAAATATTTTTTTTGAAGTAGCAAATTTTGAAGTATTACAACATTCCTAACCAAGAGAGTGGTTGGATTGTGTGCTCATCAGATGAAGTTGTGTCATGACTATACACTTCTCATTGTAAGTAACATCTATGTTGTGCATTCAATCATGTGTTGTTGCAAATTTACTAAAATACTTTGTTAGATTTTAATGAAATTAAGGGTAAAATAGGTAGTTCAAAACTAATAATTTCCATATAGTTTCCATGATTCCCTTATTATATTATTAATTAATTTATTATTATTTATGCTTTTATGCTTTATATTTCTTTTTTAATTGCTATGCATTTGATATTGTGTGTGTTGCTCTTTGCCTTTATTAACAAGGACACAATAATGATATACATCCAAATTCAAAAACCAAAATGAAATCTAAATCCATCTATAAATATGTATATATTAGTGTACTAATTCATTTTTATTAATAATTAAGTAATAATAACAAAAAATAATGCAAAATAAAAAAAATTTATGGCTTACAAAGAACTTTGATAAATTAGTGCACTCATTTATTTTAATTTTTTTGTACCATAAATTTTTTAATTTTTATAATTTTTTATTTTCCATACTTAATTATTGATAAAAAAATAGTATATTGATATACATATTTTTAGATGAAGCTTTATTTTAATTCGAGTTCTAAATTTGAGTGTATTTAATTTGGGGGTGTTCTATTTGGAAGGACGCGCGTTTTCCTCACCCCCCCTTCTCTACTTGGACTGGTAGGTAGTTAAAATCCTTTCTCTCTCCCCACCTGTTCCCGGTCTTCTCCTTCCAGCCTTCTCTCATCTGCCACTCTTTGATCATGAAACTAGCTAATCCTTTTCTTCATCCACCCAAACCATGGAAAATCATGAAACATCTCTGTTGTCGGGAACCTCCTATACCACAACTATCTCTGACGATGATGCCTTCAGTAAAATCAATGAATTACAATCCGAGAACAAATCCCTGATTTATGAATTTCAATCCCTGCGCAACTCGTACAACTCTCTTGAGGAGAGGTACAAGGAAGCGGAGAGCAATCTCGTCAGTTTTCAGCAGCAGAGCTATGAATCCCTAGTGAGGGATGCCGAACTCGTGAGAAATATCGAGGAGTTGACAGTGGCGAGAGATGGGCTTAGGGATGAGGTTCGGAGGATTGAGGAAGAGGGCAAAGAGAGAGAAGAAGTGCTGAAGAGGCGATTTGATGAATGGATTAGGGAGAAAGAGGGTTTGGAGAAAGAGATTTACGAAGGGATGAGCGAGAGAGAAGAGCTGGCAAGGAATATTGATGTGGGCATGAGAGAGAGAGAGGAATTAGTGAAGGAAATTGAAGCTTGTAAGAGGAAGAACAGGGAACTGGAGGATGAAAATGGGAAAACGTTTCAGCAGTTGTCAAGCACTTTCCAGACTCTTTCTACGATTAAGGAGTTGATTATGGGAGTTTGCGGGACTATGGACGAAGAAAATGGCGATATTGTTCTTGTTGATGGTGAAGCAATGATAGAAATTTCTAAATCAGAGGAAGACTTGAATAATTTTTCAGCGGAATTGGATGCTGTTGTTAAGTTGGTGAATAAATTGAATGGTTACCAAGAGAAAGTGAAGAAAGAGAAAAGGGAACTGGAGAATAGTGTGGTCAGTCTGACAGAAGAAAATCGAGATATTAATAGTCTGCTTCGAATTGCATTAGTCGAAAAGGAGGCCGTTGAAAAGAGTCTTAATAAATTCAAGGGGAATAATGAGCAGAAAAGAGTTGCATTATTGCAGATTGCAGAGAGAGGGCTGCAGAGAGTTGGCTTTGGATTTATGATGGGGGCCGCAGCTAATGAACAATCTGCACTGGAGAATACAGCCTCTAATACCTCTAATGCGAGCAATGTGTCTGATGGTAGTGAATGTGAAGAGGAAGTTGTTAGTCTGGTATTGTTTCATGCTCATTGCTTGTTTTCGTTTACACCATGCAGTTTGGCTTCTTCCACATTCTATTTGAAATCCTTGATAAGTTATGTCAATCAGAAATAATACTGAATTTTATTTATTTATTTAAAAAAAACTATCTTATGTTCTTGTTGGCTGACAGGATGGTCATTGTTTCTTTGGCGTTACTAAATATGAGGAAAATGATCAATTCTTGACCAAAATTATCCAGAAAATTGAGCTGAAGTGCCACATGATGATATGACGTATACTATTTGATGAGTGGAAATCAACAATGGAATGCTTTACTTTTGCTTAGATAGATAGTGAAACAGGATTGACCATAGGGAATCTTCAATGAGTGAGTCCTGTTAGTATGCAGGCAGGGGTTTATTAGCAAGACAGATCTCAGAGACATAACATTCATGTTAGTGTAATTGGGTCTGGTTCTGATAACAACTTTTCTGGGCACCTAGATCACTATACCTTAATGTGGATGGGCTTTTTGAGATGACCTTCTTTAGTCTTGATCTTGTGGATGGGCTAAAATTCTGTGTTTCTTTCTCTCTTCTCCTTTTTGCAATAAGTAAAAAGGTGGATCTTTTGCTTTACATGAATATGTAACTTCTCCCTTGCATGATTCTTAATTTTTAGAAGGAATATCCCTTGAAAGTCAATTAGTATACTGCATAGCTGGTTGTTAGGTAAATTTTTTCATATACTTTTTATTTAACTTAATTTATTTTTACTTAGGGCTATTAAAACAATAGAAAAAGTATACGATTATATTTTTGAGCATTTTCTCTACAATTAGTGATCATTATTAATATACTTTTGACTTAGAGTCCGTTTGGATTGAGCTTAATCTAGAGTAGGTTAAATGAAGTGGGTGAACCTAGTTTAGGTGAATATTTTAGAAGATTGTTTTGGTACTATTAAGTTAACTTGGGTGAATAGGTCTTAACTTTATTTGCTTTGAGGTAAATAGCCAAATTTTATAACAAGTTAACTTTAACCTCTTTTAATCATCGATCTAGTGATGGAGGTTAAAAGAGGATAATTTTCAACCTAATCTAACCTAGGTTAAGTCCCAAAATAAGTTTTCAAACATGTTGAACTAAAAAAATTAACCTCCATTAACTTAGTTAACCTAGATTAATTGGTATTCGAACAGGTCATTAAAGAAACTATTATATAAAATATAGTTATATGTTTCATAGTTAAAGAGATGTTTCATATGTTTTATAGTAAAAATAATTTTACCATTATTGTAATTATATTTCACCCCTATTATACTCGTGTTTCACTACTATTGTCTTTATATTTCACCATAGTTGCTTCCATATTTTACCATTATTGATATTATATTTCAGATGTTACTTGGGATTTCTCCAAGAAAACTAACTTGTTATGTTTCACCATATTTGATTTTATATTTCACCATTACTGTCTTTTGTTTCATTAGTATTATGCTTGTGTTACACCATAGTTGCATTCATATTTTACTATTATTACACTATATTTTTACCATTGTTTGTTTCATCACCATTCCTGAACTGATATTCACCAATATACAACCACTGTTGCTTCCACTATAGTTGCCTCCATGTTCCACCATATTTGCATTCATGTTTTACCATAGTTAGTTGTAATTTTTGTGAAAAAACTAACTTGTTATGTTTCATCATAATTATCATCACGATTCACCATTATTATGTTATGTTTCAAAACTTTTTTTGGCCATAATTTTTTTTGTTGTCAAAAGTATATCTTTGTTGAGAAAAATCTCATGAACATTATGATATCGTTTTTTTAATTTTTCTAATAATCCTATGAAGCAATATTTCAATTTTTTTATAAATTTTTTTGACTCTATAATGACGTCGACATGACACAATGTGTACGGTGTATCCATTTACACTATAGAAATTGCACTTGAAAGTGGAAGAAGTTGGTATTTTAATATCATTGAACAAAATATATTTGAAACGCATCTGACTTGAAAACTTTCTTAGAAGAACATTAAGTGATTATTCAAAGTGATGGTCAACAAGATCCTCCCTGGAATGAGCATAGTACAGCAAACATGTCTTAGAGTAGCACATGAAGCGTCTGCGAAGCAACCTAAGCCAAGCTTACCTGGATAGAAATATAGATCTGTGTAGTTTGGTGAGGTTGAGAACCCCTGGTCTTTAGATACATTGGGGGAGATCCAGTCCCTTATTTCTGTAAATGTTGGGCTTTATAAAATGAGAAAAATGTCTCAGAATTCAAATAAGCATATGGGATCCCGGCTACTTACGATCCATTATTGTATTGTGTAAGTTTCATTCATTGGGATTGGCAGAGAACTCATATATCCTTTTTTTTTTTCCTTCTCACATCAGGCCTCAACTGTGGAGAAGATAATGAAGAATTTACGACTTGAAATCTCACAGTTGAGAAAAGCTTTGGATGAATCTAGGTATTTCTTTGACGATTCCCTCTCTGAATTCTCTTACCTCTCTGCTGTTATGATCTTCCACTGGGGCATAATTCAAGCATCAGGATGTTCTGTGAGAGACAAGATTGAAAAAATGGGGTCCCTATACATCAAGACATGTTTTAGGATGATAAGGTAGCATAGAATGACGTCCATGAAAGAAGTAAAATACATGCCCTGTGCTCTACCTTTTTCTTTCCTTGGTAGTAACCGCTTCTTATTATTATTTTTTTCTGCTCTATTTGGTCCTTCCATTCCAGTGTGCATGTTATCTCAATTTCATGGTAATTATGAGTGTGTGATGCTTTTGAAATTGGACTCGAAAATTTATCTATGATCCATATTTGGAAACTGATAGCTCCTATAGCCGTTCAATTGTAGAATAGTTGCATGCTCTTCATGATCTTTTGGCATCAACAGTATGATGCATAGTACTGGACATACAGGTCTCCGACTCTTCTATTGCGGCAGCACCCTTCTGTTGCTGGAAAGACGGCTTTGATGAAGTCAATCATGTTCACCTCATTGTTATGCAAAAATTATCACTTCTCAATTCTCATTCAAATCTAGTCAAACAAAGCATTTGGTACACCACTAAGTTTTGGGTTTGTACATTATAGAGCAAAAGGAGTCTAGTACAATGTTATTAAAGATCTTAGGAGCCTCTGGTATGCTAGCTGTTGGCTTTGTGCATTATAGAGTAAAAGAAGTGTTAAATTTGTTACTAGATAGATTTCTGAAGCAGTTTATGTTCTACCTCTAGTTGTACCCCCTCCATTTGTACTAAACTATTGGAAGGGAGGCTCGGGTCCAGATGGATCTACCTTATTTTATTTTATTTATTTATTTATGTATTTTTTTTTGTGCAAGCTCAGGCTTAAGAGATCTTGTTAGGAATTTTCATATTATTCTGTAATAATTTTATCTTATATAATATATTTTACTGTTTTTAGGATATTTATGTTAGGTCTCATCTTAAATATATAGTAAAAAAGGAAAAAAACAGAAAGAATCTGCTGAGAACTTGACCTTTCTTAATCTAAATTCTGATAATTTATGTTTTTCTCTATTAGTGAGAACACTATTTCCATTTTCCACCTTCCTAATTTATTACTAACTTTATTGATAATTATCTATAGCTATTCTGCGTATTCCTAATTAATTACAGCCATAATTCATTATTATATTTCACATCTACTCAAAATTTAAATTTGAAATATATATTTTCTTAATTTATATGTCCTAGTTAATAACATAGATATGAAATGAATTGACTTAGTTAATTAGTTTTGTATATCTTGATATTTCATTATGTATTGGTTCAAAGATGTGGATATATTCATCATTAAGATATATCTTTTGGCTAATGGTTTAACAATTTATAAGTTACATTAATCGAAAAAATGGTTATAGATCATGGCCCATAACAACCTTGCGGGGCAAGGTGAGCGGGTACCTTTGTTGGATAATGCATATCTACCCATGATGTTCATATATAATATTATATTATTATACTGAAAAATATATTGAGTCTATTATTAAGTACTTGGGCCACAAGCCCTTATTATATGGTAAGAAATAATTATAATAAATCTATAGGGTAATTGGGCATGTAAGACTAAACTTTTATGGCAAGCTTATGCTTGCACTCTCCTATTTAAAGGGACCATCTATGCAATAAGACTCAAGTTGAGGAGTTAACTTAAGAGTTAATTCTCAACTATTTGGCTTCTTATCAATCCCCCCCTCTCACCCAAAAAAAATTCGGTAGCACACCTGAGTCCTCAATTCTTACTAACACATCCATTCATACATTAATCACCATCACACGCTGTCAACTTCATTTAGTCGCATGCTCACATGCCCATAAGAGCTGGTATTAGAGCCGATGTCATAAATTTTTTGTCAAAAGCATTAAAATTATAGAAAGATCAAATCAAATAATTGATAAGATTCTAGAGATTACCTAACCTAACCCACCATACATCATTCTCCCATTAACCACCAACATGGACATCCTATTATGCCTACTAGTGATGCTGCCGCCACCACCACCACCACCACTCTAGCCACCACACCATCTTATTAGTACCCAAAACCCCTTTATAAGCCATCCCCGTCACTAGTACCAACCACTCTTTGACCAATTACCACTACTGACGACTTTATCATCACCCCAAGCCTCACCATTACCATGCTTGCGGTCATGAGTACCAATTGATCTCAACCAAACCTCTATGCCAAATATGAGCACCATTTAGCACCCATTGTTGCCAAACAACCCACACCTTGCTCACGACCACCCAACACTAATGATTGTTCTTAACCCATGAAATTATATCCCATCAAACTAACACCCTAGTTGCTACACCAAACACCACCGTGAACACCACCCTTGTGACCACAACACCCTAGTTGCCACACCAAACACCACTGCCAATACTGCATTGATCATCACCACCCTTATGATCACAACACCCACCACTCTAATCACTTTCCCGCTTCCAGCACCACTTATGTCCCTTGCATAATGTATAAACCCCTCCGTCATCATCACCCAACACCACCGACCAGACCACTAAAACCCTTAAGGTGACCCCACCAAAACCCTAAGTACCTCACCCTCACCAACACCACTGTCACCTCCACAATCTGCCTCACCCCCCTAAAATCTTTCACCTAACCCACTACCGATCCTCACCACACCTATCATTTCCAAGCACACCTTACCTTGTCGTCAACCACCACCACTCTGTCAAAACCCTCATTGCTACTCCCTCTTACCTCCTTTCATTCTTCACCATAGCTATAAGAAGCGAGGGTAGTATGCCAACACACATGATAGCGTCAACGCTGGGACAACAACGACTTCAAATTTAATTATTGCTACTTTTAGCTACAAATCTCAAGTAGACAACATTGATGATGGCCCAAACTCTATGGGATGGGTTAGTCTGGCAACCCAATCTCTTGTCATAACCCTTCACCAAAGCCAACAATGGACATATCTCCCAATCCTCTAATTTTTAGCCTTCATCGCAACTAAACTTATTTAAGTAGACTTGGGTTTGATAATTAAAAGTAAAAATCTGATATAAATTTGAAACCTAAAGCAACTTGAACAAACCCAAAATTGCGTTCCAGTTATTCATATCTAATAATGATAATATTTATCCAAATCGACTTGAATCAAAATAACTCGAACTTAACATTACCCGTACTGAACATAAACTTGAACCCAGTTAAAGTTAACCTTGATCTAATTTGATTAGTAGCGATCCACAAAGACGATATTTTACTTCAAAATAAGTTTCTATTTAAAAATCAAAAGAATATTTTTCTTAACAATGTTTTGGTAGGAGATTAGGATAGTCGACCATATAGCAACAAATAAAACTAAAATGATGAAAGTTCTATATTTAGGTTCCTTAATAATGTTCTAACTTCCCTACAGATCACCAAAAAATTAGAAAATTATCAAGCACTATAAAAAACAAAGTAATTTATGTCTAATTAACTATATAAAGAATTATAGTCCAACAAGTCACATCTCGGTTGATTCTGATTCACTAATGTGGATTCCTTGATCACTTGGACTCATGGAATAAAATATTAGTCTGATATAGAATATCCTCCGATATTTATTGATTTCTAGGTTTTTTGATAATCAACACAGTAGATAATTTTTTTCTTACCAATTTATCACCAATATATTGGCAAAATATCGTATATCTTTTCCCTAGCCCAATTGTTAGTCTTCTCTCTAGTTTTTAAGTTAAATATTAATATTTGTCTTAGATAAACCATTAAGTGCCACTAGTCAAGTAGTATAAATGATTTTTTTTGGCATATGACTAAGAGTTAGACTAATGGATAACAAGTTAACAATTGTTGTACTTTATTGTAAGTGTGTATTAATGTGACATAGTAATAATTTATTATTAATAACTTTAATATCATAGATTAACAGCTAAAAAATCAATTAACAAATGTAGTGTTATTAGAATAATTTAACATATAACGAGTCATTTAAATGATTCTAATATAATATAAAACACTAGTTTATTGAATAATTATATTTAAATGATCAATAATTTAGAATTAGAGCATATTGTGAAATAAAAATAAAAATAAAAATTCACGCCACGATAATAGCAATACATAATACCAGGCGATACTGCGACTACAATTGCGACCGCATGCCTGGGCTAAGGTAACCCTTCATTGAGGGGTCATGTACTCCACCCTCCTTAGCAAAAATGAACAATGTGGAATAAACCTTATTTTGCTCATAGTTGGCCTCACAACAAGCTCTGAGATGAGGTACATGTTGCATTCCTTCTTACTCTATTTAGATGGTGTGAACTGATCAGTATATGCTTTCATTACAAATTTTGGAGTGTTTTTGTTAGGGCCACAAACTAAAGATCTAGTTACAGCAATGTCCTAGGAAGATTTAGTAGTGGTTCCCATGGTATTAGATGCATTAAAGGGAGAGAATTGAGGGAAATTAATTATGTGTTTTTGAGGATTATGGTTAGGGTTTGTGAGAACTAGAGAGAAGGTAGAGAGAGAGATGACACTTGAGTAAAGAGGAGAGACTCAGCTAGTTCTCCTAGTTTGTTTAATATTGAGGACTTTGCCTCTTATTTATAGCTTAATACAACCTATGGAGCAAGTTAGGGTTTCAAGTAGGCGTAGGGTCTAATAAGTCTATTATTAATTAGATCTGTTAAACCATAACACATAAATCACTTAATAAACTGGGGCTTGCTGAGAACTAAATAAAAATGATCCTTGCTACTTACGATTAACCTTGAGTCTAACCTGGTGGGACTAAAATTGGCCCACTAGACCTAAGTGGGTTTGGAGATGTGTTCGACTCATGATCAAGAACCCTAATAGTTTAGTCATAAGCTTGTTGGAGTTTTTGGTTATGTGGTACTTGTTTCCTCTAAGTCAAGAAAAAAGTTCATTATTTATCTTTGCTACTTTAATTAGCTTGAGGACAAAGTTGTTTTCGGACAAGAGTAATGTTATGGATCATGGCCTATAACAACCTTATTGCAAGACAAGTCGGTAGCCTTACTTGTAAGGCATATCTACCTATATCATTATTATATTATCAAATTATATTATGCTAAATATATTAATTGACTTGCAAGCCCTTAGTTGTATAGCAATCAATCATTGTTATACCTCTAGTGGATGATTGAGTTGCCATGTAAGATTAACTCTTGTGGAAACTTTAGGCTTGTACTTCCCTTAAAGGACCATCTGCAATACGACTCAAAGCTGGAGAGTTAGTTAACGCTCAACTACCTTGCCTCCTATCAATTTGTATCTCTCATACTCTTACGCACTTGAAAATTCATCATCCTCTAGCCTCACTAGGTTAAATTGTGTCATTTCGGGTTGAGTTAAATTGGGCTTGCTATGCGAATGGGTTAAGTTTCAAGTTTGGTTGGGTTTGGGTTCAATTCAGGTTGGTGATGATTCGGGTCAAGCTAGGTTGAGTTTATTTCAAGTCAAGCTAGGGTTTGACCCTCTGGGTTTAATTCGAGTCATAGGTAAGATAAATTTGGTTCAAAACTCAAATTACCGTAGGTTGTTATTAGTTTAATATAAGAAATAAGTTATAGTTTATGATATATTATTATTGTCATGTTTTATCATAATAATTATTATTATCATAATATATGTAATATTAATCACAAATTATTATTATTATTATAGTTATTATTATAAACATATTATAACTATTATTTTAAATATAATTATAAGTATTGTTATGAACGTTATGATAATTATAATTATAATAATTATTTTTATTATTATGTTTAAAAGTATAATAAGAATAATTATTATTAGAAATATAAAATTTATTACTATTATAATAGTAATATATATTATAGTAATAACTGTGAGAAATATGACATAATTATTATTTTAATGTTTACAACAACAACAACAACAATTAGTATAATCTAATATGAAAAGATCTATTTGGTGCTAAGTTGATATAAATAAAGTGAGAAAACATAGTCTGACTATTTTAGTTTTATTTGTTGTTGGGGTTGAGTGTCATATTCTTTTACATAAAATTTTATTAAGAATATAATTTATTGATATTTATGTAATTTCTATGATAATTATTTACTATTTTAGTCTAACAATTTGTTTGTGTAGATATTTATATGATGTAAAATACAATTTTTATGGATCAAATTCAACTTTAGCTTGGATCAATTTTGGGTTTATGTTTGGGTACGGGTTGGGTTCTTCCATGTTGGGTCATTTCGGTTCAGGTCAGGTCAAGTGTGGGTCATTATCGAGTTTATATTGTGTTTGGGTTGGGTTATTTTGAGTTAGGTCAGTTCAAGTACATGTTATTTTCTAGTTTGTTTCAGATTGAGATCGGATTTGAATTTTTGAGTTAAAATTGGATTTGGATTATTTGGGTCGGGTAAGCTTTGGCAGGTTTAATCCTCACTAACACACAATCACTCATCCATTGATTACTCTCACATGTCTTGACTTCATTCAATCCCACACCTACCCCATGACAAGTTCCAAGCTCATAACAAAAAGCATCGCATTTTTAATAGTTTTCTTAAAAAACTGTACACAATTTTCAAAATATAGTAAATGATTTCTACAAGCATGACACACACAATATTCTCAAAATAAGTTTCATGAAATTTATCATAATTTTTTTTCTTAGTTGATGCATGTCTTTCTCCTAAATAAATTCTCCAAATTTTTATACAATATTTTCAAAATTTAACGAGTTATGTTTATTGTTTTATTGAATAAATATCATCATATTCAATTAAATATTTTATTTACATATAATAATAATAATAATAATTTTTTCCTCTTATGGATACTAATTCATGTAACGTATGTGCATTATAATTATATAGTTACTATATTTTTGTAATATTATATATTCTTGTCTTTATAAAAATATTCATGCATTACCAGTTGGTGCATTGCATGGGATCATAAACTAGTAGCTATGAAAGGAGCTTAATGTAATCATTATTCGATGGTTAAGAAGTATGAATTTAGTGATTGTGTGAGGTTTATGATAACCCTAAACGGTTTTGTGAGATAAACCCATAGACTCTGCACCATAGTTAACTAGTGATTCATATTCAAGTCATTTCTATCCAATATTTACGTAGATGTGCTGATTATTTTTTATGTTATTGGATTCTTATTCCCCGTGCCAGATCAGACATTGAGCGCTTGCAGAGTCTCACAGACAAACAAGCTCAGCAGATTGCAGAACAAGCATTGTACATAAGAGAGTTGGAAGACCGGGAGACAATGTTGACTCAAAATGTAAGTCGCTTTCATAAACAAGGAATGCAATTGGAAGTTTCAATATTTGTTAGTTCCTGATGTCTTTGCATTGGTCATTACTTGCAAGGTTGAAGAACTACTCATGGAAATAAAAGAAACTGAAGTGGAAGTTACTAGATGGAGGGAAGCATGTGAGTTGGAAGTGGAAGCTGGAAGGCATACGGTGGAGCAGCGTGACAAATTGGTAAAGGCTTGTTTATTTCTGGCTGACAGACTCAACTTTTCAGGGTTCATGCTGTCTTTTTGCGGATTAATCATATTCAATCACAAAGTTCTCCATACTACCGTTCTTAATGCTAGTCCCTCGGTTGTGGATTGAGAGTGATGTTTCCACCTTCACGCTTTCTTCATTGCGCAACATAACTTAGTTCATAATGGCTATATCAATAAACTGTAGTTCTCACGCATTACTTCCGTTGGTTGGTTGTGAATCAGTTCTGCTGTCCCATACATAGCTAAGATGACTTATTTTCCAGATTGGCATACTGAAACAAGAATTAGAAAAAACACGCTCTGCTCTAGAGGTGGCAAACAGCAAGATAAAGCTGAAAGAAGATTTAGCAGCTGCCGCCATGGCAGCCCAGGCAGCTGCAGAGAAGTCTCTTCAGTTGGCTGATAGCAGGGGAACAGAGTTGCATGAAAGAATAGAAGAGTTGACTAAGCAGCTAGAAGAAGCAGAAAGTAGAGAGAAAAATAGCAGACGTACTAGGCATATATGTTGGCCATGGCGAGTGCTGAAGGTGAATCCTGCAAATGTTGCCACTGCATCTAGGGCCCGAAATGTAAGACGACTGCTTCCAGAAATGCAAGCGTTACTTCATTATCGAGCGTGAGCATCTCAATTTGGAGCACAAATTCACTTGTTCCGTATGTAATTATATATAAAGATAAATTTGATCCATTTTATTTCTTTACTATGGTTCCGCAAGTTGCATTTGTAATACATCTTTTCGGAAATGTAATAAGTCATTATTTCAGAATGGGTTTCAGAATTGTAGTTCCATGCTTTTATTCCTCCATTGAACTTGTTGGCAACCGGGTTAGGTGGGTCGGATTGATTTTGAGTTATTTTATTTCATAGTATGAGTCTGAATTGGGTTAGATTAATTGATGTTTGGGTTACTATAGGTTATTTTTAGCATTTGTCAGTCATCAGGCAAGTTTGGGACAATCTGTCTGGTCAGACTTGAATTCCAGATGGGTAATTTTAGGTTCGGTTTATTATGAGTAATTTTGGTACTTGGTTAGGTTCAAGTTCTTTCCTATTTGGGTCATCTTAAGTTAATTTATTAGATTACTCCGAATTTGGAGTTATTATGGGTCATTTTAGCAGTCGATTTGAATTTGAAACAATTTAAGACACTTTTTAGGTTGGAGCAAGTTATTTCAAATTTAGATATAGGTTAATTTATCATATAGGGTTGAGTTTGAGCTACTTAGACTTTTGGTATTTTTTAGGTTAATTTATTAGTTTAGACTGAACTATTCTAGATTTCAATTTTATCAAGTTCTCGGTTGACTAGAGTTTGGTTGAATTAATTTGATTTTTAGCTTATCAAGGGTTGATTTACTAATTGGGGTGGAGCTTTTTGATATTTTTAGAGGATAAGCATATATTTGTATTAAAAACATAGGAAGAAATAAATAAATTTAATTCTTAATTCGATAACTCTCTAGTTAATTAAATCATGTCTTTAATTAATTTAGGATTAATGAATTATTAGAGGGATTGTTAATTATGACCTTCCAAATTTCCTATACAACAAAACTATTAGACGTATTGAATTGAGGAAGCTAATATATAAATTTATGAAGTTTAGTGTCTCTTCACTTTCCTCTATCAGTTCCTAGTCATAAATTTTAGAAAGTGTAAAGCCACTTATATTAGGGATGGATGATAATGAGTTGGGTCTAGGTTGTGTATGGTCAGATCCGGATTCAGACTCATTTATATTATCTAAATTTAGATTCGATTCAAACCTATTGGATATTAAAAGTTTAAATATAGACCCAGATCCATTGAGTCTAACGGGTAAACGAGTCCTAAATCGATCCAGCTATTTTTGAAAATTTTAAAATAATCTATGTAAATGTAAATACATTTATATTTTGTATAGCTTAACATGTATTTTTTGTTAAAAAAAAACTTTGAGTAAAAAGATAAACATTTTAAAATAGTTACTTTAACTTTTAAATAGTGTTTTAATACTTTTGGAATAAAATATTATAAATAATGTCTATAAAATAAATATACAAAAATAAAATTAAGAAAATAAATAAGGAATTCAAATATGATTGTAACAAATATGACAAACATAATATTAGTATACATACACACTCAATGGGTCTAGGTCTAAGACTATTGAACCTAGATCTAGACCCATATATATATATATGGACCCAAATCTAACCTAAATTCTTCTGGTCCAAAAATTATGAATCCAGATTTGCTAGATCCGAAACCCATTGTTATCTCTAATTTAGATATATTAAGCTATTTGAATAATTGAACTCCACGGTATGACAATCCATCATATACGTATAAACCAACATTTTCTTATTTTTCTAAGGATATATATATATATATATATATATATATATATATAGAGAGAGAGAGAGAGAGAGAGAGAGAGAGAGAGAGAGAGAGAGTTCTTTTAAAGTTAATAAAACTCATTCAATCCCCTCGACATAATATATAACCCTTATTTAGTGTCGGATCAATGAATAAAGTTGATAAGTTATATAGTTTTTGGTATATGAACTTATCTCACATTTACTTTGAGCATAGAAGTTGTAAATATCAATATTTTGGGTTGACAGTTTCAAACTCACCTCTCTCAGACTTATAATTTAATATTATATTTAACTATAGTCTGTTAAATTAACTAGGAATTATAGAGTTGGGTAAGTCATTTATGTTTATTTTACACCAAAACATTTCATTAGTAGGCGACATTCTTTGACGTACCCCCTCTATCTTTTTCACTCCCTCAGTTTCAATCCCTAAAAATGCAATAATCCATTTATATAAAATCTAATTTAGATACCTTAAATTAAAATTTGACTAATATGTGTGACCAATTTTACAAGTGTTTTAAGATCGGATGCCCCATTATTATATGTATTATTATTTAT
The DNA here is from genome assembly GCA_030549775.1 of Tamarix chinensis. NCBI lineage: Eukaryota > Viridiplantae > Streptophyta > Magnoliopsida > Caryophyllales > Tamaricaceae > Tamarix > Tamarix chinensis. The sequence continues at coordinate 95,678,812 of CM060176.1, forward strand.
ATTGATTTGTGTTCATAATATAGACTAGTAGATTAATAATTTGAAGGAAAGACAATAGTAGTAGTCGTAGTAGTAGTAATAATAATAATGATGATGATGATGATCATAACCAGATGATGTTTGATTTAGTGGTAAAGACTAATTTCTAGATACCAGAGGTCTCAAGTTTGAATACCTTTTTCCCTCTTTCAATATTGTAACACATTTATGGTGCCACTGCCTATATAGTGACTTATAGTTACTTTTATGACCCTTCTATGAATCTAAAATAATAATAATAATAATATACTAATTGGATGTGATTATTAGTATTTAATAAATTCTTAAAATCAATTGATATTATTCATTCATTAATTACTTTTAGTCTAAATCTTTTTACCATTATTTTGACAGAAATCCCATCCAAACACCCTCTTCATAAAGCTTTCCCCTCCTATCCCGATGCCCACCTTGCCATCCTGCCAAACGTGACCTAACCCTGCAACCACTGCCAACCCAGACTTCCCCAAACCAACCTCTGCTAGCCCTATACGCACGCCCCTACTGCCCAATCATCTCATCCTATCTACTCGATTGTTCTCCTTTCTTTCCTTTCTTCTCCTTTCTCCTTGTGCAACCTGCTCATTTTGTCCTCTGCCCATCCATCTTCATATTCTTTCCCCAATCGCTTGCCTCAACCTAAGCTTTACCTTTGTCTTCTAGCCATCCCCGACCATACTCCCTCATCCTCTTCCTCTCTCTTTATTATTATTATTTTTTTTTGTGTGGTACCTTGTTCTCTATCCTTGCCTTGTCCATCACCTTGCTCCATTCGCTCTGCTGCCCCACCTAGCCAAGCTCCTTCGTCAAACACCATCACCACCACCATTGCCTTGCCTTATCTCACAACCACCAGCCTTTAGCCTTCAGTCGTTCAACGATCTTAGCATATCACCACCATCGAGCTAGCCTTCAAGTTACCTTCCAGTTGCTCCACCTTACCTGACTCCCTTCTTCCCCTTTATTCCCTCAACTTTCTTTTCTTCTCCCTGATTTCCCCTTCATCACTATATGACATGGTAGCCGGCATTCAAACATGAAGGTGCAATAAAAGCGTTCCTTGATGAGTTCAAAGTAGGAAAGAGGCAATCACAAACGGTGCAATAAAAGAGTAACCATTAATGAAGACCGAGTAAAAAGAGAAAGATTAAATAATAATAATAATAATAATAAATTTTCAGTAAAAAGAATATTGGGCTTAGGTTTGCACCCACCTGCACAATTAAGCCTATATTAATAAATCAAACACGAAGGTGGGTAGAAGGGTATATAAATTGAAAAATGTTCTTCCTTCCTACCAATGTGGGACAAGGAAAAACCCACAATAAGAGCAAAAACACTAGTTATTTTGCCATTGTCCAACACCTTGCATGTTTGGCCATGTTAGCGTCGTCCCTCATTGTCTTGCCAAAACCCTCATCCCAATAGGGACTAGTTCCAACAACCAACCCCTTGCTTGTGTCAAATGTGGGCCATGGTTGTTTTTCCCTGTATGTGTAGTACATGGTTGTGTATGCATCCATGACCCCTGACTTTAAGTTCTCTAAATTTTAGCCTTAGTTCCCATTAAATTTTATCTATTTATTTTATATGTGTGTGTGTGTGTATTGTGTGGGTTGTGTTGGTTTTAGCTAATTACAATCTTGCTTAAGGTAGCACCAGAAGAGGTATTTTTTTGGGTTACCATTTGTGTAGTTTGGAGGTAAACCCAACTAGATGGTAGAAATTTAGCTGTAAATATAATAAGTTTATTTTTTAGAATAAAATTATGCTAGGTCAATGTCATTGGTTTTTTTTATTTTTATCAGAAAATGAAAGCATGCAATATTATATTTTTGTATACAATTTTGTGATGTATAAACTAATATATGTTGCTCTATTAGAAATAAATTATAATGTATACCTCGGTAGTATTTTAAATATGTGGATGCATGCTTGTACATGTATATAAATTATTAATAGAAATAGTATTCATGTCTAAAGTTAGAGTTTAATTGGAATTTCACTTTGCCATATACATGACATACTAAGGAGTTTATACTCCTTGTACATTTTAGATAGCTTTTGATGTATAGCATGTTGTTCTTAGAGCATGACTAAGATTAATTTTAACGATTCTGCATTGCATGTTCTAGGGATAGAAATATAATTTTTTATGTTTCATAATGTGTATCTAAAATTATTATTAGTGGTGAAAATTATAATATGTTAGAAGTACATGCTCGGGTTTTATATATGTATTATGTTATATTTATACTTATGGGTAATATTTTTTTAATCATGACATGGAGTTTGCTTGCATGATAAGCTTTTTTTTAATTATTATAACTTATCCTCTTCATAAAAAAATCTGATAATAAACTGGATAAAAATGGTAATGGGGGTTTTGGAGGGCATTTTTGTTGTTTTGACAAAAATGCTCCTCAAGGGTGAATAATTGGACTGGGGTGATCTATTGACCATAGGGTTTAATTGAATAATTGAAAATAAAGGAAAAATGGTTAAGAATGGAAATGAAAATTGTTGTGTATTATGTGACATTTGTGTTCACCTCATAAAATATTGATATTTAAAGTGGAAGACCTTAAGTTTGGGATTGATGCCTCCTTAGGGATAGCTACCCTAAGAACGAGTTCATCCCTCTATTTGATTTGTTTAGCTAGTGTGTCTCAATGCTCCAAAAATGCGCTACATCTACTCTAATTAGTTCTCTGAACTGTTGAAGGGTATTTATACATAAATATTAAGTGAACTAGGAGGAACAAAGGTATCGTGTGGCTTGTGTGTGCAAGTATGACCATAGTATCATTGAGTTCTAAGGTATACAGATATTGTGTTATCTATGCGTGCTAGTATGATCGAGTGTAAATTAGTGTCCCTGAGTTGATATTATCTTCCCTTAAATAAATTAAATAATTAGAAAATACCTTTATTTGATGGCCTTGGTGCATATTAGATTGTTGGTTTAATAGTTGCCTTTATGCTCTATCTTTGGTTTTGAATTTGATTTGATTGGTTGGTTAGACAACATAACCCTATTAAATTATCTTTTGTATATATGTTATTATATTGATATTATGTGTTTTGAGATGGGTGTGAAATTGTTAAGTATGTTGGTATTAAGCATAAGACTTTGATGATATATATGTCGTCACATGTCATTCGTACGTGTCTCTGTGTTTTAATCATATTTTTCTGGTTATTATATGTTATGTGCAATGTGGGCATGATGCCTCTTTGAAGGTGTTGTGATTTACTATGTATAATGAAGTTGTACTAATACTATCACTTTTCGGATGAGTATGTGTGTTGCTTGTGGTTGAAGGATTTTGAGGAGCGTCATCCAAAGGTGTGGAGAGATTAAGGGAGTGAGGGTCCATCACTTTGTAACCTTTATTTTTGTTATATTTTTGTTTATAGAAGGGATGAGTGTTAAGGCAAATCAATGCCCCACTATTGTGTGCTCTTTTGTAATTTAGTTTTCTTTGGACTCTTGTGTCCTTGATGTATTTTGGATATCATTGTTGTATGGAGGATGTACTGGTTATAAACCTTTAGTTATGTATTATTTTGTATTTTTGCTACTTGTGTTGATTTGACTTATTTTGAGCCTTAACACTTGATATAAGAAAAGCGAGGTAACTAGACTTATGTTAAGTATAATGGTAACACCCATTAATTTATAATTATTTATTTTACAAAATAAAATTTTTAAGTACTAAATTTTTGGGGTTTACACAAATCTTTCAACAAAATTTACCCTATTTTATAAGATGATACACCATAGGCATTATTCTGGTTTGTACTCTTCCATCCATTCACATGGCTGTATACTTGTATTTGAATCTACTCCTGGATTAACTAAGATTACTTTCAACACCTCTATTGATAGTCTTTAGATTGCTTGGTATGAGATTAAAGGGCTTAAATTCAAGCTTAAACACAAAATTTATCTTGAAGATATTAGTTGGAGTATTGAGAGTTTTGGGTTAGCATGATCGGGAAAGGGAAAAAACATATTTTTCTTATCCAATTCGGGTTCAACATTAGTAAAAGCATGCTAATATGATCATTATTTTATTAAGCTGAACTGGTTTTGTTTGTTTACATTCAAGATAAGTAGCTAGCCTATTGGCCTTTCAATTTTGATGTCTATTATCCATAACTCGTTTATTATATTATGTTTATAACATATTATTTTATAAGTAACTTACCTATTAACCATTATGTTAATATTGGCTCTTACTCCTTATTTTATCAAACAATATTTGATGAAATGATTTTTGGCTAAAATATGATTTATTGCCATGTTTTTTTTTAACTAAAATTGGGATCAAGTATTGTATTTGATTATTTTAATATTCTTTGATGTAAATTTGTTTATATTGTATACTTATTAGTAGGTCCCATTGATTTTTTTATAACCATGCCCTCAAAGGGTGGAGTAAACCCGTTATTGGTTCATTCAATAGTGTGAGATTGCTAATTGACACCACTGATGCACGAGGACGGCAGTAGGGTGCCGTCCCCCATCCCGGAAACTTTTCCTCCTCCGGAAATGTTTCGGGGTCAAAATATTTATTAAAATTATTTAATTAATATTTTTATTAAAATAATATTATTTAATTAAATTTTTTATTAAAAAATAATTAATAATAATTAAAATTAACTAATATAAGTAATAATTTTAGAAATTTTTTATTTTTCTCTCTCAATTTTAGTAAATTTAATCTATTTTAAAAAAAATATATAATATGTATATATATATATATATATATAATTTTTTAACGTTCCCTACCATCTCCATTTCCTAGATTTTTAAAAAATGACATTTCCGCATTTCGTTTCGTCTCCGTTTCCCCGTCCCCGTCCCTGTGCAACATTGATTGACACTACTAGCATTGCACTACATAGAACACCCTATTAACTCTCACCAAATGACAAGGGGACCATACATTACTTATCATTATTGTTCCCTAGCAGCGAGACCCCTAGTACCCACATTTAACCCATTTACTAATTGCTATTGATTACTTTGTTTTTTGATCTATTTTTGAGTTGATTGTTGGTCCTACTAACCCTTCGTTGTTTTGTGATTAATTAGTTTATTTGCATTTTGGTATTTTCTTCTTTTGATTGTATTTATGTCTATTTTATAATCCTTTATACTTAGTGTTATTGCTATTTTGTATATCATTTTATGACATTTTCTAAAGTTTGGTTGATATTTCTTTTGTTTAGTGGATCAATTATTTGCTGAATTATGGTTTTCTCATCCCTTGTAACATTTTAGGTGGGTCATACAAAGCATGATTCTAAGATCTGAAATCAAGTGTAGTGGTGTGTGACTAGTCTAGTGGATTATGAAATAAGTTTATGATAATAATGTGTAGCACCTTCTAAGTCAGTTTTGTGCTGTACATAATCTTATTTGTAATCTTGCTCGACTTTGTTTTTCTATGCAATAATACAATTAAAAGTGTTATTATCTTAGTTTGCTCTATTTAGCCTTGCTAGCTATACAGGTTTACTTGTTTAGTGATACGTGTGGTCTTTATATAGAATTTCTAGAGTTACACTCTTCACTTGAGAAGACCTTAGGTAATCAAAGGTTATCAAAGGTCAAGCATGAATGAAAGGTAGATAATAGATTAGAAGGCCATTTAAGATAGAAAAGGAGCAAAAGAATGAGAAAGGGAGCATAAGCCATGGCGTGGAGTCAACATGGGCTGACTGTGTCGCTCAACATAGATAAAATAAAGAAGAAATCCCATAACTAAATCATTATCTCTCCTATTAATGCAGTGCAATAAACTAACATCACCAAAAAAACTGTAACCGAAGCATTATCTCTCCCATTGAAATTGTAGTGCACTAAAAGCTCCAAAGGAGATGAACATTTTCAAATGTTTGAAATTGTAGAGTAAAAATTGGATCAACTATAAATGTTGAGTCATTTCTCCTCCGTAACTCCTTATGACCAACACAACATTTTAAACAATTTGAAAAATAAAAACTCTAAACCATTTTAGAATAATAGTGGTATTGAATGGAGAATAAATGGGGGTAATAAAGGGCTCTTCCTAAAAGGGAGGTCATTGGGTTTGTGAAAGGGCATCAAGTGAATTCCATAAATTCAACAACCGTTCACCCCTTCTCACCTCCCAATCCTTTCATCTCATCTCACATTCCTGTTTTCTTCTTTTTATTAGGTGCATTTTAGTGCATAAAACAAACACTAGTACAGAACAATTAATTGTAAGGCATTAATATATTCTTGTATGTCTTTGATTTATGAGTTCCCTTCTCAATTTGAATGTTTTGGATATGGGTATGTTAGCCTAGATCTTTGCACTAAGGTGACAAGGAATTTCCCCGATGCAATGCATTGATCATCTTTATTATTTTTTATTTTATTTGCAATCCTTATGTTGTTATATTATTTTGATAGGAAGTGTGGTATAATTTTCACCAAATTTTAACAATTGCTTTGGTAAATAATGGTGAGATCGAAATATACTCAATATTAGATATGATAGCACAACTAGGAGTTAACTTAAAGGGTTAAAAGTTATTGGTTTGTCCCCTACAACTAGAAAGGAGGATCATTGTGAGTGATAATGTATTGCTCTCTATTAGACCCTAAGCCAAAAATGGATGTTACTTAGTTGGGGTAATAGATTGTCGTTATAATAATCCCAAAAATCATAGTTAAAAAAGTTCATTTAATTAAAACAAACACAAGCACGGGGGGTGCTACTGCCGTGATTAATACAAGCTCGGCCCCCGACTAGTCTCTTACCAACCACAAGGCTAAGGATAATTTCATAAGAACATTAAACACAATTAAATCAAAGATCTATAGAAAACTGAAATATTCATAACACGGGAATCAGAGTGCACATTAAAAAGTTATTACAACCTAATAGAGTGCATGATCAAAGTTCCCAAAAGGGATAAAAGGTACAGTATGATAAAACGAAACCAAAACAAAATGATACATAAGTAAACAGGGGTAAAAGAGAGTCCGACCAACATCGCTCCTAGACCCCATGCTAAGTCTAATGATCAACTCTTAGCCCCGTCCGATGCCTCATAAGTATCATTGGCATCGAAGATGATGTCTCCTACCTGCATAAACTCAGCAGGGCCCTTTGCTCGTGGGAATGTTCAAAACCCATAAAACGGATGGTCAATACGCTATGTACTAGGCAAGGTACCCATGTAGCTAAGGCCATACACGAAAAGGCATATAATACAAGCAGGATCATACAGATAAACATACAAGCAATGTAGATAGTAGAGGTCGTGTTACAGTCCGGTTAAACTTATTCATTAGATCTTTGGTTAATGTACTCATTTCACACCATGCTCGTTATAAGTCTATGCAAGTACGGGAACCCCACTATTATAGTCGGTGGATCGAAAACATACAGGGCAGAATGCTCCTGAACATTGTTATTGGCTAATGGATCGGTCTCCAAGGCAAAGTACTCCTGACCATTATTATGCAGGTGGATCGGTCTGGCCCTAACTCTCATGGTGTTCCACTATAAGTACTTAGTATCTTTCTCATGTCTTATCATAACTTAAGGTTTAGTTTATTGAGCTCAGGATCCCCCACTATTATAATTGGTGGATCGAAAACATACAGAGCAGAACACTCCTAACCACTATTATTCACTGGTGGATCAGCCTCTAGAGCACCCCGACACTTGGCCACTATTATGTCGGTAGATTGGTCTGAGCCCAAATAAATAATCTTTTGCTTTAAATGATTAATGTCTTATTCAATACATATTTTCACCCTAGACATGCATGTTCTTTGGACTACCCATTCACACAATCCGTCTACTCCTATTCCCTTGAGAGGGGCCCATCCCATATCTTGGGACTTCTGCGCCTCCTAACACATTCATACATCCTTTCCCTATTCTCTTACCTTCCACGAATACCCAACTCCTAATTGTGTGGGTTGAGGCCCACTTCCCCATACCATTTAAGTTAACTCACTATTGCCCTCTGTTTTTTTTTTTTTCCAAAAAACCCTAATTCGGCCTATATGGCCCAATCATTCCTCTATCCCACACAACAAAAGCTCCTTTACCCCAACACATCACCTCAATTAGATTCAACCCCATGCATTCCCCTTTACTTCCCATTTTGCACATGTGACCACGAAACCTTAGTTGGCCACCCCAAACCCTAGCACCTCTCTTTTCCTATATATTGCCTCTCCATTACTTATCTACCATCCTCTCATCCACATGACACCCACACTCACCCTCGATGTGATATCCTTCCACTATTACCTCATATTCTAATTCTCTCTATTATTTTTCACTTCCACAATCTCCTACATTTAGGGTTTTCCTCCCAAACCCTAGCAAAGTTCCGTATGCACCCTTATACTAACCTACGTACTATTTTTCACCTATGGACTCTAATCACCACAACAACACTTCCCTCACCTTTCTTAGACCTCAAGTCAACTTTTCCCACATAAGGGGTCATCCCCATGCAACCCTAGACTTCCCATGCAATATTCACTCCACTCTTTTATTTTGTCCATATTTTCCTTTTATTTATCCCCTCATAGGTCATGAGATAATTAGGTCATTCTCATTTCCCTTTAGTCAACTAATTTCCCCCTTTCCCTTTTTCATCCTTTCACCCCATACCATATCATTAAAGTATCCTAGCATGCATGTCCTAGAGGGTCACATCATATAACACCACAAGCACAACATACATATCATCTTACACATGCTATAAGGAGGTCATACAAACGTACCTTAACTCTGTGCTACGCTACAAGTAAGTGGTCATAATCACATAAGGTAAACAACATAATATAGCACATGGCATGTAAAGTACATAACACACATAATAGGCCTTAACTACATCCTTACCTAATACGACACTAGGTTTAGAGCACGCTCCTACGCCTCCTTAGGGTTTTGACTTGGTTCACCTATAAGAGGAAAATACTAGGGTTAACTTCCCTCTTACTAACATTATCATTATTTCCTAATTTACCCTTATCATAACCTAAGATTAGGGTAAATAATAATAATAGTAGTTTTATAAGTAAAAATAAGGGTATTATTCTTAAAGTAACTAATCATACTACTACTAGTCAAAATAGGTATTGGTAGTTATATTAGTCCATGTTAAAGAATAATTAGCAATATTTATATTACTAAAGATAATAACTTTAATAATAATAATAATAATAATAATAATAATAATAAAAATAGTGACAATAATGGTAATAATAATAATGATGATGGTGATGATGATGATGATAATAATAATAATAATAATAATAATAATAATAATAATAATAATAATAATAATAATAATAATGATGATGATGATGATGATGATGATGATAATAATGATAGTAACACTAATAAAATTAATTAATAATTACATTAACTATGTTTAAAGGTTAGGGAGGTTAGGGTACAACCTAGGGTGGTGGCAGCTAGGCGGCGGCGGCGGTGGAGGAAGTGGGGGTTGGAGAGGTGGATTTTCAGGCTAGAAGAGGGAGAGTGAGATGGTGGTTGTGGTGGTGGTGGATTCTCTGGGTTAAGAGGGTTGGAATGATGGTGGTGGCGCAACAAAAGTGGCGGCGTAGGTGGTGGTTGTTGTGGTGGCCGAAGGTGGTGGGGAAGGAGGGAGGGAGATGTAGGGGAGACTTTGTTGAGTATTTTGGGTGGTAGGAGAGGTGGTGGTTGTGACGGAGATGGTGGCGCACAAAGGCAAGAGGGGCGGCGATGTGTACAAAGTGACATATCGAGCAACCTAATTTGCATGGATGGGGTGGCTCATATAGAGGGAATTAGAGGTGGTGAGCGGTGTGGTTCAGTGGAGGGTAATGTAGGGAAGGTTTTGGGTGGTGTTTTAAGCGGCGACGCTGGGTAATGGTGGAGGAAACAGAGTCTGCAGTGGTGGCGGTGCAAGGAAGGCTAATTTTCTAGGTAGGGAAAAAGAGGTTGAATGGGATTAGTTGGAGGGTACTTATAGGCCATTGGAGGGAGGATAAGACAAAGGGGGGAAAGGAAAAGGGGGCAGGTGTGGTAGAGCTCGCTGGACGGCGGTGGTAGGCCAGTACGAGCCTGTAAATGGCAGCTGCAGGTTTAGTTAGGGAGGAGAAAAGGAAAGGGGGCACACATGGGAGGAGGTGTGGGGCTGGTTGGGGCCAAAAAAGGAAGGGAAAATGATGGAGAAGAGAAGGAAGGTGGCATCACTATGGTGGCTATTTGGACAGCGAGGTAGAGTTGTACGTCTCGACCTGCAACAGGTGGGAGAGAGAAGGAAGGGTGGGTTGGTTGGCTGATCTGGGGGAAAAGAAAAGAAGAAAAAGATGAGAACTGGGAGGGTGAGGCGGAGGAAAAAAAAGAGAGTTGGCGGGCTGGGCCATGCGGGGAAAGAAGAGAGGGAGAGGGGTTGGGCCGCGAGGGGACGGTTGGCCCAATCTGAGGGAAGAAGGGGGAAAAAAGGAAAAGGAGAAAAAGTGGAAAGAAAAGGAAAAAGAAAGGGAAAAAAAGAAAAAGGGAAAAGGAAAAATGAAAAAAATAGGTTAGTGTTGGTATTTATAATATTTTGGTATTTTTGAATATTTAAAAATGATAAACTTTAGTAAAATAATAATTAAATTCCCTTTTTATATTAATTTAGGATATTTTGGTTAATTTTTCCTAAATTCTATTTTAAATAGCAAAACACCCTAATTTTTCCTAATTTAATTCTTTATTATTTTCCTTTTAATTTTGCCTTAAATTTTCCCCTTATTTAAAAAAATAATTTCTTTAATTAATTTTCCTAACAAATTTCTATTTTAACATAATTTTCTAAATTAGAGTTTTAGGGTATTTCTGTCGTGGCTTGAAAGAGCGTGACTCTTATCATCCTTCTTAGCATGATTGTTTGTAAATAACATATCAAGTTATGGCATGATACTTAATTACATGCAAGGTCGGGGGTGATTACCCTAGAACCTTAGCTCATGTGTTTATTTGGTTCCAATATTGTGATTTTCTTTTACTTACTCCCCTTTAATTAGTAAATCATGTAATCTATTTAATAAATTGATCATTAGCCTAAACATAGTACATGCCAACTCTCATTCTTGTGATCACTCCCTAGTCTTTGTGGGAAGACCTTGATCACTAATCTGACATCTGTTCGCCTGTGGATATGAGCCATCACGTTTTCAACGCCATTGCCAGGTATTGGCAAAAAGTGACATAGGAGTACATTAGGGCCTTTTGTGTTTTAGGCATTTAATTTTTTATTTGTTCTTATTTATTTTTATTTCTAGTTTCTAACTTTTATTTTCTCATCTGAAATCGGGTTTTAGTGCTTTGTTTTTATCTACTTCCTTTGTTTATGTAGAGTGTTCAACAAGTGGTGCATGAGAGGAGAATCCCAAGTTATCGTTGACAATTGTAGATATAAAAAAACTAGAATGAGAACAAGGGAACTTTGATGCATAACAATATTTGATGGATAATGAAAATCAAGTCCTAAAAGATTTTACTACTTTGAATGCTCAATGCATGCATTCAGGCATTACAAGGTCAACTGTGGAAGCCAATATATATGACATAAAGCCTTCACTTCTCTTAATGGTTTAGCAGAATCAGTTTAGAGGGGGTGATACCTAGGATCATAATTTCCATCTTTTCATCTTATTGTAATACTGTGACACCTTGAAGATAAATGGAGTAACTAATGATGCTATTCACCTTTAACTATTCCAATTCCCATTAAGTTTAATACCCACAATTTTAGCTAGCCTAAGTCTCGAGTAATTAATATAGTAATCTAATTCTAACCTTGAAAAAAATATATATTTCTATCCTACCCTAACTCTCTAATTCTAAATCTTAGCCTAACCCTAAGCTTTATTTTGCATTAATAATATTTTTCTCAACCTAAACCTAAAATCGAATGGTCGATACTTAATTTATCTCATTATCTTAACCTACATTATTTAATCAAATTAAAAAACCTAAACCTTATCTTTATGCTTTTTTTTTTCTTTTCCCTATTTTCCTATTGAAATCATTTCCCTACCTTGGTTTCCTTCCCTCTTGCTTGCAAACCCCTCATGCCCAGACCTTACCCTTGCTGCGCCCCATCCAATCTCAATTTAAATCCCTACTCCTCCCATGCCTTGTGTGTGTTAATTATCATGATCTTACCGACTACCATTCTCACCCTCTCTCCCCCTCAAGCATGTATATATATAAATATGCAACACATGTGCTGAGCCACTCTTTCCCTTCAATTTTTTTTGTTGAAAACATCATCACCAAAGCATCATCTTCTTCCTTCTTCTTATACTCCTTGTCATCATCGGACAACCTCAAAAACCACCATTGATAGCATCCCCTCGAGCCACCTCCACCACCTATGATAATATGTACCAAAATTCCCCACAACCACCGACCAAACTAGCCACACCTCACCCCCTCCATTTGGCACAATCAACCACAACCTCTAAATCATTTTCTTTCCCTTTGGTTGCGGCCACAATATCCACACTACACCTTTCCTCTTCAGCAACTTCCATCGCAAATTGCACTCCACCTTTAGCCATTACCACAGGTGCTACCCCTTGTTTTGACGTCTCCTACCAGTGCATGCCCCTAGTAATGGCACAGATAGTTGTTTCTCCACCCTTCCTCTCGACATAACCCATCGTTCCTCTCCACTTGGTTGTGCAAAGTTTTCTAGAATCACTCATTTGGTTTGTTTCAATTTTCCTTCGTTGTTTTACCCTCCATCCCTTTAGCTTTTAGCTGATTATGATATTCAATTCTAATGGTGTTTTATTATGATTTATTAGGAGACATTCTCAAGACTTCAAAAGAGGTGGGATAGGATTTGCGTACTTAGAGACTAGAGTTGTTTTCGTAAGGATACTTATCGTAGTCTAGGATTTTTATTTACTAAGTGTTATATATGTTTTTGTGTTATACCATGTTATGGTTATCATGTGATTAAATGTATTAATTTTTAATGATATGATATGAGGTTGGTATTATATAATAGAAAATAAGTAAGTGGAGATTATGTGATATCGTTATTCTCTGTGGAAAACCCTCGGTGTGATATATGGTTGTAATATTGGTTTATGAAGACATTATGAGTGTGAAATGAGTATAATAATGCATATGGATAGAGATGATGGATCTAGAAATCATGTTAACAATATATATGTAAGATTTTCATGAAATAAGAGCTTATGTTATCGATAGGGGTATTTTGGTCAATATGGGTTTAATATGGGAATCATGGTATTCTAATGTGTTAAATCATTTAAAACATATCAAGGAGTTTATAAGAAGTGGTTAGAGTAGTCGTGAATGGCCTAAGGTTAATAAAGTATGAAAATGGCCTAATTTGGGAATAGTAATCCTAAAATGATAAGACTATTATTACTTGTGTGAAATAGTAGAGTTAGACCATACAATTGGAATATGTTGTTAACATTATTGTTTTGGGAATTTATATTGAATTGGTATTTTTTGAGCCCTACAGGAAAAGTTATGACGAATTTGTGAAATTAGAGCCTATAAGCTACGGGAATAGTAACTTTTGAGATTGGGTTATTATCACATGTGTAAGACCTTAGAGTTAGGCCTTGAAATTAGAGTATATTGATAATAATAATAATATTTTAGGAAGGTGTATTAAGTTTGGTGGGTAAAATAGTAACAAAAGAAGATTTATGACAAAAATGTGAAATTATGTTTTTAAGGAAATATAAGGGTCTTAACCCTAGAGAATGACATTAGGATCTTTGTGATGTGCCTTACCTACTTTAAATGTGTTATTTAATTTTAAATCAATCATGAATAAGACATTAATCATTTTATGTGAATGATCGCATGAGTCGGACTGAGGTGTTTATGGGTCTGTGCCACTATACAATAATAGTGGCTCAGGAGCGTTTCATCCTAAGAGGTACATCAATCCATTTTATTGGATTAAGAATAGTAAGGCTCTAAACTCAATATGAAAGATAATATGATTTGAGATAAGTAAACTAATGGATAAGATATTAATAATTTAAAGTTAGGACTAAGGTGTTGGGTAAGTTCCATTAGACGATAATAATGGCTCAAGTTTATTGTCCCTAAGAGGTGCTTCAGACCATTCCGTCGTTTTAAGACTAGTAACTCAGGAACATTTTTTCTAAGAGGTGTTGGGTCTATTCTACTGGACGCTAATAGTGGCTCATATATGTTGTTCCTGAGAGATGATTTAGACCATTCCACCTATTTAAGAATAGTGGGGTCCCTAAACTCAACGTAAATAAAAGAATAAAAATTATTATATCTAATAAAGAGGCATGAATCAGTTCTTACCTTGTGATATTTTATGTGCTTTGCTTGAGAACTTATTCTTTGCTATGAATTCCTGTATTTAACTATATCCTTAACTTGACAGTATTGTCACCTTACTCAGTACATAGCGTACTGACCATCCTTTTTATGGGTGCTACTCATTCTCATGAGGATAAGACCTTGATGCTTTTGTGTAGGTCATTGAGGACTAGCTGGATGATTTTACTGCCTATGATACATTACATGAGGTGGAGTGATTATTTTGTACTAAAGGAAGAGTCAGGTTATTTGGATGATGGTTTACTTGAATACTTTTTTGGACTCTTAGATCCATGGCATTCTTATTGTCTGTGTTTTGTCATTATACTCGAAGTTAAACTCTAAAATCATATTTAAGTTTATAAAGCTACTCTTGTTTCTATTTACTTTGTTTTACTTTTGATGGTTTTAGCATTGTGATTGATGTGAGAATGGTATGGTAATCCAAACTTACATCGATTACGATAGTATTACATGGTATTTTGGTTATAAGCTTTAGCTATAAAATAAAAGTTTTCAGTAGTAAAATTTAAATTGTTATATTAAGGGAAAAGGCTAGGGCTTAGTTACATTCATAGCCATTGAAACCTATCACTACATTATCAATTACCAAGCCATTTTTAGCTAATTATTTCCCACCGAGTAAGACTGTACAAATGAAGAACCAAGTCACTAGCTTTACTTAGAAGGATGATGAGTCATTTTATGAGACTTAGGAGTGTTTCAAGGACTTGTTGAGGATGCGCCTGCACTATGGATAAGAAAATTAGATTATTATTCACACTTTTTACAATGGGATCATCAATAAAGATAATAAGAAAGCAAGAAAAAAATATGGAGAAATATACGTACATCACTCCTTATAATCCCTCACCGCCCTTTCCCCAAAAGCTAGTTAAGGCTAAGCTAGAGAAGCAGTTTGGAAAAATTTGGAAAAATTGAAAATGTTTCACAACAACATCCCTTTCACCAAGTTTATTTCTCAAATGCTAACCTATGCTAAGTTTTTGAAAGATATCCTCTTTAATAGAAGAAAGTTGGAAGATCATGAGATTATGGCCCATAATAAGGAATTTTGTGATATAATTCAAAAATAAATCGTGCCTTAGCTTAGGGACCCTGATTCATTTTCTATTCCTTGCGTTATATGTGAAGTTTCCACTAATCATTCTTTTTGTGATTTAAGTACAAACTTGAACTTGATTCCATTGTCAATTTGCAAGAGGCTTGGTGTAGGTGATCTAAAGCCCACCACAATATCACTCTAGTTAGCAAATAAGTTGGTTAAATATTTGGTACTTATACTTGAGGATGTGCCTATCTAGGTCGGTAAGTTTTTCATACTTCTTGATTTTAAATATTGAAAAATGTCATTTAATGGTAAGGGATGGTATATTCCTCGAGCACTAGGTGTCTCGACATGGAAGTGAGGTCAATGGAGCACAAGTGGAGGTAGTAGAAAATTTACCTCCATTTAAATTGGTTAGAAGAGTAAGGATTTTATTAGGACATGTTAACTTCAATTTTTGATTCATTAATAAATTTTCAAAAATTGTAAAACCTCTAACTCAACTCCTTTAAAAGGATGATCCCTTTGATTTCATTGATGAATGCCTAGACGCTTTTTGTATGTTGAAAGAGGTGTTGATCACTGCATCTATTATGCAACCCCTAGATTAGAATCTTTAATTCAAGAATATGACCGATGTAAGTGACTATGAGTGGGTGTGATTCTGGGTCAAAGGAAAGATAAGGTGGTTGGGGTGATCTATTTTTCTAATTGTATCCTTCATGGATCTCGAGTCAACTATGCCAGAACCAAAAAGTTGTTACTTGTGGTTTTGTTTTTATTTGTTAGTTATGCTTTTATCTTGTAGGATCCAAGGTCATTGTGTATATTTATCATTCCACCATCAAGTATCTCTTAAGCAAGTAAGATTTCAAGTCTCTGCTAATCCGATGGATATTGCTTCTACAAAACTTTAACATGGAGATAAAAGATAACAAAAGAATGGAAAATTTAATATTCACCCACTTATTAAGGATAAACCAAGACTCATATGATAAGGAGGACAATTGAATGCCAATAAATTACCTTTTTTTGGATTATCGATTGTTGACCATAGATACATTAGAAACACCATGGTATGTAGACTTTATTAACTATATTGTATGTGGAGTTTTGCCTCTAGATTTGAGTAACCAACAATAATTAAAATTCTTTGCTGATTTAAAGTAGAATATGATGATCCTAAATAAAACTCTATAATTCTACATATTAACTATATTTTTTTTTATCAATTTATCTCCAAATATATTTTTTCCTTATTCCTCTTATTATTGACCCTATATTATGTAATACCCCATCATTTTAAACCTTTTAATTTACTCTTTTGGTAATCATTATTTAAATTTTTATGAGGATTTAATACCTAATATTTGGAATTGAAATTGTATTATATTTATACTATTTTATTCATTTTAATGTTAAGAAAAAGCACTATTTTTAGTTTTAAAAGTTTTAAGAAAAATTGTTATTTTTAAAATACTTTTGGTAGCCCAAAAGGTACTATTTTAAAAAATAGTTATTTTTTATGTGATAATGTGTTGAAAATATTTTAAAGATTATTATATTAGAGATTGGAATTTTTCTACAATTTAAAAGACTATTTTAAACTATTATTTTGTATAGAATAGTAAAAAAAAAGATGGAATGAAAATTTCATAAACAAATATTTTTTAGAAAAAATATGTATTTTGAAGAGAGATATTTTTTTTATATATGATAAAAATTTAACTTTTTATTTATTCCTTAGTTTCTTTGATTAGCATATACTAATTATTTTAAATGATATTATATGATTTATTTTTCTTTATTTTGGTTGTGCAAATTCATAGATAAACATACCAGCATTCAGTAATTTGGCCATAAAGTTTTTTTATAGCAAAATTGGATGATTATTTTTGCTTTAGAAATCTAAATTAAATATCTAAAACTTTTTACTTTTGAATTTTTCCAATATTTAAACGAAACTTAGTGAAAAATATCAATCAATGTAGGTAATAATTTACTTGTGTGATTTTATTATATCTTTCTATTCTGAAAGCCCATATATAGCCCTAATAGCCAAACCTAATTTTTTATTTCTCCTCCATTGCCATGGATTATGTTCTATACCTCCCACTAATGTTCTTTAAAATCTTCAATTAATTCATCAAGACCTTCTATTGATTCTTCAAAATATTACATAATGTTCAAGATTATAGATTCAATATCTAATTTTTGATCATTTTATTCTTTGTTTGAGTTCAAGGAATAATTATTCTTCAAGAGTATCAACTTCTGGAGTTATTTTGGTATCATAGGTTCATTCTTTATGCTCGAAGACCTTATATTTTATATATAAGGATTTTACATTCGGTAACATTATTTTATTTAACTTATATACATATATTATATATGTGTGGAATATGATGTCTATAAATTATGTATTTTTATTTATTATATAATTTTATCACTTATTATGACTATATTTTATGCATCATGATATTTAGTATGATTAGGCTAAGAATATATGATTTTATGTTAAATTTATGGTATATTCGATTTGGTTGCAACTTTACACTGTTTTACAAAAATTACATAGGATTTAAGAATGAGAGTTTACCCATCATATTATATATCAAATCAAATTCCCAAAATTCTAGTTTTCATAAAAATTGTCTTTTCTTCAATATGAGTTATTTATAGAAAATAGTTGGGGGTGATATTAAGGATTGGTCAAATCTAGAAAATTAGTATAACTTACAAAACTGAATTTTTGGTGGGTTATGTTGGTTTTGACCAATACTTGAGTTTTGGTGGTTATATTAACACTAAATATTATGTTTGACCTAGGTTGACTGAGCTTGATCTTTTAATATATTTGGGGTTTCAATATTTTGGTTAATGATTTGAGTTGGATTTGAAAAGTTGGTTATTCTAGTTCAACCTTTCTATTTTTGAAAAGTTACCATTTTTTTGGAGATTTTTCTATTTGAAAAATTTTCATGTGTGGAAATTTAATAATAGAAGAAAGAGATTTAATGAATTTTTTTTTGCGTGTATTATGTGATAAACTTGATAAGATATTAATACTTTAAGTAGAATAAGTGGGCTTTAGGTCTTTTAGAATTGGCCTCCTGAAGTTAGGGATCGACCATAGCCTTTTCTTTTCTATTGTGGATATTTATTTATTTGCTAGCCATGTCAGATTAAGGCTCCTTATATACTCTATAGGATTCTTCGGACCCTATTAAGGGGTGTGTACACTTAAGGATAGCATGCCCGAAGTGGTAGGCCTTTAAAATTTTGTTGTGCCTTTTGGATTTTATCCTTTGAGATGGCCTGGGTGTGATGTCTAATCCTCTTGTGGTTGGTGGTAGATTTTCGGACTTTGATTTGCCAGATGACTCCCTAATTGGTTTACCCACTCAAATAATAATATGTTGTGATCACCTAAAGTAAAGATTAATAACAAGATGTTCATGTAGTCCCATTTGATTTTTTATATATGATTCGATGTATATATATGCACGTCTATATTGTATTCCGTTGTGCTAACATGTTAATTAGTTGTTTTCCTAATTAACTTGTTACGTGTTTTAAATTTTGTGATGATCCATGATGTGCATGGTGAGAAAATAATCTAATGCAGATTGAGTATGAACATGTTCAAGGTTTGGATGACATGCATGGGTGGGGAAAAATGATAGTGGTGGCGATTTTCATAATCCTATTTATCACTAATGACTATATTAATAGATTTTAGTTGTATTAACCGTTTCATTCCTATTTTTCATTCAATTGGTTTAGTTGAGTTTATTAGATTTTTTTAAGTTAATCATAAAGTTTGATGTATTTCCTACTTTTATCTCATCGTAGCAGCTAGTGTAACTAGAATAGTGGTGTCTACTTACACTATCTGTAGTGATAATATCGTCATTATATTTAGCCTCTCTATACATTTTTCTTACTTTTCTAGTCAATTAGTTTTGAAAAATAGGTGTGTTAAATATTATTTTCTAACATGTCTTAAAAATGATCTAAAGTAAAAAATAAAATAAAATAAAAATGACCAAGGTACCATAATGATAATAAAGTTGTCGATTGATGTAAAATATTGACAAAGAATGTAATCTCCATCTAAATGATAAAATAAACATATCAAATTTTACAATATTATTAATTATTAAACTTGAAAAATGGACCTAATGGAATACTCTTATAAGTGGGTAGTAGAAAACTCTAGAGAGAAGTGGAATAACCTATTCTTGATCATATGTTGCTTTCCATGATATCTATGTTGTATTGGTAAGCATGATGGGTTATCGGCTGTCTAAGTCTTTGTATGTCATGATATCTTGATGCATTATATGAGCATGATGGTGCATGTATATCTAATTGTATTGTGTAAGCATGGTATAGTGTTTTAGTATAATATCAATTGTTGTCTTGTCCTTTCATGCTTGTGACTCCCTTTAAGGAGGTAACTTGGCATACTCAGTACACGTATTGATATACCCATTTGTTCAGTCACCTACTAAATCCCACAATTAGAAAATCATGCTTAGGTTTTTTAGGATGACTAGTAGTGGCCTACCTTATGTCGGGCTTGGGGGCTTGTGTAATACTCCAAAATTTTAAAAACCTAAAATTTAATTATCAAAAAAAATATTTAGCCTAATTTTGAGATTTTATTTTAATTATTGAGTCCAAAATAATTTATAGGTAATTTATAATAATTTTATTTATTTATATAATTTTTCATTATTTTATTCTTGGCACTAAACCAAAATTTATCCCAAAAATCTAACCTAAATCCCACAATTTTCAAATTTCCCCCTTTTCTTTTTCTTTTTCTTTTTCTCTTTCTTCTTGTCCTTTTGGGCCATGCCGCTCCTCTACCCAATCCTTTTTTCTTCTTTCTCTCTTCTCTCCTTTCTTATAGGGTGGCCTAACCCTTCCCCCTTTTTTCTTTTCTTTTCCCCTAAGTGGTAATCTCGTTCCCTCTTTTCTTTTCTTTCCCCCTTTCTCCTTCCTTCCTTTTTTTCTTTCCCTTGTTCTCCTCGTATTCTTCCTCACACTCGTCTCCCTCGTGTTTCCATCTTCCCCTTCCATTTTCATCCCCTACACCTACACCCTATATGCTGCCTAACCTCACCACCTTTCCCTTCTCAACCATGTGGGCCCCTGCATGCTGGCATGCGCCCTTGCACCTGACTACCCACTCCCCTTCACCTATGCCCCTGCCTAGCCCTATCGCTTGCAACCATCCTCCCCTATAGCCAAGCATGCCGATCCCCCTTATTGTCTTCCTCACTCCCTCATCTCCCTTCCGTGCCTATAAATGCCCCCTTTGACCCTTCCCCCTCTTCTTTTTCCCTAAACAAACCACCCTCTCCTATTTCTGTGCACCCAGCCTTCCACCCTAATCCAACCCCTGTTATCGCTGTCGATACCCAACCATGTCCCCATGCCACCCCTCTTCCCTGCCTACACCCCACCTACACCTCCCAATGCCACCACCATCAACCACTCTTCCCCTCCCTACCACCACCATACCTTAGCCAACCTGCACAGGTGCCCTAGTCTGTGCAACCACCCCTAGCAGCTCTTTTCTCTCCTTTCTATCCCCTCATTTTTCCTCCTCCCTCTAGGCTATATACCCTCTACACTACCTCTGACCACAAGATCCACCACCTCTAACCACCCCCTACACTAGCCTATCCCAATGCCATCACCACCCTTAACCCTAAGCTGTTAACCCTCTCTTTTTTCCACCAAAAATCGGCCATCTCCGCCTCTGCTGCACTATTTTTCTTCGTCATTCTAGTCACCACCACTTCCTTTCGTATGCTTGAGTTTTCATTAGCCTAGAGTCCTCATTATTTTTTTTATTGAGTTTTCATTAGCCTAGATTCCTCCTTATTATTTTTTTTATAAAAAAAATAAAGAAAAAGAAAGCCTAAATTATGAATATTTCCATTTTCTAGGTATTATTCCGACAATAGCGGAAGAGGATGCGTAGGTCATTTGTGCTTAAAGACCTTTGGTAAGGATACAATCATAGATAAGGCTTTGCTTTTGTTAAAATATGACCTTGTTATGTGTTAAGTAAAGACATGCATGAAAAGTTAGATGATTCTAGGGTTGTATATGTAGCTTGGTTTGGCAATAACTAAAGGTAAGAAGATATGTGGCTATTATTGTACTAGTTTAAAAGTGTTGATGTGCATCTCTGTTTTATGACATTGCATATTTGAAAAGTTGGGGAGTCCTTGTGTTGAATGCATTGTAACTTAGGTAGTGTTTTGAGAACAGGGGACATTTTGGTTAACATTGGGAAAAGTAAACAAGTTAGATACTTTAGGGTGTACAGTGGCATAAAATAAGTCAGAGGTGCTATACAAAATAACTATGACAAAAATAACTAGGTTTAGAGTAATTATGGTATGAGAAGGAATAACCATGGAGGTTTGTTGCTAAGAAGTGGAAAATGGGATTAATGATGGCATTGCTAGGTAGTCTTGAACATTTGGGGTGTCCTTAGAGTACTTAGGGATGAGAGGTTATTAAAAGGTGAAACTAGGGTTTTGGTAGGTCAAAGCACAACATCCTAGGGGTAAGTTAGTATCAAATATATGAAACAGGGGAGTTAGGTTGTAACCTTGGATTATAATGTTAACCATGCTATTTGGGGAATGTGTACCAAATTTAATAGCCATGTGGGATAAGTAGGAGCAGTTATAACCAACAAGGAATTAGGGTTTTGAGAAGGGTCTAATTTGGGAGGTTATTATCACATGTGTGAAATGGGGGAGTTAAGATACACAAATTCAGGGGATGGATAACCATAGGAATATATGCATGTGCATGAAAAATTAGGTTTGAACAAGCAGTAGAGAAGGGAATAGGCCAACTAGGGAAAAAATTAAGGTTTTAAGGAGTAATCCTAGAGGTGAGTTACCATTATATGTGAGAAATAGGGGTAATAGGCCATGAATAATGATAAAAGGGGTCTTCGATGATAGGTTTGGGTTTGTTATATCTGGAATAAATAAAACATGAATAATACGCTAATCACTTAAAGTGAAAGATCACTTAAGTCTGAAATTGTACCTACCGGTCTACCAGCGAGAATAGCGGCTAAGAGTGTCTTACCCTAGAAGTTGTACCCTACCATTCCACCGGTGAGAATAGTAGGGTTCCAAACTCAAGTAAATAAAACTATTAGATGATAATAACGTTTGAAAAGACACTAATTACTTATAGTGAAATACCACATGGGTCAGGCCTGGTTGTACTTTATTTACTGTTTCATCGGTGAGAAAAGTGGCGAGGAGCATTCTGTCCTAGGATTGTACTTTATTTACCGGTCTACTAGTGAAATAGTGGTTAAGATCATTCTATCCTAGGTTTGTACTTTGATTACCATTGCACCGGTGAGAATAGTGGAGTCCTTAAATGTAATCCCCCAAATTTTTAAAACCCTATATTTTAATAAATAAATTTTATTAAGAATAAATTAGCTTTTA
This sequence comes from Tamarix chinensis, assembly GCA_030549775.1. Taxonomy (NCBI): domain Eukaryota; kingdom Viridiplantae; phylum Streptophyta; class Magnoliopsida; order Caryophyllales; family Tamaricaceae; genus Tamarix; species Tamarix chinensis. The sequence goes on from CM060176.1 coordinate 95,701,833, forward strand.
AATATTTTAAATTTAATTATTTTATGGATTTTTGAGTGTATGAAATTTGGTATAAATATTTTGTTATTTTATCATAATCTTGTTATTTAAATAATTTTCCAAATTATTATTTTACTAAAATTATCCCTTTTAAATCCTTATATTTTAACTATATTAAATTAAATTAATAAATCAATTTATTACCCAAAATATATTATATTGTATTATTTTATAATTAGATTATTTTATTTAAACCCATTTTCCTTTTTCTTTTCCTTTTTTCCCTTTTCCTCCTTTTTCTCTTTTCTCTCCTTTTCTTTTCCTTCCTTGGGCCTCCGGTTGGCCGGCCTACCCCTTCTCCCCTCCTGCGCTGGGCCGTAGGCCCGCTCTTCCCTCCCTCCTTCTCCTGCGTCGAGCCTGGCCGCCCCCTCCTTCTTTTCTTTTCTTTCTTCCCCAACCGAGCCGGCCCGTTTCTTTCCCCCTTCGGCCGCCCGTCGCCCAGCACCCCAGCCCCCGACTCTTCTCTCTTCTTCTTCTTTCTTCTTCTTCTTTCTTTCACCGACAAGATTTTCAACCATCACCACTCCCTGCAACTCCCTCTCCCCCATTGACCTCCCTAACTCTCTCTCTCTCCCGCCATTCCTTGCCCCATACCGACCCCATTCTCCCTTCCCCACTCCCTACCATCACCATTCCTTCTCCCTCTCCCTGCAACCGTCATTTCCCTACCAACCAACAACCACCCCTCGAGCCCCCTATCCCTTCTCTTCTCTTCCTCTTCTAATTCTTCCTCCTTCCCTACCCGTTCTGCATTTTTCCCACTCCTCTCCATGCTCCCCAACTCTCTCTTTTCTTTCCTTTCTTCTCCTTCCCTCACCCTCTCTATTTTAACTTCATCGCCCAGCTCCGCCGCTGCCTTCGCCTCAACCATCACCTGCACCACCTCCTGCCACCCTCTACCTCACCCTCGAGCCATCACATCCCCCATCAAGCCACCCCGCAACCCTATTCTTCCTCCTCTCCTCTTTTCCTCTTCTTTACCCCTTTATCGGCAACCGCCCTACACCACCGCATTCCGCCGCCGTCCCGCCGCTTCCGCCGCCACCTGAGCCACCTTATTACTCCTTGCAACCCCCTCTACCACCCCAATCCTATCTTTCCTGAAAACACCACCCAAAGGCCTTCATTTTCCCTCCCCATTTTCCTTCCTCACCAGTCTCCCATTTCGACCCCTCCTCGGCCGCCACCTTTGCAGCTTCGTTGCTGCTGCCTCTGCCGCCCTTAGCCACAGTTAACCCTTCCCCGACCACCACTTACACCCCCTCTCCACCTCTGCTCCATTCCTTTGCCCTAAATCCTCCCCGAAACCCCTCCTTTCTTAGCCCCAAACTACCAACTCGAAAATGCATATTTCTCCCTCTTTTACCACCTTCGAGCCCCCTCTTCCAACTTCCCTTGCATGCAGCTCATGCTGCATGAGCAGGATGAGCTGCTGCCCTTGTTAATTTATTTGGGTAAAAATTTTGAGGTATAATAATATTTTAATTTAATTATTTGATTAATTAAGCATTATAAAGTTTTATGCCTTGATTTAATTATTTCTAATGTACTAAATCTTTATATTATTTTTAGGTATTGGTTTTGATAATCAAAGCTTGGACCTTTAACCGGAATACTGGTAAGGTTCGTTTTTACAAAAACCGAGGTAACCATTAAATCCCACTTAAACACATGGATTAACGCATGTTAGCACATTAGGATTTTTAATATATTATTATGCTTGGTTTATGTTGTTTAATATGAAATATGTGGTTCTTGTGTTGATTGATGAAAAGGAAGCATGATAGATTGTTGCTATGTATGGAAATATTATTTAAGGTAATAATTTGGTTGTTAAGGAAAATGTTAAGTATTATCCATGCTGTTTTATGCTATTGTAACATTTAATACATGTCTAATATTTTGTGAGCCTTAGGGAATTTTACTAATGTATCTCGTACAAGAAAATGGTCTAATATATATATAGGGGTGCTAATAATATTGTATTAACTATAAGAGTTGTGGATGAGGCATTAAAGTTAATATTTTATGTAGTAATAATAATAATTTAATATAAGTAGTGTACTAAGGGCATTCTTAATTAAAAAGGGTATTATGGTAATTTTGGAGGCAAAGGTAAAACAGTAAATTTGTTAATAAAAGGGTAAAATGGTAAATTTGTGTTTAAATGGTAAATTGGTAATTTTGTGGGAAGGGGGCAATTTGGTGATTTTGTAATAAAAGGAAAAATTGGTAATTTTGTAATAAAGGGCAATTTGGTAATTTTGTAATAAAAGGGTAATTTTGTAATTTTGTAATAAAAGGGGCAATTTGGTAATTTGTAATAAAAGGGCAATTTGGTAATTTGTAATAAAAGGGCAAGTTGGTCATTTTGTAATAAAAGGGCAATCTGATAATTTTGTAATAAAAGGGCAATTTGATAATTTTGTAATAAAAGGGTAAAATTGTAATTTTATAATTAAAGGGTAAAGTACTAATTTTGTGATTAACGGGCAGAATGATACTTTGGAAATTAAAAGAGGTAAGATAGTAATTTCATAATTAAGGATAAATGGAAAATTTATAAGTACAAAGGCGATGTGGTAATTTTTGGGAGTTAAGGGGTAAAATGGTAAATTTGAAGGTAAAGGGGTAAAACGGTAATTTTGTAAATCAAAGGGGTAAAAGTGGAATTGGAAAGGAGTAAATTGGTAATTATAATAATTGAGAAGGGTAAAATAATAATTTGAATAACTAAAGGGTAATTTGATAATTTAATAATGGAGAAGGGTAAAATGGTAAATATGATAAATGTGAGGGGTAATTTGGTAATTTAACCGACTAGAGGGTATTTTGGTAATTTTAATAATGGAGTAGGGTAGTTTGGTAAGCATGACAATTAAGAAGGGCAATTTGGTAATTTAAATGACTAAGGGTAATTTGGTAATTTTGATAATGGAGAAGGATAGTTGGTTATTGATAATAGAGGACGGTAATTGGGTAATTAACTAAATAAAGAGTTAATTTGGTAATTAGGATAAGTAGGAAGGGTAATTTAGTAATTTAACCAACTCAAGGATAATTTATTAATTATAATAAAGGGAAAAGGGCAAATTAGTAATCTCACCAATCAAATGGGAATTATATTAAGTATAATAATTACAAAGGATGTTTAGTAGCCTAATAAGTGTGGGAGTTAGCCCGGTAACTTAAACCGAGTAAAGGTGTAGCTAAAGCCGAACGTATGCTATGTGTCCTACACGCCTTGGGTGGCCTATATAATTATATGTCATGTTCTATAAGTTGTTATCTTAGCTGTTTCACGTATAGCATGGCTTGAAACCAATGTGTGTTCATGTGCCCTTTTGGTATGCGCTGATATGGGTATGTTGTAAGTTATGATGTGATGTCATGTTGTCTTTTAGGACATGCATGTTAAGGGTAAAATTCTTTCGAATAAGACAAGTTAAGACACTAATCACTTGTTAAGACACTAATCACTTAAAGAGAAAGATATTGAGCCGGACCCAGACCGGTCCACCGGCAAATAATAGTGGCAGGGTATGTTACCCTCACGATCGTTCCACCGACTAAAATAGTGGCAGGGCATGTACCCTCTCGATCGTTCCATCGGCTATAATAGTGGGGGATTCTGTACTCAACAAACTAAATATAAAAGCGATAAGATACAGGAAAGATACTAATTACTTACAGTGGAACACCTTGTGAGTCGGGGCCAGATCGGTCCACCGGCAAATAATAGTGGTAGGGTATATTACCCTCGCGACCGTTCCACCGGCTAAAATAGTGGCAGGGCATGTACCCTCGTGACCGTTCCACCGGCTATAATAGTGGGGTTCCCGCACTCACAAGGACTTGTATAATCCGAGATGATTGATTAATGAAGGACTAATGGCCTTAAGGCTTGAAAAGTATCGATTGATAATTATGGCCTATTAATATATGATTGAGTTGACAAGTATGTGAATGTACGAAAGTGAAGGTTACGGATACGCTATTAATATCTGATTGACTTGTTAGATGTGTGAATATATGAATTCGAATATCATGTTTATACCTAATGTTATATACAAATATGATAGTATTTCATGTGTTACATTACGTGTCTGTTTTTAAGTGTGTTTTTAAAGGGTTACTCAGTACCGTAGTACTGAAGGGTTCCCTTCGTGGAGCCCCTGCCTATTCAATGGGCAATGCCCCTTGCAGGTCGTGTTCAGTGCTTTCAAGTGGGCCTCGGGAATGAGCGTAAGGAACTATTTAGAATTGTTAGGATTTTAATTTGTCTCTTTAAAATTTATAAATTCAATATATTTGTTGTTTTGTAACCACCACTGGTGGATTTTACTCTGATAAATTATTTACCGCACTACTTTGATTTATTTATGCTTGAGTTTCCCGTAAATTATGTTTTACTCTTTTAGCCTTAGCACTTGGTACTGGAATAGTAGGAGTGAATCGGTCTGGTATTAAGTGTGGCGGTAATATCCCCAAAGTTTACGGTTTATTAATCTGCTTCCGCTAATTTCCTTTTAATTAACAACATTTTTTACTAGTGAATTTTGGGGGTGTTACATTAAACCCACGTGGATAAATTCATGAGTTGAATAATGATTTCACTAGTATCTTAAGTTCTAATAATAATGAATGAGCCGATATGATCTACATGTATGCATGTCATTCCTTATGGTAGCGTCTTAATATCTCTAATATGCTTGATTGTATTGTTACCTTACTTAGTACATAAAATTCTGATCGCCCCTATTATGGGTACTACTCATTCCAATAAGTAGAGACCCCTTCTCAGTCTATACAGGTGAATGAGGATTCACTCGATGAATTTTCTGCATACAATTCTATGAATGGGTCAGAGTGATGTTATTGTGTCCAAGGATAGAGATTGGAGAGAGTGACATATGGTCGTTGTCTTTTTAAACAATGGAGTTAATGTTTAAAAAGAATGTTTTACTTTTTTAAAACAATGTTTGTGTATTTCAGTACTCCTTTTGGAAACAAACACCTAACCCTACTTAAGATATGAATTGCTACTTTGTTATGCTTATCATGGTTTGCGTACCGTTTGTATTTCCTTGTAGTTGGTGCAATGATGGTCTAGGCTAGACTTATACCGATTATGGTAGTAACACCCCCTTATGGTTGGATGATCTTTTGTTACAAATAAAATTTTTTCGTAGCAAATTTTAGGGTTGTTATAGCTTGAGAGCTTGGATATCCAAAGAATGTTTGTTGGTCCTTAATGGACCAGGGTTTGGGGCTTTGCCCTATTGTCATTTTATCTCGGTTATATTTCTATACTTTTGATTTACTCTCTCTTGTGCATTTGAACATCTTGGGGACCCATTGAAATCTTGTTCTGTAAACGTTTTAGCATAGTATTTGGATATATCTTACCTTGGTGCACTCTATCATCGTACTTGGATTGATTGGTTTTTCTTAGCCTTGTATCTAATATGAGATGAGCGGTAGATGTCTATCTTATGTTAGGTGTGGTGGTAACACCCCATTTTTTCTAAGATTTTTATATTTTTTCGCTTCCATAATGTTTTAAAGTGAAAATTTGTTATAGTGAAAAATCAAGGAGTTATAGTTGTTCAAATATTCGTGTGCTTGCGGATATGAGCCATCATGTAGTTGGCAACATGTAACACCTCCCTACTAGGTCATGTGCTAGGGTGTTACGAGTTTAGGTTGACTTATTTTAGTTTTACATTAGTTTTGATTTGAGTTTGACTTGAGGCAGATTGTGTGAATTTAGTATATTTTAAGTTAAAGGATTAATAGCAGGTCATGTTAATTTAAAGTTAGGTTGATATCAAATTCAATTGATTTTGGGTCAAGTTGATTTTGTGTTAAGTTGAGTTTCAGTCGGATCATGGGTTAGGTTTGGATTGGATCAAGTTCAAGTTGGGCTAATTATTGATCGTTCAACATCGGGTTGAGCTAGTATCGAGTTGGATTCAAATTGGATTAGATAGATTATTTTATGGGCATTTATCAAGTTGGGTTTTGGGCAGGCAAGTTTAAGTAAGCTTTTACTAGCTATAGTTATTACATTCTTACTTGAAAAGGACATGAAATACCATTCTTCTCTTTTTTAACTCACGCAATTTATGCTAGTAATAAGACTTTTTCACATGTTATATATTACAAATTCTTTGGTTTTCCTTGTTACTGTAAGATGCCATTTTTTTTTTGTTCTTTTTGTAGTAAAACAACTTGTAGAATATTTTTTTTAAGAAAAATACAAACTTTGCAACTAAATTATTCATAATCTTTTTTTTTACAACCATTAAATAATGTATAGATCTCACATGTATGAAGTTTACACATTATTAAATGAATGAGCCCTATATATAGTTTTCCTTCAAATTAGACGGTTGGAAAAATGTTATATAAATAGTTTGATTTTAAAGATAACATTACTATTTGTTTAAATAAAAATAATAAATTTATAACTACTTTATAAAGAATGGAAGTTTCAATAATTTAATAATGTATAGGTCCCACAATTGTATGAATTTTACAAATGTATACATAGTTTGTTCGTAAAGATATTATTTATTCAAACGAAAATAATAAATTTATAAGATTGGATGCTACATGAGGAAGATTGTAAAATAATTGTTAATATTGTATTACACATTAAATGTCTATGTGAATCTTATTGAAGGAATTCAATTCATGGTTCAAGCATAATCTCTAGTGTCCCCCACCCACTCTAAATCAATGTTACATGAAGACGGAGACGAGGACGAATAGAAATGTAGAAATATTATTTTTTTTAAAAAAATTTAAAAACAAGGACGACAGCTGATAGGAAACTACACACATTATATACATTTTATAAAAATATACCAAATCTAGTAATAATAGAAAAGAAAAGTAAAAAAACTTCTAAAACCACTACCTACCTTAATTTATGTAAATTATTAACATTTTTTTTAAAACGTAATAAATAAATAAATATTAATTGAACATTTCCGGTATCAATTCCGATAACAAAAAATTTTCGGAATGAAATATGGTGAAGGAACGTTTCCGAAACAAAAAATAACATCTCATTGCTGTTTCCGTGCTTTACAGCTCTAAACAACATCATTTGTCGGTGGTGTACAATCTGGCATTTCTACACTCCAAAAAAAATTACTCAATTTTTTTCCTACATCCTATTTTCTTAAAATACATTAACATATACTTTATATATCTAAAGATTATCATTTTCCCATTTTATCGTGTTTCCGTTTCACATCATCGTCCTCTTGCAGCACTAACGCCTATTATACTGAAATCAAATGTTTGGAGAAAAAGCTCATACCATGGTCGGCACCACAACATATATCATCACAATAGCGTGATTTATATGAGAAATGCAGCTTGGTCCACATTAGATTCAATACAATCCATCCCTACGGTTTTCAATATGAAAGTAAAGAAAAAACACAAATAATGAGAAATAAGATATATATATATAAGCCCTCCAACACGTTCCTAACAATAGCTTCTTAGGATAGCTGAAGGAATTAGACTAACTCAAAAGGTCTGCAGCCACATTTTTCATCATTCCCTGGATCTGCGAGGCAATTGAAAAGAAAAACAGAAGCGAATTCAATTAGTAAGATCATGTAAAAAATTTAGTTTGCGCTTCTAATATGTCTAAGAATTAAAATGCTAAAAAAGGAGCAGGAAAACTGGCAAGATGCAGAAGAAAATGAAACTAAATGGTCGTGTACCAGTTATTGCTTGATTACCTGTTTTGGTGCGAGCCCAATATCCTTCAAGTCATCAAGCTGCATGAGGAAATGATAAAGCAGACCATAATAAAAAAAAAATGATAATCGTAAACCATTCAGAGAAACAAGACAAACAAATGATTAACAACTGGTGCTGAATTTGCTTACACTCTTAAAAGGCTCCGGAGATTCATCCCGTAGTTCAAGAATCCAAGCAGCTCTTTTGTCTCCGATACCCTGCAGGCAAGGAGAACATCTAAGTTTGTATCTGCTCACATATACAAGTACAGAGGAAAAAAGATATCAAAGACAATCTGTTCAGCCCTCACCTTTATATTTTTGAGTTCTTCCCTGGAGGAAAAATATGATACAATAAAAGATGTTAGTATATCATTCATGAAAATATAGGTATATTACAAAATTACCCGTGATTTATTTTGATAAAATCTGTTTTGCTAGATGTCACACAGATAACTAATTCTTAAATAGATATATTTCAATACCAGTGATTTATTTTGTCAGAATCTGTTTTTCTTGACACAGATGACTAGTGCCTCGAACATTTGTCATCCTCAAATTGCAAAATTTTATTATACCATGCACAAGTGACTGTTTCTTCATCAATCAAAGCAAATTGGAGGAGTAATTGGTCAACCTTCTTGGTTGCTTGAAAGTTGTTAGAAATACCACAATCCACACAAGGGCAAGCAGAAATCGATAACTTTTCATGCTGTCAGTTTGCACATTGTCATTTAGGTTCTTTAGCCGCAAATACACAACTTTGGAAATAAGGGAAGAGAAGTAAAGAAGTTGTCAGCTTACTTGCTTGCTGAATTTATAAACTTCAGGAATTCATTGGCAAGGGAATTCTACAAAAGGATTACAAAGGCAAGATTAATACCACTAACTCCGAGTGGAAAGGAACTCAATAAGGTTGAGAAATCTATATACAAATACATACCTTCATGCCTGAACTGCGCATTTGGAAGCTTCCCCAAGGGCTGGCCTTATTGGAATATCCACACTGGTCATCAGCTCTAGTAACTTCTTGGGCAATTGGAGTTCTAGGTTCAGGAATTTCATGAGAGGCCACGCCATGACTGAGACTTGGGTGAACAATCGAAGTTATAGGTTCAGAAATTTCATGAGAGGCCATGACACAATCAGTTGAAGTAACATTCTCCCAAGCCATCTTCAAATTTGACTGGGATGAAAAATACACTGATTTCAAGTTGTTCGACAGTTGACGTATTCTAACACTCAACGGTGGCGACCCAGCTTGGTTAAATGAAAAGCTCTTATTCTCTTTATCTACACCGAAACAGATGACAATAAGTTAAAAAATACAAAGTGGCTCTGTGTATATGTTTGACATTTATACTATGTACCTTCTTGAGAAGTTATTGCAGTAGGCATTTGATACATAGCAGGAATTGCAGTGGCAAGTTGTTGCTCAATTTGCAGTCCATTATACTAGAAACCAAAAAAAAAAATAAAACAGAATAAAAATGCAACTCAAATTCAACTTCTAAAAATTTTATTAGCTAGGAAATTAGAGTGGAATGGACTGTCTGAATACCTTTTCCTCCTGCGGGGTGGAATTTGCAGGTTCCCTGAGAGCTGAAGATGATATTCTCTGTGAAATGGAATTAAGTGCATGCCTTATCATTGTCTCCTAATAACATAGTTTATGAGGGGAGAAGTAATCCAAGAATGCTTCCAGCACTTGGTCATATACTTACATCTTCAATAACTCCCATAGTTAAATGTTGTGTGTCTGACAAAGCATCGGTATTACACTTCTGCTGAAGAAACATCATTCAACTAAATCAATAAAATGCTTAATCAATTGGTGTTTCCACAAACACCTTTGTCTCTTTCAATAATCAGATTGAAGTCCAACAATCTCACCTTTTCCACAGCTACTGCCTCAGAAGATTGTGCATCTGATGAAAGATCAAGGACAGTCTTTTCCTGCTGGAAATACAGTCAAACCGGGAAATCCTTCCATATATCAATATATTACAATGCTTTCGACGGGGTTCAAATCATGATATTGAGGCTCAACAAGAACTCGCTTTTACCTCTTCAACAATTTCTGTCCCAGAAGACATTATCTTTGAGGAAACATCTGAAATATTATTTTCCTAAGGAGAAATGCAAATATTATTCACATTAGCTAGTCAAATTATTGATCTTCAAACTATGCATGATTGATATTCTAGCAAAACTAAATAATGATACAGTGAATAGCTGGATTTCTATAACAAAAGCAGAGACACAAATTTAAAGAATCATACCTGCACTGACTTATTTAATTCATCTGCTTCATTAAACAATTTCCTGAACAGTGACAAAAAGAGCGCCAGGGATTCAATAAAGCAATATGAAAAAAGTATTGCTTTCAGAATAAATATCAGAATCCTTGATCCACAAGCACTCACCTTCCTTTCACCAGTGACGCACTAATAGGTTTCTTACCAGAAACGCGCAGTAGAGACCCTGTTTGTTTCTTGGTATAAGCTGAGACAGACGTGGTCTTTGTAACTTTCACGGTGGATGATGGCGTCTTCACTACCTTAGTCGTACTTTTAGCTATCTTTACTGAGTCAGCAAAAGCCCGATTGCTAGCTAGACATGACCGAGAAGCTAGGCTTATAGTTTGAATGGTGTCTTGGCAAAATGATAGATTCTACAGTTCGAAACAAATACATTAGTGAAGAATTAACTTCGTCAATTAAAGATTTGATAGAATAAACAACCAGAATAGCATAGCAAAAACAAATTATATACCATGCAAGTAACCATCAGGATCTGGTTTCTGCCTCCAAGGGAATCTTGCAGCATCCGAGTAAGCTTAGTCTCCCGATAAGGCACATGAGTTTCATTAGCATTCAAAGCATACAGAACATTGTGTAAAGCATACAAAGATTTATTGATCCTGGTTGTTTCAATGAGGCTAGAACCATCCATGGTTTTCCTCTTAGAATCCTCGTAACCTGCTAAGTCCACAAAATTAATCTTGGCCACTAGAGACCGGGAATCTGAAATCTCGTTTCTAGATGACAAGAGATGAACAATCAACCCTCTGTGACTTCGACGAGTTATTTCATTTGCCATCTTTTGTGATGCTTTACATACACCAACATACAGTTTTTGGAATTCCAATATTGACTTCACATCCACCTGAAAATAAATAAATAAAAATGTGAGCAGAATTGCAACTTTCCAACACGGAGCATTACGCAAATTGAAAGAACCAGCTATACCAGAACTGTTCAGGGTAAAATATCGGAGCAATATAAAACAAGTTAACCTAAAACTTACCTTAGAGAGACCTTTAAGTCTAATTCTGCCCTGAGCATCTTCCAATACTGAAACCTCAGATTTCTTGGAATCCAGCAAGTCAAAAATGCGTTCTTGGTAAATCTCGAAAAGAGAGATGGTGACCGAGGTGCCCGACTCTTGTGCTCGTGACAGTATTGCATCCATTGTTAGTGACGCTAACCCGGGCTCATACTCGGAACCCTATGGCCAAATTTTGATAAGGGGAATTTTCGTAAATAGTTGTAATCTTTCACATGATATAGATAAAAAAATCCTCACACATCGATTTTTCAAATAATAATAGCAATCAGGTTTTACTAGTTTGATATTTTCACCAACTAACAACATAAATTTACACCTTAATAACAATTTGCTTTCACTACTGATTAGTTACAAATCGAGAATCGAACATATACCTACCTCAATAGTGAAAGTTTTGCCCGTCGATCTAGCTCCGTAACCAAAAACTGTAACATCTTTACCTTCAAATACACCTGAAACTAAAGGCTTCAATTCTTTTTCAAAAATTTCAGAATTACTATCTTTCTGGTCATAACACTCATCCAATTCATAACACTGCTTCCCACCACTGCACAAACAAAACCCTAGTTATTTTTTTCAATTTAAACAATCTAAACAAATGAATAAATACAAAATTCAAATTCAAATTCAACAACCGAGCTCCAAAAACAATTTAATTCAATTACCTAGTTGTTTGATCCAATGAGATAATTACTCTATCCGATGAAGTTTTATCAGCCGGTCTACGACTAGAAATCCTCGGAGCCGTATGAAGACTACCGGATTCTTGATTTGAAGGGCCTCGAATTCTGGCGATAATTCTGACTTTCTTTGAAGCCATCGAATGAAATATTAGGGTTACAAATCACAACTAGTAAATCGGCAGAGTGAAGCCTGAAGGAAATGGTGGCCGATTTTTTTTTCTCGGGCGAGTAGAAGTAGCCGTTGGGCAGTCTTTACTTGTTTCCTCTCCGTCGTGTTTTGAAAACGCAGTGATATTCTGGCGCCTCTGGATGGAGCCTATTGGTGAGAGCGGCTCGACAATTTTCTTAGGGGTCATCGCGCTTAGCACGTGCTTGTCTTACTATATATAAATGAGATTGACAGGAGCCATTACTATATATATTATAATTACGGTGGCCATGATTTTACACTCCAACTCGCCAATTTCGGTTTTACGGTCCACTAACTTCACGCCATTAGTCTTGACCATTTTTGTCTAATGCCTATCAGGATCACAAAAGTATCAAACAATTCAATCAATGGTAGGAAATCACATAATTCACATAGCAAAAGTCTTCTTTTCCCACCATTTTTTTATATATAGAAAGATATGCTAAAATATCATAGCACATTATCACGGCCCGCATAGAGAGACTTAAAATAATTTAGAATATCCTAATATGGTCTAGATAAATATAAATATATGTATAAGATTCTACACTCTCCTAGATTGTTCCAGAAGAAGATGTTTCTAGATTCTTCCATACTTATATAGATAAGCATGAAACATTTTAGAAATCCTAAAGAAGTACTCTAGAAATCCTAATGGACTATTCTAAAAATCTTAGAAGGCTTATTATTGGACTATTCTAAAAACCCTAAAATGCTTATTGGGTCATTTTAGAGGGATCCATTAGGCCTAGAATCTTCCTAGAGGAGGGAAGGGGTGAAGCTTCACTTATAAATAGAGGGAGTAGAGGCACTTGAGAAATCATCTAATAATAGTTGTATTCAGAGCATCTCTCTCTATAATACATACTTCTTTCTCTCTCTAAGTTCTCTTGTGAAGCTTTCAGAGTTGTGTTCTCGAAGACATATTTTGCTTAAGTGTTGAATACACTTGAAGGAGGAAGGTTGAATTAGTCTATCAAGAAGTGAGAAAAGACTAAGATTGCACATATCTAGGCTTAGTGAAGAAGTCGGTGCATGTAGGTGATATCAGAGCTCGGTTCTCAAAGATACAAAACCCTAAATCATTATATATCACTCAAGGAGGTGATGTTGATAAGAGGAAGAAATTAAAGTCTACCTCCATGTCTCATGCCCCGAGTTTGGAGAAAGTTTTTGAAAGGATAGATCACAACATGGCCAACTTAGAGGGGAAGGTGGACGGGTTAGGAAAGGACGTAGAAGCCTCGGCCAGCTAATAGGAGGTGCATGGGTTAGTTAATGCCTTAGGCACCTAAATCTGTTAGGAGATGTTAGAGGCCCATCAAAAGCTCATGGAGGACGTGATGACCAAAATGGACTAGTTGATGGCAAAGAACGTTGTGCTCAAGGATCGACTTGCTAAAGTTGAATTCGATTGTGCTCGATTCAAGGAAGCGGTATCACTTGGAGTCGGAAGTTCAAAGAGGTTTCATGCCGATGTTAGACACACACCAACCATATAAATTCAATAGAGTTTAGAATGTGAAAGAGATTAACGGCTTCCTATATGGCATAGAGAGGTATTTTGCGACCACTCATTTACTTAATAATAATCTTCATATAGCACGGGCCACGTTATACCTAGAGGAAGATGCCATGTTATGGTGGCGTACCTATCATCGAGAGATCAAATGAGGGACTTGTATAATGAAGACATGGGAATATTTCAAGGCAGAATTGAAGAGACAATTCTACCCTACAAATGTCGAGTTAGGTGTAATGAGGAAACCGAGGAATCTAAAGCATACCAAAACTATGAAGGATTATATCAAGGCATAAAGTTCCCTTATGCTTGAGATTTCCGATATGCCAAAGAATGAGAGAATGTTGTACTTCCTTGATGGACTACAATATTGGGCAGAACAAGAACTTCGAAGGTAGAATGTCCATGATCTCCCTATAGCATACCAAGAGGCTGAATCCTTGATTGATTATTAGTCCAAGAAGAAGGATAAGAGCCAGAAGGATAGCTTCAATAAAGGTGGGGGAGGAAAGCCCTAGAAGCCCAGACAAAAGCACTATAAAGGGAAGATGAAAGAGAAAGAGCACAGCCGTAAAGATTTCTCGATGTTCAAGTAGGAATGACTTATGTGTGGAGCTATTAATTTCCTTTGAGATTATCCCCAGAAGAAGGCTTTGATAGCTATAATGGCATGCCAAGCTGAGAAGGAGGGGAAAAATGAGGGCTGGATAGGGTCCCTAAATCTACTAAAATCCATCAATTGCAAGCCTAAGGAGTAAGCTACATGCTTGATGTATGTTGAGGTTTGGGTCAAGGGCATTTTCAACAAGGCATTGGTGGACACCGGTGCCTCTCACAATTTAATTAGTCCTAAGGAAGCACAAATGATGGAATTGAGAGTCACTAAGGAGGGTGGAAGAATGAAAGTGGTCAACTCCAATGCTAGACCCATCCTCAAGGTATCTTATGGAGTCCTGATCACTCTTGACTCATGGGAAGGAAGGGTGAAATTTATGGTAACTAAAATGGATGATTATGACATGGTGCTCGGTATGGAGTTCATGAATTTGGCAGGTCCACTCACATTTCCTGGAGAGAGTAGTGTCATGTTGTTCCCTTGGCACGAGCAAAGGTGGAGTCCCATTCACTTTTAGTTATGTAATTCTTAAAGGGATTCAAGAAGGTTGAAATATGCTACTTAGCTTCGGTTGTTGAGGTGGAGTTCCCACAAGCCATGGAGATGCCTGAAGAGATACAATAGGTCCTTCATGAGTTCAAGAACATGATGCCCACAAAGCTACCCAAGAAGCTTCCACCTAGAAGGTAGGTGGATCATGATATAGAGTTGGAGCCAAAAGCCAAGCCACCCTCAAGGAGTCCTTATCGAATGAGCCAACCAAAATTAGAGGAATTGAGGAAGCAGTTGAGATATTTACTTGATGCTAGGTTCATTCATCCCTCAAAAGCTCCTTATGGTACCCTAGTGTTATTCTAGAAGAAGGAAGATAGCTCTCTTCAAATTTGTGTGGACTACTGGGCACTTAACAAGATCACGATGAAGAACAAGTATCCATTGCCTTTGATTAATGGTTTATTTGATTGGCTCGAAAATGTGAGATATTTCACCAAGATGGATCTACGATTGGGATATTTGCAAGTGAGGACTTTTGAAGGAGATGAACCTAAGACCGCTTATATAACAAGGTACGGGTCCTATGAACTCCTTATTATTCCCTTCGGTCTTTTAATACCCTCGCAATGTTTTGTACTCTAATGAATAAGATATTCCATTCCTACTTGGATAAGTTTGTAGTGGTCTATCTAGATGATATAGCGGTCTACAGCGAGACCTTTGGAGACCATGCTTAACACTTAGGGGGGTCTTCCCACTCCTAAGGGAGAATGAGATTTACATGAAGAAGGAAATTTTCTCCTTTCCTCTCTCTAAAGTAAAGTTTTTAGGCCACTATATCAAGGATGCAACTATTGGGATGGATACGTCCAAGAATCGGGCTACTCAAGAATGAAAAGATCCAAAAAATGTGTTTGAACTCCAAAGTTTCCTTGACCTAGTAGATTACCATTGGAGATTCATTCAAGGGTACTCAGGAAGGGCCACACCCCTCATAAACATATTAAAGAAGAAGTTCCCATGGAGTTGGGATGAAAAGTGTGTCAAGGAATTTGAAGATTTGAAGAAGGTCGTGATGGAAGAGCTAGTTCTATGCTCACCTGACTACTCAAAAGAGTTTGAAGTTCACTCGGATGCCACTAATTATGCCATTGGAGGAGTACTTATACAAGAGAGGCATTCCATTACTTTTGATAGTTACAAGCTAAAAATATAGAGAGGCATTATTCTGTAAATGATAAGGAGATGACTGCCATCATCCACTGCTTGCGAGTATGGATGCACTATCATCTTAGAAGTAGGTTTGTAATAAAGACAGATAATGTGGCAACAAGTTACTTCCAAAACCAAAAGAAGCTGAGTCCCAAACAATCCTGTTGGCAAGACTTCCTAACAAAGTTTTACTACAAGATGAAGTACAATCTTGGGAGCACTAATGTGGAGGTTGATGCACTAAGCCGCAAGGCAATGCTTTCTAACATGAGTGATCCTATGGGAGATGTCCCAGAATGAGTCAAGGGATGATACATGATGCCTTTGCTAAGAGCTTGATGGAGATGACAAAGGAAGGAAAGACTCGGAGATTTTAAGAACAAGAGGGAGGTACTCTACACCATGGGGAACCGTCTTTACATAAATAGGGGAACTTACGAAGGGACATAATGAAGGAGTGCTATGATTCTAAAATTTTCAAACACTCAGCTATGAGATTTATCCTTTCTCTTATTAAAGGTGCTTACTCTTAGCTATAGATGCGGGATGATGTTGAAGGATATGCGAGGACTTGTCTTGTATACCAACAAGAAAAGAATGAGTAGAAGAGTCTTGCAGGTTTGCTGGAACCATTGCTAATTCTTGAAAGACCTTGGGAGAATGTCTCTATGGATTTATCTTAATACTCCCAACGAGGAAAAAGGTTCGATCATGGTGGTGGTGGATAAGTTGAGCAAGTATGGGACGTTCATCCCTTCCCCAAGAGATTGTACAGCAAATTAATATGCTTAGTTGTTCTTCAAGAATGTAATGAAGTATTGGGGATTATTGAAGAGCATCATCATTGACAGAGATCCACGCTTCACTACTAAATTTTGGAGGGATCTATTCAAGTTGATGGGGTTTAAGCTACATTTCTCTACCATCTTTTACCCATAGACAGATGGATAGACAAAGAGGGTTAATACTTTAGTATAGATTTTTTTGAGGCACTTTATGTATGCAAATCAAAGAGATTGGGCAAAGTTGATGGAGGTGGCTCAATTTTTGTATAACTTCCAATGAAGTGAAGCCACAGGGCACATTGCTTTTGAGCTTGTCATGGGACAACAACCCCTCACTCCACACACAGTGCAACAAGGTTATAAAGGGATTAATCCTATGACACATTCATTTTCTAAAGGATGGTAGGATTAAATTGACTTAACCAAGGTGCATCTACAAAAATCTTCGAAGAAGATGAAGAAATGAGTAGATGCAAACCGAAGACCTATGGAGTTCAGCAAAGGGGACTTAGTCATGGTTAAGTTGTTGCCTCAAGTATTCAAGGCTTATCTCTAAGTACATAAAGGCTTGGTGAGAATATATGAAGGATTATACATAATTTTGAAGAAAGTAGAGAAGGTGTCCTACCGGGTAGAGCTACCATCAAAATTGAAGATTCATTTGGCCTTCCACATGAGTTTGCTCAAGCCTTACCATGAAGATAAGGAAGACCCAACAAGAGGAGAAATCAAGTGTGCACCACCTGTGAATGTGACATCTTTCAAACATGAAGTTGAAGAGATTTTGTCCAATCAGGTAATCAAGAGAAAGGGTATGCCAAATTATAAGCAGTACCTCATCAGGTGGAAGGGACTACTTGAGAGTCAGAACAGCTAGAAAAAAGCAGAAGATTTATAGCAATTCAAGTAGGCTATCCAGAGTTACTTATCTTTTGCCATCGCCGAGGGCGACAATGGTTTCGTTGGGGGAGGATGTCACAACCTACATAGAGAGACTTGTGATGAGGTTCCATGGATCTTAGAATAATCTAGAATTCATAGTATAGTCTAGATAAGTGTAGAGATATGTATATAATTCCACACTCTCCTAGATGGATCTAGATGGTTATAGAAGGGGATGTCTCTAGATCTTTCTATACTTGTATAGATAAGTATAGAACATTCTAGAAACCCTAGTGTACTATTATAGAAATCCTATAAGGCTTATTAGGCCATTATAGATGGATCCATTAGGCCCGTCTCTAGAATCTTCCTAGAGGGGGAGAGGGTGGAGCTTCACTTATAAATAGAGGGGGTAGAGGAATTTGCGAAATAATCTAACAAGAGTTGTATTTAGAGCTTCTTTCTCTATAATACATACTTCTTTCTCTCTCTAAAATTTCTCTCTTGAGTTCTCTTGTGAAGTGTGCAGAGTTGTGCTCTCAAAGACATCTTTTTGTGTAAGTATTGAATACACTTGAGGGAGGAAGTCTAAATTAGTCTCTTAAGGAGTGAGAAAAGACTAAGGACGTACATATCTAGACTCGGTGAATAATTTGGTGTGTGATAACATGCTCTTGATCTTTAAAAATTCCATGAAGATCAACATAAGGTTTCCATAGTTAGATCAATATTTATTTATGATTTCAATATTTTTTTAGTGCTTGAAAAATATTATACTCTTATGCTTGTAGATATAATCATCAATAGATCAACATCCAACCATGCCTTTACTAAGTGAAATAAACCCTTCTTCAACAATATGAGGAGTTTAACTTAAACTCATAAGAATGTACGAAAGAAAATCCTATAAGAACATATCTCAATCATACTCTGTGGAGTGTATAATGCATGCACCCAAGTAATCATTACATGTTAAACTTATTTTTTTAGAAAAAACATAAGTTAATTTTGATTCAATTAACATTACTCATACATTAAAGGGATTTAAAGTGCATGCATCAATTAGAAGGCTACTCATTTAACAATTCAAACCTAGTTTATCTGAATGAAACTTATACCATGTGAAAAAAAATTCATCAGTGCTGATAATAAAATCGGCATCAAAACAACTAGATTTTGGTAGGTAATTTACTTTATGACAAACACTAAATTTTATCAGAGGATGGACATTTTCCCAAAGCATCTATATCAAAATTTCCAATTTTAGGCTCTACCAACAACTACTATTTCTATACTTATTGGTAAGGTCATTTATCAACTCTAAATAATATATTCTAAAAATCTATAGTTAACATCATTCAAGCTATGACAGATGTTATTGGAAAGGTAGTGACCATGAACAACATACAAAAAAATAAAATTTATAGATAAATGAAAAATCATATTGACTTTGTTATTGAAGAATCAAGGTAAGTACATGTCAAAATAGACAAATGTATACTCACATAAACATCAATAACGATAGAGCATATTTTGTAGGTAGAACGTAGTTGAATGTATACTATGGGATGACTTTGTTATAGAGATAGACATTCATGTCAAAAAATCAAGACCAGAGGCTGTTTACATCATATTGCAGTTTAAAAAAGTTAAAATATTTAGAGGTGAAAATAATATTCATATTCTAATTATATTGATATGTACATGAAAAGTATGATCAATGCCTTTCATTCATACAAATCAAGTAAGACTAACCAACACTTGGAATGTCACTAAAATTATCATGAACAAGGAAGATTAACAAAATTAAGACTATGCAAATGAGTATATGAAATGCCCCGAAATTTTCTAATTTTAAATATTATATTTAAATAAGGTTGTATTTAAAATTTTAATTTAATAAATTATTTTATTAAAATAAAAGGAAATTTATTAGGGCAATTTAATAAGAAACTTTTTATAAATAGGTCGAGTAAAGGAAATTTTGGTATAATACCTAATTAAGGATTTTAATTTGGGAAATTATTTAAATAAATTATTTTATTCAAATTAAGAAAGATAAAATAGTTTCAAATTAATTTTAATTTTATAAATAATTAAATTAAATAAAATTTGAGTGATTATTATATTAAAATGGAATTTTGGAAAAATCCTTTAAAAAACCTATTTTAGCCTAAAAAGGGATTTAAAATTTATTTTATTTAAATATTATTAATTTTAAATATCCTAAATATTCAGATTTGTTCAATTGGACCCAACCTAATTATTTCTCTTTTCCTTTTTCCCTTTTTCCTTTTCTTTTATTTTCCTTTTTCTTTCCTTTTCTTTCTTTTTCTTCTTCTTCGCCGAATTGGGCCTGTTGCGCGGCCCAATTCCCATTCTTCTTTCCTTTCCTTCATCTCGGCCCGGCCCGCGCGTTGTCGCCGCCCTCCCTCTCTCCACGCAGCGTATTACTTATTCTTGCTCTCGAACGCTGCGTTTGACTTTCATTCTTTTTACTGTTGCGCGCCAGCCCCCGGAACGCCGTTCCTTATCCTTTTTACACCTAAAACTCGTCATTCTATTTAAACGGCATAACCCTTGCGCCCGACCAGCCCGGTCTCTTCTTCTTTTCTCCCTTCCTTTCTGCGCCGAACCGCCGGTCTAGCCTCCCCCATCTTCTTCTTCCTCCTCCCGCCCGATGCCATAACCGCCAGCTTACTCTTCTCCCCGAAAATGGTGCCGCCGGCCACACGTGGCGTGACCGGCATTTCTCCCACCCAATTTCTTCCTCTCGACACACCCTTCCATTTGAATTGCCCCACTCTCCATTTCTTCCCCACGTTTGCCCCCATTTTCCTCTCGAAGGTCGGGCAAAATTTTGAATTTGTGCCGCCCGACCAACGGCAAAACCAACCCATTTTCCCACCGAAATTGATCTTCTGGTAACCTCCACAACCTGAGACTACCTTCCACTACTATAAATACCCCACATTTGGCCTAAAATCGAGTTTCCTTTTTCCCGAAACCCTAAGTACCAGTCTGTGCTCCACCTTGACTTTAGACGCCTCGTTCTCCTCCGATACCCAATATCGTCGCCTCTTCTCACTCCCAATCTCTTCCCTGAAACACCCTCTAATTAACTAAACCATCTACGACCTTCGATTCACCTTGTACAAGCCTCCATAATCGTGTAAAGTTGACTAGTTATCTCGCCAGAAAATTTCACCCCGAGACCTTGAAACGCCAGCCACCACCACATCCGCCGCTTTTACCACCTCCCAAGCCAACCAATAACTCCTTATAAGGCTCCTCCACCGACCCATAAAATTATTTTATTTTTCTCCTCCCCTCTCACCCCTTTTTCTTCATTTTTAACCCTCTTAGATTCATTTTCCGGCCACCTCCGGGAACCACCGCCGGTTCCACCTACATCCTCCGACTCAAGGTGAAACCCTAGACATTTTAAACACTTAGTTTTGAATTATTGATAATTATTCTATTTTAACCTAAATTTTAGTGTTAATTCAACTTTAATTATTATTATTATTATTATTATTATTATTGATATCGACTGTATTCTAATTTATAAATTTTTTTGACAGGTCTGGGAGTATTATTGAGTAAGATATATTATTCATCTCGGCCTTTACTTATTTAATTAAATTTTTACATGTTTAATGTTATTATTAATACTAATATTAATATTATTATTATTAGTGTAATTATTTAGTTAATATTGTAATTATTTCAGGAGGATTATAAACCTAAAATTTTAACTAAGTCTCGCACATTTGCTTTTTACAACTATTATTAACATGTTTAACATTATTTCTAATTATATTACTATTATTATTATCTTTATTAACTTTATATTATAAGTATATATAATATTAATATCATTATTACATTTTTGAATAGTGTTATTATTAAATGGATTGATTTTGAAAGCCACCTTGTAATTTTAAGAATTTTGGTATTATTAATATTAATATTCTACTAATAAGAGTGTTATTAATAATGTGTTACTTTTATTATTATTATTATTATTATGATTATTATTAGTATTAGTATTATTATTATTACTATTATTACTATTATTTCTATTACTACTATTATTGCTATTATTACTATTTTGGTGAAGGGTAGAAACCCTTGTATCACCACCCTTTCGAATGAAAACAATAATTTGTTTGTATTTTTAAGTAATATTTTGTATAATTAATTATTGTGTAGTATTGTTTTAATTAAAAACAAACTCTTAGAATAATTTAGAGAATAATAAAATTTTATAAGGGAGCCTAATTCTAGTATACTTTTATTTAATAGGTGAACCTAGTCAAACCCCTCAAGTGGAATAGGAGCGTGCACCAAGACCGGTGACTTTTTAGGTAAGGGTCTACTAAGGCCATTTATGTGTTTGCATGTATTATGAATATGACATGTTATGTAGTTTATGTTCGTTATTCTTATTGATTATGCATGCGATATGGTTATGAAGTTGAAGTATGTTATTATGAATGTCATGTGCCATGAAAAATATATGTGTATGCTTATGTCATTAATGTATGACCTGAAGTGATATATGAATTAGGATTTGCATGTAAAAGGATGGTACTAGGGTTTGCATGAGATGGCATGGTGCTAGGGTTTGCACGAAAAGGAATGATACTAGGGTTTGCATGGAATAGCAAGAAGTTGAAGGTGTGCATGAAATAACATAATATTAGGGTTTGCATGAATTAATGTGGAGTTAGGGTTTTGTATGTGGATTAGGGTTTCATAAAAACATGCCTACATGGAATTAATGTTGCATGGGGATCTGAGTTGCATGGAAGCATGTCTACATGGAACTAGGGTTGGCATATGAATTAGGTTTTCATGGAAGGGTGGTATATGTAAAGCTAGGGTTTGCACATGTGAGGTACGTGGAGTTAGGGTTTGCATGGGAGCGTGGTACGTGGAGATTGGGTTTGCATGGGTGCTAGGGTTTGCATGGAAGCGTGGGTCATGTGTAGTTAGGGTTTGCATGGGAGCTAAGATTTGCATGGAGTTGTGGTTTATGTGGAGATAGGGTTTGCATGGGAGTTAGGGCTTTCATGGATTTAGTCATGCATGTTTGGGCAAATGTTTGTGAATGCCAAATGTTTTTGAATAAAATACTTAAGACACTAATATCTTAAAGTGGAAGATTATTGAGCCGGGTCCAGACCGATCCACCGATCAGGAATAGTGGTTAGGGTTTTACCCTATATGTGACCGATCCACAGGTAATAATAGTGGTTAGGACATGAGGTCCTATGTATGACCGGCCCACCGGCAATAATAGTGGGGTGACTCGAGCTCAATAAATACAAATCAAAATTGTTAAAGCTCTTAAAAGACATAAATTACTTACAGTGAAACACCATGCAAAGAGGAACCAGACCGATCCACCGGTCAGGAATAGTGGTTAGGGTTTTACCCTATGTGTGTCCGGCCCACCGGTTACAATAGTGGGGTGTTCCTGTTTTCGCATGGATTGATAAAAGGCATGGTATGAATTGACTTTTGATAAAAGGAAGATTAAATGATTAATCTGGATCTTTTTGGGCCTTATGTGTGGACTTGTTGATTATAAGTTATGGATTTTACTTTACGCTTCCGTGTATTGTATGTGTGGGTTATAATTGTATGTGATCATTATCCTACATGAAATAATGTGTTATATGCCGGCCTTAGTATTCGGTTACCTTACTCGGTACGTAGCGTACTGATCACCCGTTTCATGGGTGCTGCTTATTCTCACGAGCAGAAGGCCCGTCTAATTCCTTGCAGGTAGGAGATACTTACTTTGATGCTATCGATGTCTACGGGACATCAGGAGGGGCAGAGTGATAGCTGGACTGGATCAATCTTTAGAGTGACGTGGCCGTTGTCCTTTTTAAATTTATGATTCATGTTATCTTTTATTATATTTGAATTTTCATAACAATTTTACTAAGGTTGTTTAGTTGTTATCGGGAAAAATAATAGCCGGTATTTCGAATTATGTAAGACTTACTCGTACTCTGATTTCTGTTTTTATAAATTTGAATTTGTATGGTATTACTGATAATATTTTCTTAGCCTTAGCACTTGGTACCGGAACGGTAGAAGTAAACTGGTCTGGTACTAAGTGTGGCGGTAACATCCCCAGAATTTACGGTTTTAATTTATGAGTATTGCTTTAAAAAAAAAATTTTGTGTAAATTTTGGGGTGTTACAGTATATTATTCCAACAATTCAAACAACATTTCAATATTTTTTAAGTATAATTAATAACACTAACTGTATTCAAATGATTTAGATTTTCAACTAATAGAAAAACTACTACAACAATTTGTGACACATAAGGATCTACATCATATTCTATTGACGTGGGGTTGGCAAGTGGGAATTGGCTTTTCAAAACTCTAGAGCAACTAAAAAATGAGGAGGTATGATAAGTAATACCTACTCTAAAGCATTTTTTGGTAGAATAATTTTACAAATATAATAATCTAAAATTAATATATATATATATATATATATATATATATATATATATATATATATATATACATGCAAAAAGGAAAATTCTGGATCAAAGCATCCACAATAACAGTAGAGACTGTGGGAGACTGATATTACATTGCATGCAAAAGATTCTTCAAGAAGTTAAAAGCAAGCGGTGATAAGTTCAAGTGTGAGAAATGTAATAAATTTGAAATTAGTGGCAGTCTAAGGTATAAGGTACAAATCAAAGTAGTTGATGACACAAATAATGTCCCATTGCTAATGTGGGATAGATAGTGCAAGGAACTAATAGGAAAATCTACAAAGGAATTGAGGGATGATAATGTAAAGGTAACTTATAAAATAAATCATCTCAATTATTATTTAAATACAGTTGTCATTTTTAATGCAATTCGGCATTTTTCTATTAGTTTAGATGTTACATGAAGGTCTACTAAGGGAACTTGAAACCATGGTGGATACATCAATACTCTTTCTTGTGCACATTAAGGATACCATTATGGGATTCCACACAATAATTAAGGTTACAACATGCCATGCTTTAGTTACTAAGTATGATAGACCAAGAATGTTTAACAACCATATTAGTTCACTTTAAAATACTAGGATAATGAAACATTAAATCATTATCATATTTAAATATTTGATCATAACAAATTAAATTATTAACTTAGGATTTTGACATTTTATGAAAAGATAACATAAACAAAGTGGAAGGGAAGGTAACTAAAGCAAAGAAAAAAAACCATAAAAAAATTATTCAATTCATTGTATACCATAATAATAATGGCATTTTTCTTTTAAAGGTTATATCACAAACTGATGAGATCACAACACTTAACAAATAATAGGACACTACATCAACAAAAGTAATAAATGTGGAAATAGAGAAGAGAGAAAAGAGAAACATGGATAGAGATCTCTCATTAACTATTCATATGAAGAAAACAAGGGCAATCTTCAAGAATGAACAATTGTGAATTCAATTTATATTTAATTCTCATGTAAAGACTAGCCTTTTGATGTTCAATGTATGCTATAAACTAAATTGAGATCTACCATTTTCTTTTGGTTATGTAGTGATACCTTAAGTGGTATAATGTTGTTGTAACTCCCTAAATTTTACTTCTAAAAATTTTTCTTTTAGTAGAAGTGTATTATCAAAATAGTTAGGTGTTATCGTTGTACTCGACATAAATATGGCTTACCATACAATCCTTATGTCAAATACAAGGTAAAATAGTTAAGACTTAAAACATGATAAACAAAGAATAAGAGAACCATAAA
Organism: Tamarix chinensis; assembly: GCA_030549775.1. Lineage (NCBI taxonomy): Eukaryota > Viridiplantae > Streptophyta > Magnoliopsida > Caryophyllales > Tamaricaceae > Tamarix > Tamarix chinensis. The sequence goes on from CM060176.1 coordinate 95,727,177, forward strand.
CATAAAAAGTTTAAAGGTTAACTATGAGTTAAATATCAAAATACATCAAAAGGGATCCCATGGAACCAAGAGTCTAAAAAAGTATGAAAGTAAATGATAACCACATGATAATGTGATTTTACGCTTAACCCCAATATATGAGTCACTACTCCACACTTTATGCATCACATGCAACAAAATCATTCAAAGGATCCTCATCGACCTACACAAAAATATTTAGGTCATCTGTTTGTAGGAATGAGTAGCACCCATAAAAAAGGATGATTAGTATGATACATATTAAGGAAGGTAACTATATAGTTGAAGTAAGGGTACAAAAGAGAAAAAGAATATATGATATTTATTAATAAAGAGATGCAAGGTAAATACTGATTCCATAACTCATTATTAAATGTAAAAAATATCCATACTTTTATTTAGTTGAATTCAAGGACCCCCCCACTATTCTTAATTCGATAGAACGGACTGAAGCACCTACCAAGGAATAATAAGCATGAGACACTATTATTCTCCAGTGAAACTAGCCCAAAATATACCATAAAAACTTGTGGAACGGTATGAAGGACCTCTTTGGGAAGAAACACCTAAGATACTATTATCGTCCAATGGAACGGATGCAACACCTTAGTCTTGACTTATGTAGTCTTCCACTCTAAGTGATAAATGTCTTATTCTTTAATTACTTATATCAGAATCATATTGTCATTCACATTGAGTTCAGGGCTCCACTATTCTTAATCTAGTAAAATGTGTTAATACACCTCTCAGGGCAGAATAAACCTAAGTTATTATTATCATTCAATGGAATGGACACACAATACTTTAGCCTAACTCACATGATCTTCCAATTTAATTGATTAGCGCCTTATTCTTAATTTTTTTTATATCAAGATCATCATGTAATACTAATGTAGATATGCATAATACATAATTGAAAACATGTAAGGCACTATCACATAGTTATGGAGGCATTTCCTAAGAAAAAATGTCATAATTTTGCTAATAAATCCTAATTTCACATTATAAGCATAACCTCTTCCATACTAATAATTTATCCACCAATTTTAATACACCATCAAATATTATTATTATCAATATATATAAAAATCAAGGTCTAAATTTAATGTCTTACACATACGATAACAACCCTATCTTTAGAGTTACTATTCACAATACCTACAAAACCCTAATTACACAAGTTAGGAATAAATTTTTCCATAAGACTTATATAATAACCAAATTTAATATACATGAATGAAATTTCAATATTCACAACATATCCAAAAATCAAGGTCTAACTCCAACATATTACACATACGATAATAATATCGTCTTTAGGGTCATTATTCTCAATTTAAGTCATTTTCTTATTTTACTTAGACTTTGGCCATTATAGTTAATTCAAAATTTTCACATGATATTATTAAAATGTTTTAAACCATATAAAACCTTAAAATATGAAAATTTCCATATTAAACTTATATTGACCAAAATATCCTTAAGGATGCCAAAATACTTAAATTTTACAAAAACCTTACATGTCTAAATTATTATTTTTAATTTCTTAATTTATTACATTACCATAAATTTTAACTATATTTGTTTCCAACTTACCATAATTTATCAAACCCACATTACAATACTTTATATAATACTAATTCACTTAGGATTTACAACACACTAACTGCCGTAATAATATCATATAAGCAAATGCTTTCTCATCTTGCTCATTTTCCATCATATGATACCACATTATCACATAAAAACATTAGTGACATTACATTATCAATATCATAAAACCAAAAATGTGATTTCACACAAGGTATACAAAACATTCCAAAATTTCCTAACTACGGTATGTATTCTTACCAAAAAGGGCACATATCTCTAAGCACATAAGCCTAACCTGGCTCCTCTAAGATCTCTAGAAAATCACCATAGAACTTAAGAATACAATCTAAAGAAAATTTAAGGTAAATGAAGGTGGAAATGAGGATAACTGAAATAAGTGGAGAAGCTTGGGTTGCTTGGGAGTATGATGGTGCTAAGGTGTAACTAGATGGGAGACATGGTTGTGCCAAAGGGAAAATTCAAAGGTGTAAGATCAAAGCATGCAGTGCATGCATGGGTTTAGAGGGAGGAACATGCATAGACGAGGGGTAAAGGGTGTGTATAGTTATGCATAAAGAGCATGGGTGAGAAGAAAGGAAAACATGGGCTATGAGTGAAATCATGTGTGGGTTGTGCGAGAGATGCATGAATGGCATGTGAAAGGGCCAACAGTCATGAACCTTAAGGAAAACAAAATATAGCATGATGGGGAGAGGTAAAAAGAGATGGCGTGGTGTGGTGATGGTTGGGTGACGACAAGGGGGAACGATAGGGAAGTAGAGGTGGTTGGTTCTCTAAGTAAACAATGGTGTTTAGTGGTTAGTGGTGTCAAATGGTGGTGGTGGTGTATGACGGTGATGAGAAAAGTAGGAAAGGAAGGAGGAGAAGGAGGGTGTTTGGGTGGTGATGCTTCACAGAAATGGAGGGAGTTATTTGAGATAATAAATGACGTGAGGATATATAATGGAGTGTGTGTGTGTAGAGAGAGAGAGAGAGAGAGAGAGGGGGGGTGTGCATGGTGAGTGACAAAGAAGGGGAGGTACAAATGCAAGGTAAGGCATGATCATCGAAGAATTTTTGGTTTGAATTTTCAATAGGGCACATCCCTTGAGATGTGGGAGGTGATGGTGGTGATGATGAAGGTAAGATAAGTAGGTTTGGGGTGTAAGCATGACATAAGGTATTTGGTCGGGAGAAGAGAAAATCACATAGGGATAGAAGGAGGAGGAGGAGGAAACTGGAAGGAGAAAAAGGAAAAAAAAAACAAAAAGGAGGAAAAGAAAATAAGTTAGTAGGGTTATGATTAGAATTATATTAAAAATTTAGATTAGAAAATTAGGGTAAAATTAATTATCAGCAATCCAAGGTTAGGTTTAGGTTAAAAATATTAATGACCAAGAATAAATATTAGGATTAGGTTTAGATTTAGGATTAATAAATTAGAGTAAGGTAGAAATATCAGTTCCCCGAGGTTAAAATGAGGTAAGGATATTAATTGCTTGGGATTAGGGTTAGATAAAATTCGAGGTATTACATCATTGACCCCTTAAAAAAGACTTTACTCCTAAAGTCAACAAGTCAAGGTTAGGTAATAAAAGAAGGATGATGTAAGGGAAGGTGATCTAGGGGTGAATTATAGGGATGTTAATACTATGCTAGTGGGTACTACCCTTTTAAAAAGGGACTTCGTCCTTGAATTCCACACTACACTACTCAAAACACGCACAAGGATCCACAAGGCACCCAAAGGAGAAACTACCATCTTAAAAACGGGAAACCCTACTAATATGATAACCAACTAAGGAAGAGGTAGCACACTAGAAGGAAAAACATTGGAATCTAGCACATGATCATGTGCTTATGCTTGAATGGCCAAATGCATTGCTCCAAACGTTGTATCATGCTGAACTAGATGCTACTGGGTAGCTAGTTCTGAAGAATACACTTGAGACCTCTAAACTTCATCATAGGGAATTCTATAACACTCAAAAGCTCTTGTGCCTGAACTGACCACAATTTCGGCACCAAATCAAATTTTCCATATAATCCTTTCCTGGATGATCTCATCTACAACAATGGTAATGGTAGATCCAAATCAATCCTTGACTACATCCACTATGAAAACCACTATGACTGCTCTAATGTTGCCCAATAGTCCGATGTTGAAGACTTGAACACTGTTACCATGATGCCGAGTCGTTCCCTTGGAATCTTACACCTTGGGGTTTCTCTTGCTCAAAATTGAAGTAAGATTCTGGACCAAAATGGTAGCAACACATGCCCTCTCATATAATATAGCCAAGTCGCGGAAGACAATTGCACTTATCATCTTTTGGATACTGAAGTTAAGTCCTTACTCAAATTGGAAGATAACAATAGCCTTGCTAGCTGCCATACCTAGGGCAAACATCATAAATTCAGTAAATTACACATAATACTCACATACCGACAAATATTGTCGAGTTAACCACATGAACTCTTAACATCAGTAGTCCCCCCAAAACATGAAAACCTACCCACCAGGTATCTCCTAGTCCTCGAATAAAATATGCATCTCTACTTGCCTTTCAATCTTTTCGGCAATCAACTACCTTGAACATCTTATAAAAGTCTTGAATCTAACCTTCTAGGAAAATAGGGTCTTCTTCTTCAGATTAGGATTGTATGTTAATATAGACTTATCATGTTTTAAGTTTTAACTATTTTTCCTTGTATTTGATGTAAGGATGGTATGGTGAGCTAGACTTATATTGAGTATGACAATAACACCCAACTATTTTGATAATTTGGGGTGTTATAGTTGTCATAGCTTATGCTCTATCTTGTAAATATGATATATCATATTATAACGGCACAATATCAACTTTGTTTATGATTAATGATTTATACTACTAATGTAGCTAAATTTCCATTACATTAGTGATAACTAAAATATAAATAAACATCATTCCTAAGTTTAGTAAGAAAACTATTTTTAAATACAAATTCAACAAAACATCATTAAAACGAAGAGGACCATCTTAAATAAGCAAATAGAGCATTAATTTCATAGATATATTAAATTTAAACCATTTCTTAACTACAATATATAACATTATACATAAAAAAGGGCCACTAATTCAATATGATTCCAACAAAAAACAACACATACCTACCTACATTTAAGAGTGTAAAAAGTATGACTAAAAGGTACAATGAATAAAACTTATTATAACAAGCTAATCATGAAGACTTAGTTTTGACTTTATCAAAAAAAATTATTGAGGCATACATAAAAATGAAAGAAAATAAATAACACAACACAGGAAGAAAGACATCCTATTTGTCAAAGCTGTTAGTTGTTAAAAAAAAAGTCATATTCCTAGGGAAAAGTAAGAGGATATCAGCTGCCACTACCACATACTATCAAATTTGATCAATTACAACTATAACCTGACAACTTTATACCATTTTGACTATTCCTCTATTTTAGATACAAAAAAGCAATAACGTATATCTCACATATCCCTCTTTCCTCTAAAATTACAATTCTCCGATTAATGAAAACATCTCACATAAAATTCAAGACAGTCACTAAATATAATCCAAAGTATGCTTTTAAAAATATCATCATTCTCCATTTATAGTCAACATCCTATCTGTCATTTTCGTTAAATAGAGCATTGTGTAGCTTATATAACTTTACACAACATTTCCCTTATAGCCTCAAATCTTCACACAATTCAGCTTTTGTTGCGTTAAGAACCCAATCAACTCACCCCTAGTTGTATCTCATCTCCACACAAGCTGCATTATTTTCAATCCACAACCTCACACAAAAAACCATCACCTCACTCAAATTACCTTAAGCTACACCAACCTCCCATATTGCACCACCCCTAGCAACGTCAAAAACTCATGTTGCACCCCCTAGTAATGCCACTTCTTCGCGCTGCAATACCCCAAGCAACAACCCCTCTTCACACCACCCGAACCACCAATGTGAGGTCCTCATGCATAAACCCCCTAGTTGCATGTGTCTCTCATGATGCACCCTACCTTATTGCACTCAATTCTAAAGCAACTAGTTTAAGTTTTGCTACACTTCTCCTATGGCTTGGTTTACTTTGGTTTTTCTCCATTTTCACCCACTTTGACTTAGATTTTCCTTGGTTGTTTATTAAGTTCTAATGATATAGTATTATTAACTATTAGGTGATACTATAGTGGTCTCAAAGGAGGAGTCTTAGGTTTATAGGTGCTTAGAGACTGAAGACATTTTTATTAAGGATATATGTCATAACTAGGGTTTTTGAATGTTATGTGTATTTTGTGTGAAACCATATGGTTGGTAATACTATAATTATAATGTTGTTATGTAACACCCCCAAAATTCACTCCTGAAAATTTTTTTTTGAAAGGATAAAGCGGAAGCTAGGAGAGAATTTGGGGAATGCTACCGCCACATCTAACACAAGATAAATGTCCACCATCTATCTTATGCTAGATGCAAGGCTAAAACCTGTCAAACAAAACTTTAAACATCAATGCCGTAAGGATAAACTCCCACAAGGAGGTATCCACAGGCAGATGGCAAGTGAATCAATTCAATAAATAAAATCATCGCTGAATTGATCAGCGGAACCTGTGAAATAAATCCGAATTTTAAAAGCTTATCAGAGTACGATAAATTGAAAGTTAAATTACAATACCCTTGAATTTTAAATACAATACTTGAAACTTCCAAAAATAAATACAGTTAAACCAGACAAATCTTGACGGATCAAATTCCGGATTGCCTACTCTCTCAAGTCAAGCCTTCCACCCAAATATAATATTCGAACTGAAACCTGCACAAGAGATCTGCTCCCCACCATCAGTGGATCATCACAGGACCCATTCAATCAAGGTAGCATCAGTACGGGTCCAGTACTGAGTAAATCAAGACTACCCAACTCAGGGAAGGAAACATGAAACACATAAGATATGAAAGACTATAGCTTACAATTCTTATACTCAATTATACATGTGTTACACACAATAGAACATAGGGTCACAGATTCATACTTATGAGTACATTACTAGACATGACAACACATGAGATACAAGCGTACAAGAAATCACGATCGCATGCTAAACAACATCAATCCAACGATCTGATAATAATCACTATTACATCCAATTTTATTTACTTACGATGAGTTCAGGGACCCCACTATTCTGAACCGGTGGAACGGTTTGAAGCACCTCTCGGGGACAACACACCCGAGCCACTATTATCATCCGGTGGAACGGATCCTACACCTGGTCCTGACTCACGTAATCTTCCACTTTAAATAATTAGTGTCTTATTCATTACTTAATTCATATCATATTCTTGTTCACGATGAGTATAGGGCCCCACTATTCTTAATCCGGTGGAACGGACTGAAGCACCTCTCAGGGACAAGTCACCCGAGCCACTATTATCATCCGGTGGAACGAATTCTACACCTCTCAGGGCAAAACGCTCCTGAGCCACTATTCTGAACCGGTGGAACGGCTTGAAGCACCTCTCGGGGACAACACACCCGAGCCACTATTATCGTCCGGTGGAACGGACCCTACACCTCGGCCCAACTCACGTGATCTTCCACTTTAAATAATTAGTATCTTATTTAATGATTTTAGCCGACCGTAAATCAGGCCCACATAAATTATTCTCTAACATAAGGATATAGCATAAGGTATCAAATATTTCCAAATCCATACTCAACACTTCACATACTCAAATACATACCATATTCAACATTATACTAACATGCATTAGCATTGAAGCTATGAATTCACACATACATAAAATTACCATACAGAACACAGCATATACTTGACATGATTAAATAATCGATAGGCATACTTATCACCTTTCACTTCAAACAGACATACATCCAAATTCCGCCATAAGTAAAGGTAAGTAATGACTTACCTCAAATCCGAAGCTAGCTAAGCAAATTGAAAAATAGGGATAGATATCAAAAGCTCGACAATCCACGAGAAAGTTTTCCTACATCACCGATAGAAATCGGAACTAGGTTAGAAACCATCTTATCAATCAATAATTCACATATTCAAATTAAATAAACACAAACGAACACAAATAATATTTCTTGAAAAACGTGTCCAAAACTTAGGATTCAAGAACGTAGCTCTATTAAGATTAAGATTAAGATATAAATCAAATGATTTAAAATCGAAAGACAGAAATCGATTAGATAAAAGACACACAATATAATCAATTTTATAAAACCATCCCTGAAGATTAGGGTTTTTAATGCCTAAACTACGAATAGACTAAATCACTTTGATTACCTCAGATTGATAGTTTTAAAACATAATTAAACTAATTTGAGATATATCTAGATAATAAATTTCAACAAAACAATCTTCCTGGTAGCCAATTTCAGATGACTCGTTTTCAAAATTAGGGTTTTAAAGCCAACGACAAAACTCAGGTAATTCAAATCAATTAGTTCCAATTAAAGGTATTAGAATACAATTAGAATCATTTCAACTAATTCTATAAATTTAATTTTAGAAAAACAACTATACAAATAACCAATTTCATAATCTCACTTGAAATCTAGGGTTTTAGGCCCAAAAATACAATTCGGTTGAATTCTATTAATTTAATCAAATTGAATGTTTAGAAATACAATTAAACACATTTTATAACATATCATATAATTAATTGCTCAAACTAATAAAAGAAATACCCAATTCAGCATAATTAGTGTTTTTGGGCCCGGAACGCAAATCCGATCAATTCTTGCCAAAACATATAAATTGACGGTTCGAAAATGAAATTAAATATATTATAATATAAATTATATAATCAATTGAATAAACCGACCCGATTACACAATCCAATTTAGCCCCGCAAGAGTTTTGATCTAAAAATCCAATTCCGATTAATTACACACAATTTTCCCAAATCAACACTTCCGATATGAAATTAAATACATTTCAAATGATATTGTATAATCAATTGAGCGAAACGACTCAATTACGCAACCCAATTTCAATACACACGAATTTTGACCTAGAAATCAAATTTCGATTGATTCCGCATAAATTTATCAAATTGACGGTTCCGACATGAAATTAGATACATTTAAAAACATATTGTATAATCAATTTATCCAAAATCACCAAATCGGACGGATCCGAAAAATTTGGGCATAACCCGACCTAAAATTCAATTTTCCAAATTCTCAACATAACACATACAATTAACATATCCAAATCAATCTTGCAGCACATATATACATAATACAACAATTAATTTAGCTTATCACAAGCTAAATCACACTCAATGAATCAAATTCAATATTAGGGTTTTCAGATATTTATACCAAACGAAATTCAATGAATCGGGACAAGGGAAGGCCGGAGGAGCTTCGTCGGAGGCCGGAGGTGGCTCGCCGGTGGTCAGCGAGGCTCGCTGGTGACCGGGCGATGGCGGCGCAGCCTACATTTGCTGCTCTTCGCTGCTGCGGCGCGCGGTTGCTGCCGCCCTCTTCGACTGCTGTGCGTGGCTGCTGGGTGCGGTTGCTCGCGACCGGTGCCTGCTGCGGTGGTAAGGAGACGTCGACGGCCGGCGAAGGAGGAGCATGGAGGAGGAGGTCGGGGTTTCTGGGCGCAAAGCAGAGAGCAGGTCGGGAAAAGGGAAGAGAATGGGAGAAGAGAAGAGAAAGGGAAAGAAGAGGGGGGGTCCGACGGGCAACGGGTTGGGTTTTTTTTTTAAATACACATATAAAATAAATACTAAAAGTATAAAATTATTAATGGAATATTTTATCTAAAATTCATTAAACAAAAATTATTTCATAAGATTCCGAAAGCTTAAAATTAATAAAAAGCTATATAAAGAATTTCGGAAACATTTTCGGAAAAACTTACCAACGAACATAAAAATTTGTATTATTTACGGAAATATATTATAAGACTTCGAAATAATATTCAAAAGCATATAATAAAATATTTAAGTCAAATTCTAATAAGCCGAGACTAATTTAAATAATTTCCAAAATCGATTTTCCGTAAACCAAAAATCGTAAAACGGAAGAAAATTAATTCCGGAAAGAAATTCATAAATAAACTCCAAAAATCCTTTTTAATTTAAAACTTCCCGAAAATATTAACGATTACCGAAAACGAATAAATTTAAAGTCGGAAATATTTTCTACAGATAAAATCATTAAAATAACTTTGACTATTTAAACAGAAATTTTATAATTTAAATAATATATTTCGTTAACGAAATATAACTCCAAAATAAAGTCGTAATCACACGACGAAGTTATAATTGAAAACGAATCTAAAATATTAAAAATCAAAACACGAGAAAGAAAGGGAATATATATTTTTAACCGAAAATCGAAATCATAAGAATATAATAAAATCACGGTCGTGAACGAATTTGTCCAGAATGGTTCGCAACGGCAACGATTAATTAAATTCAAATATGAATTCGAAATCGTCGATAAATCCATAAAACGAATCGAAATTAAAATAATTAAATATTTACATCAAATTACGCTAATAACATCATTGGGCTTAATAAAATTAGGTTTCGAAAATACGGGGTATTACATGTTATATGATGAAGTGACATATAATCTATGGAAAGTGAGTGACATGTGAAGAACATGAGCTTATATGTTATCATTGCGACGAGTCTCATTTTGAAACCCTAAGGGTGTTAGTATGACCTATAGTATTTTGATGTTGTTTGAATGAGTATGAAAAGTGGTTAATGAATGTGGTCAAGTGGTGTCATGATGATATATACTAGAAGTTAATAATCGATAATATCATACTCGTAGTGTTTATGTGAGAATATGGACGTGTTGGCTATCTTAAATGTATTTTGGTTATTTTGGGTTAAATATGAAAACTTTGGTACATTACTGTGACAAATCATTCAAAGTATGATAAATATATTAATTCTGATACTTGAAGTAATTATAAGTGGCCTAAGTCCAATAAAATGAGAAAATGGCTTAAATTCTCGAGGTGAGGTCATTATTGCACGTGTAAAATATTAGAGTTAGACCTTGATTTTCGAACATGATGTTAATAATGATATTTTAGGAATGTATACTTATAGGGAAAATTTCACCATGATATGAATTATTAGGACCTTATCTAACAATAAATAGGGACAGTCTAAGATCCAATTGAGATAACAATCATAACACAATAATAATTAAAAAAACCACGATGATCTTTATTACATACTACACTAGTGATTACAATGAGAATCAAATATTCCTCATAATGTCACTCAGTAAATAGTTCTCTTATAAACATAAGAATACAAGAGGAGAGGGTTTAGGCAATCTCAATGTCATATTATGCATCGCTAGAATTTCATATACAATCTATTTATAAAAGTACATAACAAATATAAGTGAATGATAGAAAATAGGAAAAACACATATTTTGTTAATAAACACTAGTGCCTTGTATTTATTCCATAACTCTTAACTTTTGGCAAAATAATATAGGACCAAGTAGACTAAGAAGACATAGATTGTGTTAACTAAAGCGGGTCACTCATGTTTTCTTCCTTGGTCACCATTTGGCTCCAAACTTCTCCAAACATCTGTATGCAACAATCCATGCTAGACTACACACTCAAGTATAAGTCACGATCTCATAATTTCCACCTTGATGAAGTATTTTTAACAACAATCAATAGAATCACAAAATATCATCATAAACCCATGGGTCCAAAGAACCCCTCATGGCAAATGAACACAACCAATAATTGACTCCTTTACCACATGCACTGAATCAATATTAGAAGCAACTATTTGCATCATCCCAGCCATATAAGCTAACACTCCAAGCCAAAAATCTTTATTAGCTCCAACCATAGCCATACACACAACCTAAGAACCTCTAAGGCATAACATTAGCACACTAGTGCACTCTAATCATCAGAACCACAACCAAGATTAGAGTAACCTATCAACATAACAGTCAAAAACACATACTCCATACAAGCCAATAATGTCCATGCCAAGTATCTTAGAATCCACACCACACCTAACCAAGGTGTATGCAAGGGACTCACCATACACATACTCACAACATGAGCAATACAAGGGTCGTTACTAACCACAGTGAACATCAAGAATCTCAAAGCTACGGGTTATGCAAAAGGCATATATGTATTTTGTTGTAACAAGCAAGCCACCTCGACAACTTTAGATTTAGGCACATTTGAAGTTTTTAAACTAACCTCATATATGTCTTTTGTTGTAACAAGCATAACATAGATACACAACAAAAGAATAACCAGTGAAGTATCACATACCAATGTCTGAGCCCACTAAAGATACCACCTCTTTAGCAATAACATCATAATACCACAATGTATAACCAACACCAACAATAAACTTTGAGTTTGACACTAGCTCCAATGCACTTATACTACTACCTGTAATATACAAGGCATAACTAGCTTTGTTTGAAGTAATGCCTACTGGCTCTATATGCTGCCTAGATTCCTTTTCATTAGAAGAATTTGTACCATCAAGACGAACAATAACCTCCACCTTATCTTAAGAACCCAATAGACTCTCCTACTCCATCTTCTTATCAAGAAGAAATTCTGACTCACAAAATAAAATAAATCTAGAAGTAAATGGGTCACATGACATGGACCCTTTAGTCATGATGATGACACTCCCATGTCCCAATTGCATTAGTTTAATAATAACAACATCAGAGTCACTCACTCTCAATAATTCTTTAATTGCAACCTCAATAGCTATGCTAATAAGCTCATAAAATGTCCCAACCTTCTTTCCAAGAACTTCCATTATACCCTTTTTAGCAACTTTCAATGCGTCATTGTCAATGACACACCTATAGCTTTTGTTATCAAGTAATGCATCAAAACCAAGCTCTTGGTTAGTTTAGGAACATGAAAAACACTAGACAGTGTCCTAACCACACCATCACAATCCCAATCCTAAAAGTTCTACACGAAGCACTATTATCTAGAATAATAACTCCACCTGAAATAGTATTGTAAGTATGAAATAAGCTTCTATTAGGATAAACATGGTAAGAGGACCAAGAATCTATAATCCACCTATCTACCAATTTGGCATGTCCATCCATGGTGGCTAGTACATCACCCTCACCATCACATTTAGTTGTTGCAACCTCACCCTCATCAGATGCATCATTAGATGCCCCATCAGTAGAATCTGGCAATTTCCTATTAGGGAAGTATTTTCTAATATAATCTTTCTTAAGATAACCATGTAAGAAAAAAGTCTTGAATCTAATCTTCCTTGATTTGGACTTCTTCTTTTTTCATTACACCCCCTTGCTATAAGCCCCTCACCATGTGAGTCACATGGATATCCTCCAATTTATTGATTCTTAATCAATTAACATTGTAGCAAGGTATTCTTAGTATCTAATTTCAAATCATGAATCCTTCTCTTCAATAATAGATAATTCATCACAAATCTCATCATACACAAGAATTCCACCTTCAACCACAAGGCAACAAAAATTGTCTCTTTAACCACTTCTTGTTAGACCTTATTTAACAAAAATAATTGTACAGTGGATAGGGCCTTCAAATCAATATCCCTAAACTCCACATTAGATATCATTTTTAGCTTCTCAAATATTCCAGATAATGTCTTCTCCAATCTATCATAAACAAGGATCACCTTCATCTTTAATTTTCATAACCTGAAATTGATAGAACAATCAAATCTCTCAATCTCAAATCTTATAAATGTCATCCCAATGTCGATCGATCATACACCCGAAGATATAATACCAGTTGTAGTGAAAAATTCACCAAGATGTGAATTATCAAGACCTGATCTACTAATAAATTGGAAATTATAATATTCAATTGAGAAAAAAATTATAACACAATAAAAATTAGGGGAAAATGATGATCTTTATTATGTACAATACTAGTGATTACAAGAAGAATCAAACAATTCTCAAAATATCACTTAGTACATAATTATGTCAAACATTTGAGAGAATACAAGAGGATAGGGTTTGGATAGACTCAATAGTATACCTCTTATCTCTAGGTTTTCACATATAATCTATTTATATAAATACATAATCGACACAAGTGAACAGTAGAAAATAGGGGAAAAACACGGACTATGTTAATAAACACGGGTGCCTCATATATTTTTTCCAAAACTCCTGGTGTTTTCTAAAATAATGCAGAACCATGTAAACCAAGAAAACACAAGCCGTGTTAACTAATACGCCCCACCTATGTTTTCTTCCTTAGCCACCATTTGGCTCAAAATTCCTCCAAACATTTGTACAGAACAATCCATGCTAGACTAAGCACACAAATATAAGTCATGATCTTATAGTACTAAATTTGGTGGTTGTATGGGTCTTATGAGAAAAGTTATGTCTAACATGTGAAATTAGAGTTTTGTATGAATTTATGAATAGTAACCCTAATGGTAGGGTTATTATTGCATATATAAAATGTTGGAGTTAGACGTTAATTTTTGAATTTATTGTCAATAATATTATTTTAGGTATATTTAATAAATTTTGTGGTAAAATGAATATCATGGAAGAAGATATGATTATCTTATGAAACTAGCGCTTCTTAAGGAAATTGTGGCCTTTTCCTTGGGTGATGTCCCGATCATCAAGTGGTTCTGTTTTATGTGTGTTGCATAAATATATTAAATAATTTTTTTATGTAACTTGCATATTTATATTAATTTTTTGATGTTGACATCTAGATAAAAAAATAGTCTGATAAGGCATTATTCACTTAAAAGTGAAAGATCATGTGAGTTGGGACTAAGGTGTTGAGTCTATTCCATTGGATTAATAATAATGGCTAGAAACATTATTCCCTGAGAGTTAATTTATACTATTCCACTGGTTTAGTAATAGTGCAAAAGAGCATGTTACCTTGGGTGGTTTTGAATACATTACACTAGCTTAATAATAGTGGCCAGGCACATTCTACTCTAGGTAGTATTTAAATTCATTCAACAAGATTAATAATAATGGGGTCTTGGTGTGGATCAAAGTGGAGAAGAAGCACAGGATCTAATCACTACTTTGTTTTGATCGATCACAGGTTGAAGTTGAAGAAGAAAGGCTCGGTTTAATGCTGATTAAACTTGAAATATTGCAGTCTTCAATTATAGTATTCCTTTGAATGTTAAATGCACATTCAAAGGTCTAAAGAGGAGGAATACCCAGATTACTTCTCCTATCTAGATGGGACTCCAAAAGGGAGGAAAAACGCAAACTTTTCTTGAGAATTTGGTGTTCAAATGATTTCTATATTCAATAATGCATAGGTGTGTACAAGGCTTAAGTATATATAGGGGAGGGAGGCCGACTAAAAGGAATCAACCCAGCCGGTTATCTCCGTAATTCAAGATGAATTTAACCCACTTGAATTAAGCCTATATAATACCTAATCTTACTCATAATATCATCATTTAAATGGTATTAATGACTAACATTACAAAGCTCTACAATCAACTATGGTACATACATGAAATTACAACAAAATCCTAGCTTACATAAAATATACTTTAGGGTTTACAACAAGTTTAATATAACTAATGATATCACCAACTATATCTTGTTGTAGTGTTATCCCATGTATGCCATAGTATTACATGCTTTGAATGCTTGTACACTTTAAGTCTCTTCTTGTGTGTTGACTTCTTCACCTTGCAAATATATAACATACCTGCAAGAATATCTTGAATCGTTTTCAATACCAAGTATAGAAATATTATCAAGAACATTTAAAATGATTGGCTCCATTATTAAGAATGATAATTCTTCCTTACCTTGAGAATCATTAGAAACATGATATACATTAGATGCACCTGCATCAGGTCTTAAAGTTAATATAAATAAGAAATGAATTACGGTTATACCTAATAATAGAACTCTAACTTATTTCTCCTCTTACATCGTGTCATGCTTAATTAATATGCATGATTCTTCTTCTATGTGGCATTATATATTTGTTGTAACCCTATTGTGATTTTATTGTTCCCTTACTCAATAAGTAGTGTACTAGTTATCCTTTTCTTGGGTGCTACTAATTCTCATGAGGAAATGACTTAGATGATTTTGTTTAGGTCATTGAGGACCTATTGGATGACTTTACTACTTATGACCCTTTCCCCATCTTATACCTGAGGTTTAGGATGTAGATTTATGTCATCTAGTTTATAGATTTCATTCAGATAACTTTCGGGACACTTAGTTCTAATGTATCCCTTTGGATGTATTTTGATTATTGTACTTGGATTTAACCTTCAAACTCTTATCTAAGTTTATGAATCTCTTTCATTCTCAATTTTATCATGCTTTAAGTGATTAAATATCTTTCCTTATACTCAATGTAAGGATAATATAGTAAGCTAGATTTATATCAAGTACAACTGTAACACCTAACTATATTGCTATTATATTTCTAGTAAAATAAAAAAACTTAGTAGTAAATTTTGTGATATTACACTACCACCCCATGAACATTTTTCAAGTGGTCATAATATATTTATACATAAAGAAATGTGCTATAATCATATTACATTACTTGAAGAACATAACATATATTTATCCAATCTTACCAATGAGCAATGTAATATATATGATACCATAATCGATGTAGTTTAATCAAATTTAGGGGGTGTGTTATTTATATATGGATATGGTGTTACAAGGAAGACATTATCATCAACTATGAGATGCAATGGAGATATTGTGCTAAATTTAACATCAAGTGGAATATCTTATCTTTATTAAAAAGAGGAAGAACAACTTATTCTCAATTTAAGATTCCTATAAATCCCAATAAATATTCAACATGAAGTATCAAACAAGGCAGTTAGGTGGCAGCATTAAAAATCCAAAGAAAATTAATAATTTGGGATAAATATCTAATGATGCGCATATATTGTTTTGAGGCTTTGGATAAACCCATGAGGGATATTTTAAGTTTCACCAATGAATTGAGCTGTAATAAGCCTTTTGGAGGAAAATTTATTGTTCTCGATGGAGATTATAAACAAATATTGCTAGTCATTTTGAAGGAAAGTTGACAAGACATTATTTATACAACTATTAACTCTTCATACATATGGAGGGGTTGTAAGGTGTAATACCCCAAAATTTACAACTAAAAAATTTCGTTTAATGAAGAGGTTTAGCCAAAGAGAAATCACAAAAACGTAAATTATGGGGATATTATCGTCACACTTAGTACCAGACCGGTTCACTTCTACCATTCCAGTACTAAGTGCTCAAGCTGATTCGGATAGGCATCAAACACGAGTCAATAATTAAAATGAGCATTCATAAAAGAAATGAGTCGTTAATCGTGCAGGAAATTAGAGTGAGGTAGTTAAAAGGGTACAGTCCAAAAGTACAGTTTTAAAGTTCCAAACGTCAGAAACATCATACACCAGAATAAAACTAAATATAACGATACATGAAAGATAAGACGGACGATAGATTCTGGCCACGTCACTCTCGACCCCCAAGCTAGGTCTAGGATCAGCTCTCAGCCCTACCCGATGCCTCGTAAGCGTCGTAGGCATCGAAGATAGATTCACCAACATGCACTAAGTCAGAAGGGTCTTCTGCTCGTGGGAATGAGCAGCACCCATGAAACGGGTGGTCAGTACGCTACGTACTGAGCAAGGTAACCGTGCACTAAGGCCAACACATAAGAGCACATAACATAATCACAACCACATGATAGCACACAAATTCTCAGGTAAATAAAGGCCCACATTGGTTATTTATTCTCTAGATAGTACTTGTTTCACACCATAATTCTTATCAAGCCGTGTGAGTACGGGAACCCCACTATTATAACCGGTGGATCGGTCACTTATAGGGAAGAACGCACTTAACCACTATTATATGCCGGTGGATCGGTCTCCAAGGCACCTCGGCACCTGGCCACTATTATGCCGGTGGATCGGTCTGGGCTCGGCTCAATAATATTCCACTTTACATGATTTGTGTTTTACCGTATCTTATTCAACAGATTTCGCCCTAGACATGCATGTCTAACTCCAGCTATACTTATCCTCCAAGGAGGGCCCGTCCCATATCTTGAGACTTTATACCTCCTAACTCTCCCTAACATCCTTCCCTTAATCTACTTACCCACACCGGGAACCCAACTCCTAAGTGTGGGGGTCGAGGCCCACACTTTGTACCCTCAAAGTCCACTCATCGCCTTACCCTTGGGTTTTCTCCAGAAATCCTAATTTGAGCCTATGTGGCCCATCCTTCTCTGCCTCACACAACCCAACTATTTTAACACCTCTACACATCACGACCCTTAGATTCAACCCTTGCTCCATGTCCCACTCATTCTCATTTATTTTTATTATTTTCTTTTTTCATCTTCCACCTACTCAAATTAGGGTTTCCTTCCGAACCCTAGACTGGTCTCCTAGGCACTCTTATATTTTTCCACGTACTATTTTTCACCCGAAGCCCACAGTTACCCAAATGACACTTCTATTACCTTCCTCATGCCTCAAGGTAACTTTCCATACTTAAAGTTTGCCCCCATGCGGACTCTAACCATCCCATGCAAAACCCTCGATATTTATCATGCCAAACCCTAAAATTTCCATGCAAACCCTAGTTCCTCCTACTCTTTCATTTTATTTAAATCCCTCCCCCCTTTTTTTATTCACCACTCATAGATCATGGTTATTTAGGTCATTTTTACCTACGTTAGCCAACTTACTTCCCCTTGGTTCTCTTAATTTCCCATTTTTCTTTTTCATGCCTCCATCCCACATCACCACACTCAATACCCTTGCATGCATGTCCTAAGGGCCACATCACATCACGTCACAACTTGTAGCATATCCATATTAGCACATATGAGAAGAGAGCACATGAACATACCTCTATTCCAAGCCGCACTACACATAAAGCAGTTAAGATAATAGCATACAGAACACGACATATAATTATATAGGACATCCAAGGCATGTAAGACACGTAGCACACATTCGGCCTTAGCTACACCCTTACCTAAACGTCGTCGGGCTTGGAGCACGCTACTACACCTCCTGAGGGTTTTGATTTGATTCACCTATAAGAGGTAAATACTATAGGTTAATCTCCCTCTACCAGAATAACAATAATTTCCTATCTTACCCCTATCATGGCCTAATACTAAGGCTAATAATGATAATAGTAGTTTATAATTAAAAGTAGGGTTTTAATATTACTAATAATAACATTATTATTAGTTTTATAACGATACTAATATCGACCCCAAATTCTAGTAATAATAATAGTAGTAATAATAGTGATGAAAATAATATAAAAAGTAATAGCCATGATGATACTTATATTAATAACGCTAGTGGTAGTAGTAGTAATACTAGTAACAATAATGCTGGAAATGATAATAATAATAGTGGTAATGATAGTATTCATAATAAAAATAACAACAACAACAACAACAACAATAATAATAATAATAATAATAATAATAGTAATAGTAATAATACTAATAATAATAATAATAATAATAATAATACTAATAGTAGTAGTAGTAGTAGTAGTAGTAGTAGTAGTAATAATAATAATAATAATAATAATAATAATAATAATAATAATAATAATAATAATAATAGGAACAATAACAATAATAATAATAATACTAGTGATGAAAATAATATAAAAGTAATGGCCAACGTTAGTATTAGTATTATTAGTAACAAAGTAATGATAATAATAATGATGATAATAGTAATAGTAATAATAATAACAATAATAATAATAATAAGGATAGTAATAGTAGTAATAATAACAAAGTTGTAGTCTTTTACATAGTAATACCATTAATTAGAAATCTCTCCGGAATAAGAGTTAGAACATAATAATAATAATAATAATAATAATAATAATAATAATAGTAATTATAATATTATTATTAATAATATTGATGATAATAATAATAATAGTTAAAAATAATAATATTAATATTAAAAATCATTAACACTTCTATAAAAAGGGTTTAAGGGTTAAGAAATTGGGATACCACCTACGCTTGGTGGTGGAGTCGGCGGCGGTGGAGGAAGAAGGGTGGTGGAGAGATGGATGTGGAGTCTAGGGGAGAGGGAAGTAGGGGGGGAAAATGGAGGTGTGGGGAGGTAGAGTAAGGTCCCCTGGTTGTTTTGGGGGGGGTAGAGGTGGCACTACAGGTGGCGAAACTGGCAACACGAGGGGCGGCGCAGGGTCGAAATAGGCTATTCTAGACGGTGACTTTGCACGGCCGGGGTGGCTCATGCGGGGCAAGGCAAGGAAGGAGGGTGGCTCAATTGCTTAGAGGGCGGTGCAGGGAAAGTTTTGGTGGCTGGAGTGGGCGGTGGTGACGGCCGACGGCGGAGAAATAAGGGTCTGATAGGGCGGTGGCACGCTGGTCGAGTTTCTGGGCTGCCAAAATCAAAACCCAATTATGGCGGCGTTCAGGGGTATATATATCTTGATTGGAAGGGAAAAAAACAAAGGGGAGTGGGAGAGTAGGGGGCAAGGGTTATGGGGCTCCGACCGGTGAGGGTAGGCCAACGCAGGTCTACCTTCGTAGGCCATTTCTTATCAGGGAGAACGGGATAGCACTAGCAGGAGAGGGAATGGTCAACTGAGATGAAGTGATAGGGAAGATGACGGCAGGTCAAACAACATGATCGGAGGTAGAAAATCCGGCGCCGATTGAGCGAGTTGCAGACGCGGGAGTAAGAAGATGACGCATGGGAGGGCTGGACCAGCGGTCCAGAAGAAAAGAAGGAAGAAAGGGGAAAAGGCCGAACCAGCCGGGAGAGGAGGAAAAAATGATGCGGGCCTAGGTCGCGCAGGGGAAGGGGAGGATTTGGGCCAAAGGAAGGCCAGCCCAAGTCGGGGGGAAAGGAGAAAAAGGAAGGAAGAAGGAAGAGAAGAAAAAAAAGAAGAAAAAGGAAGAAAAGAGGAAAAAGAAAAGAAAAAGGAAAAAGGTGGGTTTGGGGTTAATTAATATATTTTGGGATATTTAATAAAATATTAATATTAAAATAATAATTAAATTCTCTTTTTAGGTTAATTTAGAGATTTTGAAAGATTTTTCCTAAATTCCATTTTAATTAGCAAAATACTCAAAATTTTCCTATTTAAATTATTTATTAATTTCTCCTAGATTTACCTTAATTAATTCCCTCTTTTGTTTTTAATAAAAATAATTTATTTAATTAATTTTCCTAATAAATTCTTATTTTGCCATAATTTTTTAAATTAGGGTTTTGGGGTATTTCATAAGGTCTTATGATTAACCAAAAACATGAGGCTTCAAAATATTATCTCAATTGATGAATTTGATGGTTTAAAAGAGTTTTTAGATTCAAATGCTAGCATTGAATATGGAGTAATTAGAGGTCTGAATGATGGCCATGTAACAATCAAAATTCCAAATGACATTTTATTGAAATATTGTGATAATCAAATTTTAATTATTGTGGAACTCACCTATTTGGGATTCAAGAATAATATTACCAATGATTCTTTTTCATAGTGATATCAATATTATCACCTACTCTTGGCATTGTTAAATTAATAAATGAGCACATGCTATCAATTTACTTAATATAATGGAAAATGTATTTGATTTTAGATACGCCATGCATATAATATTCAAATAGTTATTTGTTCTAAGACCTATACACTATAGAATTCTTAAATTCAATTAAGTGTTTTGGTATGCCGAATTGTGAGTTGAACATGAAGATAGGTACACATGTTATGGTATTGAGGAATAAAGATCATTCCCTTAGTCTATGTAAAGAAACTAGGATGGTTATTATAAAAATGAAAACTCATGTCTTAAAAGCAAAAAATATAGGTGGAAGTAATGTTGGACATAAAGTTTTATTACCAAAAATGTCACTAACACTTTTTGATCCAATATTTCCTTTCAAATTCAATCAAAGATGGCTCATGTTGATTGTTTCATATGAAATGACAATCAAAAAAATTCAAGATCAATCTTTTATTAACATTTGTCTATTTTTGAAATTTTTAGTATTTAGCCATGGTAAATTAAGTGTTGTTGTGTCTAGAATTACAAATCTTCAAGGTTTAAAAATCTTCATATATGATGACGATAATGATCAAAGTGATTCAACAACAAATGATGTGTTTAAGGAAGTCCTTAAAAAATGATCACATAATCATATTGATAATATATTTACATATCATATTAACTAGAGTACATTCAATTAATGTATATTTAAATTATATACATACTTAAATGCCTAGATTACAATACTAAATTTTAGTTACATATTAATGCTTTCGTGTATCACATGGTTGAGAATTTAGACTATTTAAACTAATTACTATTGGTGGATCAAAAATAATTATTTTTATACAAGGGGGATTTTTCATTTGTTTCCTTGTTACACTCTTTTATAGAAATAATCAAAATACGAAGAAGTTTACACCAAAAGCATACTTCAAAGAGGGAAAATTTTGTCATTATGGGGATAAAAATAAATAATAATTGCATATTATCCTCTCTTTGGTAACTAGGAATGAAAATGGGTTCTAAATTTGATCCACATCTATCAAACACATCTTATTTTTTGTGGGAGTGAGTTTCGAGACCTATACCTAATCCACCAAACCATATTAGTGTGTGTGTGTGTGTGTGTGTGTGTGTGTGTGTGTGTGTGTGTGTGTGTGTATACATACATGCATGCATATTAATTTTATGTTTTTCATTTTATTTTATATTGTTTAGAATTTTAGTTTATTTTTTGTGAATTTAATTATATACAATTTTTAAGATATTTTATTCCAAAAGTATTATAATATTATTTAAAAAGAAAAAAAACTAATTTGAAATGTTTATCTTTTTACTGGAGATTTTTTCCCTGCAAAATTTACATATTAAGCAATATAAAACATAAATGTATTAGTATTTATGTAAATTATTCCTTTTGAAAAAAAAAATATACGGATCAATTTAAGACTCATTTATTTACTAATCTCGGTATATTTTGGTCTAAATCTTAACCTTTACCACCTAATGGGTTCGGGTTTAGACATTATAAATAGGTCCAAATATGACTCATTATCATCCATATTAGTAACCATTGAATAAAAAATAGAATTGAACCCAGTAGTCCACTTGGGTACTAAAAGATCCTTCGATACAAAATGAATAGTATTTGACTTTGTGAATAGATTAGAATAGCCAAGAAAACAAGTTCAACTAATTTGATCTCAACATAAACTAAATTTCTCCCTTTTAGCTCCTGGCACCAAAATTCTCACTTGATTGAGCAGATTAGACCAGAGGATGAACTGGTTGGATTAAGGGTGTACTAGTACATTTTTTTTATTAAGCTAAGTTAACTTTTGATCGAATAGTAGTTCAACCACATACCAACCCCCTGCATTGGGTTAATTTTCAATCCAAGTTTTGGAGTATTGATGGTAACTAATGATAAATACTAAAAATGGAAAAGGAGGTGGAAATTGAAAATGAATATATTTTTAAAAGAAAATTTGATCCATCAATAAGTTTTCCATGCATCACTAACTATTTTTCATTTGTGTAATATATATTTTGATTTAAAGTTTTAAAAGTTATTCCCACCAATTCATAATATAAGTTGTTATGTATTTCAAGAATAAAATTTGGTAATTACATTCTTTCAAATTTTAATACATTTTGATATAAATTTTTAATTATTATATTCTTATTATTAAATACTTTTATAATTTTTACTTATATATATTACTTAATATGTTTCACAATTGAGGACTTATAGTGTTTTAGGACACATATTAGTAAATATTGAAGTTTAGGATATATGGTTATGGTACATAAACTAATTAAAATTCCCCATATTGAAATTTAAACAACTTAATTGATATGGAATATATTAATGATGTGGAAGAGGATAATTTAGGAAATAAAACAAAAAATATTTGTTAGAACTTGGAATATGACTTATATTATTAAATAATAATGAAAACAAATTATAAGTATCTATTGTCACACATATGAAGCAATAAATATTAATTGTGAAAGACCGTATGGATACTCTTGAGGGGGTAAATAGAGTATTTTATAATGATAATGCCAAATTAAAATTTTGTAACGAAAAAGTAGAAAGATGGAAAATGATAAACATGTAATTTATAGTGGTTCAAGAAACTCTACAAAGTTTCTCTACATCTACTACCAAATGGTTTTGCCTTTTAGATTTGAATCTATCTTTATTTATAGTGTGTGTTTGATGATGATTACTCATCTCTTGGTTTATGAGTTTACAATATCAATGACCCTATAGGAAGTGACTTACACTTTGCCAGTTATCCTCTCTAAATTTATGAGACTAAAACCTCAATAAACTCTCTTATAAATGCTAGACAACGCACCACTCTTCACTTGTGTTTGACATGATAAGTTTGATTAAATATAATAAGAATCTTCACTAGATAACATACGAAAGTGAGTAATCACTAGTGAAGATTTTTATCTAGCTATAGGAATAATAGTTACAAGTGTATGATCACTCTAGCTAAATATGAAGAACAAATTGAGAACTAGAATTTTGATTTGGATTTGAAAGTGTAAAAATCAAAACTCTCTTTGATTCTTTATAAGATGTGAAAATGATGATTTTAGAAGAGTTGTGCTAGATTGATTGATTTTTATTAAAGTCTAACAACTCTTATTTATAGTGCTAAAAGATGAAAAATATCAACACTAGCCATTGGGTGTAAAAGTTACTCCAATGGTCGAATTACAACAGGCAGAAAATCTCAGAAATGTCCAAACTAGTTTACTAGTTTTGACAAACCAGTTTATCTAGGAAACAGTTTTTAGCATTGCACACCTTCACAAAAATGACCATAACTTGAGTTATAGAGCTTGAAATTTTATGCCATATTTTTTTTCTGTAAATTAGAAATCATAAGATTTGCAAAGAAATATTATTCACCCAAGAATAATTTCTATACAATTTATGGTGAATTTTACAAGTTATATCTTACGCAAAATTGCTTAAAATAAAATCAATTTAAGATAATATTTTGCACAAATACTTAAAAATATTTTAATGCATGAAATCACTTTAAGATCTTTCAAAATTATTTTCAAATAGTATCATAAATGTTAAATATTTGAAAAATATAAGTACTCAATATGTAAATCATATGTACATAAAACCTAAGACTGTAACTAGGGCTGTAAATAAGCTAAGCTAGTTCGGTATTCGGCTCAGTTCGGCTCATTCAATTAGTTAAATGATCTGAGTCTGAGCCTCACTTTTAGGCTCGTTTATTAAATGAGCCGAGCCCGAGCTCGTAAAAGCTCGGTTCGGTTCATTTTTTAGCTTTAGCTCGTGAGCTCAGTTCGGCTAGGCTCGTTAAAAGCTCGAGTCAGCTCGTTCGTTTAGTTAAACGAGTCGAGCTCAAACATTATTTTAAGCTTGTTTAGTTAAAAAAGCCGAGCCTAAGCCCAGGGGTATTCGGTTCGGCTCGGCTCATTTGCAGCCCTAACTGTAACATACTCGTTAAAGCTTGAGTCTTGGTATCTTGAGCACACTTGCTTATCCCTTCATATTTTGTCTATTACACATATGAAATTGAAGTACTTAAAGCTACAGTCCTTTTTTTTTCTCCTTGTTGATCTTTGGCTCGTGATTAGGATATGATTTGTAAACTTGATCTCCTTAGCACTCATTGACTTAGTTAAGTTTTGAATACTTCACTTTTTGTTATGATACACATGCATACTTAAAAAGATAAGTCAAATTAATAATTGAGTTTGTTGTCATCAAAGAAAAGGTTGATTGAACTATGAGGTTAACAATCTCCTTCTTTTTTATGATGATAAACAAAAAGATGCCAATATATTGTGAGATGATGTATAAATATGTGAAAGTGAAAATTAATATTTTTTTCTCAAATCATATGGATCATATATTAGCCATTTAATAATTAAATCACACACATATCATGTAAATGGCAATATAATGATAAAAGCAAGTGAGCACATAGCATCTTTTCACCCTTTCGCCTCCTTTTGTCATCAACAAAAGGAAAAGGCTTCCGCAAATAAGATCTCCAATCAAAAGATAAGTGCATGAGAAATTAAACACATATGGAGTAAACCCCCCATAAGATATTCACATTCTCAATTGAAGCACAAGAAAATTAGTCATATTCAATATTATCAATGAATAGCATGAGTGAAATAAATATGACACATATCCCCCTTAGGCTACGCTGTAGGTAATAATACAAGTGATCAAATAAAACAAGTATGCTCACCCTAAGGGTATGCATATGTCAGCAATAAGATCAAGATCATCATATGATCACTTAAGATATTATTATCTTAAATAATATAAGTTGTGGAAGCGGTGATATGAGTATCAAGATTCATGGGAATAACTCAGATATGATATCACTAAAGCTTGTGAGATTTCATAATTCTAAAATTTATAGCAATAAGGTATGTAGTATTTAACGAGTCATAAAGATACTTAAGTAACAAAAACTATATGAAAATAAATTTCAGAATTACATAAATCTAATTAAGTCAACAAATAAGATGGTGAGCGCGGTAAGGATTATAAAAATATATGAGTGTGTCCCTCAACATGAATAGAGATCAGCATAAGACTATAATGTTACATTCATCTTGAAAGTTATGGAACAATACCTTATCACATATTTCCCTTTTATAAAGTAGACATCAAACACAAGAAAATAAGGAATGTGATGAATGATCCATTCAATGAATAACTTATCAATAATATGATGAAATGGAGAACAAGACAATCACATCAATGAAACCAAGAGTATCACTCATTTTACTAAGTAATACACTTAAGCATAATAAGGATACAGTTTAACATGATGTTGAGAGAGAGCAATGATTGCGTACATGAGGTATCATAAGTGAATCTAGTAATGAAGTCATGTGGTCAATTAATTTCAAGTTGCAACTAATCAATCTAGCCAGTAAGGAGATAAGTT
This sequence comes from Tamarix chinensis, assembly GCA_030549775.1. NCBI lineage: Eukaryota > Viridiplantae > Streptophyta > Magnoliopsida > Caryophyllales > Tamaricaceae > Tamarix > Tamarix chinensis. The sequence continues at coordinate 95,753,883 of CM060176.1, forward strand.
TGTGTGTGGCTAAGATGTGTACAAAAGCATGCAGGGAAGAGGTCACATTATAATGATCTCAAGAGTGAGTGTTTATGATTAAATCATATAGGGGCATATCATCACTTAAGAGTCAATAACATGATAAAAGACCAAGGTGTAGCTCATAGAAGCACATTTCATCAAGGAGTTGTATAAAATAAAGAACCATAAATGATGAGAAAAATAATATCATAATTGCAAGTATATGCCTAAGCAACATATGAGAAATTTTGTGTTGTAATGGGTTATGAAAAAGTAAGACTAAGACAAGCATATTTAGGCCACATGTTATTTATGCACTAGTCTAATCAAGAAAGGAAGTGTCTCAACTCCCTATTATGCCCATATTATATCAATTGTCTCCATTTTATAATAATGAATGGATGAGAAGTATAAGGGAAGAAATAGGATTAATCAAGCACATAAGAACCAAAATGTATAAAAAAAACATGGTGAATTGGTGAATTTAACAATTGTATCAATTTTAAAACTTAAAAGGCCATCCATTTGTATCAAGTATGAGAATTTGGTCATCAAAAGGAGATACTTTTTAGGAACTTCCCATTTCATATAATATATATGAGTGGAATGTAATATCAAATTATTACAAATAAGCATTAGTATTCACACTTTAATGGAAATTAATTTATAAGTACTAATTACAAAGGCATCAACAAATTGTGTCTCAATGTATTATCAAGAAGGAGAGGGAGGGAGAAGGTGTATGCATTAAGAAAGTAGTTTTCCCAACATATATGACTTGAAATATTTGAATTTTTTAGGAAAACGTAGAGTTTGATAATCAAGATCAAATTTTATAAAACTTATTAAAAGTTTCAAGTACACTCATAGGATATAAAATATTTATGATAATATTGAGCATAAGTCAAACCATGTATTAGTCAAATATATGAAAGTGGAAGCATAGTGATGCATAATCCTAAACAAATTGCATTAAGCTAAGTAGTTAGTGTTGAAGTTAGGGATGAACTTCAAAAAAATTGAAAGAAGAAAGGGGGTGAGAATAAATCTGAACAAAGGGACTTCAATTTAGAAGTAAAAATTCAAGGACTTGATCAACCAACTAAGGTTACCACCCTTAGAATAAATTTTGTAAGATATTATAAAGTTCAACGCTTCATTCACTTAGAAGTAGTCGAATACAAGGGGAATTTTTTTTTCAACCAAAGAGATCTAACCTTCTTGCAGACCTTACTACTCTTTTAACTAGGAAAAGTGGTGGTTTTAGGCCCATTTTACAAGTGATAACCATGCACGTTAGTTAGTTACACCTCCCTTCATAGTTAATATTACTAGATTAGCTACCCTCCTAGACACCAATCAGCTAGCTGATTGAGTGTCAAAAATGGAGCACAACCCCAACATCCTTTGATTAATATTACACCCTATTAAAAGTTCTATGATACATAGATTACAATAAAGGAAATTTAAACAACTAAATTTAACTAAGCTAAGCTAAATAAAGAAAAAATTCTAGCTAATCAAATCGATAGTCATGTTGGTTGTTGTTACCGATGTAGTTGGTTGTTTGTTCCCTAATTTAAGCCATATTTAGGGGATATTGATCACATCATAATGGAATTCCCAAATTCCAAAAATCCTACACAAATTTTGGAGTTCCAACATGTGAGAATCAGCTGAAAAGGTGGCATGTAGAGGTGGTGAAAAGTGGTGGAGATGTGCGAAATCTAGAGGAATTTTTGAAGCCACATTTGAGCCATATTGTGGGAGTGTTTGGATGAGCCATGCAGCAAGTGGAATTGAGCAATGTAGATGTGAAAATATGTGGGTTTTTTTGGCTTGCATGGCTAATGATAGTCTAATTAATTATTAACCCAAATGAGAAGAGTTTTAAACTCCTCTACTTTGGAAAAATTAATAAGTAGACTACCTTTGGTTTGGGTATGTTGGGATTCTCTTGCATCATCCTCTCCCTCTTGAGAAGGAACCTATTCATCTTTAAAATTTGTGTAATGGAGGTAAGGGAGTAAGTATCCTATATTGAATGTAGAGGACAAGTTTCCCATGTTTGGTGGAAGTTCAAGTCGATAGGCATTGGTGCCTATCTTTTCAAGGATTTTGAAAGGACCATCACTTGGGGGCATGAGCTTGTTCTTTCTTAGTGATGGAAACCTTTATTTTTGAATATCCAACCACACTAGATCTCCTAGTTCAAAATCTTATTCTTTTCTGTGCTTGTTAACTCTCCTTTAGGTCATGTCATTGACCTTCTCAATTCAGGCCTTGACTTGTTTATGTAACTTCTTGAATTCGGTGGCTCCCTACTTTGCTTTAAAACTTGTTTGTGCACAGATGGGTAGTTGAATGATGTCAATGGGGGTGGTGGGGTTAACCCCATACACCACTTCAAAAGGGGAATGCTTGGTGGCATAAGTTGGAGAGCAATTGTAAGAAAACTTGGTATGACTCAACTCGATATCCCAATCCTTTAAGGACTTGTGGACTAAGTTCCTTAAAAGCATTGTGATCGTGTGGTAGGTAACCTCTATTTAACCATCCATTTATGGATGACAGGCAGTGCTAAAAAGAAGGTTGGTACCGAGTAGCCTCCACGGGGTCTTTCAAAAATAGCTAAGGAACTTGGTATCTCGATCAGAGACTGTCATTTTTGGGATACCATGCAGCCTAACTATTTCTTTAAAGTAGAGATCGGCTACGTAACACACAAAATCCTTTCTTATGACATGGGAAAAAATGAGCCGTCTTAGAAAACCGTCTACTACTACCATAACGAGGTCATGTTGCCTTTGTATTTTAGGCAAGGCCACTATAAAGTCCATGCTTGCATGATCCCATGGGTGATGGGAAATGTGTAAAAGTGTGTAGAGTCCTTGATGGAAGTGACTCTTAGACCTTTGACATGTGAAAATTTTAGCCACAAGGGATTGCACATCACCCATCATTCAAGGCTAAAATAAATGCTCTTGGAGTACATCATAAGTTTTATTGATGCCGAAATGCCCTGCCAAACCTCCTCCATGCACTTCTCTAGTGAGTAACCCTCGAATGGAATACTTCAAAATGCATAACTTGTTTCGCATGAAGAGTAAACCTTCTTGCACTAGGTAAGGTCCTTGAGGCTTGTCTTGTTCTTTCATATAGTCAGCAAAGTCTTCATCCTATTTGTACAATTCTTTAGACACCAAAACCCTAGGATTATAGCCTCTAATAATGATATCATACAATATCTTCCTAAGAGGGCATCAGCTAGAACACTGATCTTTCCACTATTATGATTTTCTATAAAGAAGAAATATAGTAAGAATTCTACCCACCTAACATGCCTAGAGTTGAGTTTATATTGCCCATTTATATATTTAAGGGATTCATGATTAGTATGCAATATAAATTGTGATGGTTGTAGTTAATGCAACCAGTGATCTAAAGCCCTTACTATGGCATAAAACTCCTTGTCATATGTGTTGTAGTTGAATCATGCACCATTAAGTTTCTCACTGAAAAAGGCCACGGGTCTCCCTTCTTGCAATATGATAGCTCTAATTCTAACTCCACTTGCATCACACTCAACCTCGAATACCTTGTCAAAGTCAGGTAGGTGTAGGAAAGGAGCCTCACTCAACCTATTTTTGATTAGTTCAAATGCTTCTTGTGTGGGTTTGGTCCACTAAAAGGCCCCTTTTTGGAGATATTTGGTAAGAGGTTCTAAGATCATGCTAAAACCTTTTATGAACCTCCTATAAAAAGAGGCAAGTCCATGAAAAGATCTAACGTCAGCAATGGATGTGGGTGTAGGCCACGCTCTTATTGCCTCCACCTTTGACTCATCCATTGATATTCCATCCTTAGATACAACATACCCTAAAAAGGTGGCCTTAGGTACACAGAAGTCACACTTTTCTAGTTTCCCATATAATTTTTTGTTCCTAATGGATAATAATACAAGCCTTAAGTGCCTTACATGATCAGTCTGACTAAAGGAAAATACAAGGATATCATCAAAATAAAAAACCACAAATTTTGTTAATACCCACTTTTCAAGTTGAAGGATCTCGTCCATGAGTCCCATTCATAAAGCCCTCCCTTGGTCTTGAAGGCAGTCTTCCATTCATCTCCCTCCTTCATTCGAATTTGTTAATACCCACTTTTCAAATCGATCTTGGAGAATACACTAGCCCTGTGTAAGCAATCAAAAATATCATCAAGCCTAGGTATGGGATACCTATACTTGATACTTATGTTGTTGATGGCCTACTATCCACACATATGCACATTGTTCCATCCTTATTAGGTAATAAGAAGGCAGGAACCACACAAGGACTTAGGGATTCCCTTATGAAACCCTTTTACAACAACTCCTCAACTTGCCTTTGGAGTTCCATGGCTTCTTTAGGGTTACACCTATAAGTCGGTTTGTTCGAAAGTGTAAAACAGACATAAAATCAATTTGGTGCTCTATGCCTTTTACGGAAGGCAATTCACTATGTAAGTCATATGGCAAAACATCCCCAAACTCTCCTGGAAGATGCTTTACCCGAGGGTCAAGTGGTCGTTGCTTCTCATTAGCTTCAAGTATTAATAAAAAATACAAGGCATTTCCCTTTCCTAATGCCCTTTCCACTCTCTTCCCATTAACAAACAAAGCCTTCTTTTCTTTCTTCTCCTCCCTAACAATTGAGGACTGATAGCTAAGGGGAGTAGTTACAATGTTATTACTAGCATACACCAAGCTATATGTGTTCCTCCTACCATCATGTTTTACATTCATATCATATTTACATGGTCTTCCTAACAATAAATGACATGCATTCATAGGAATGATATCACACACAACACGATCTTAGTAGGGTTTTCCTATAGAGAATGGCACAATCACTTGCTTGGTAACTTCAACCATGGAACCATTGTTAAGTCATTGCAACTTATATGACTTGGCATGTGCTTGAGTTGACAAACTTAGCTTTTCCACCAAGGTGGTGGAGGCTACATTTGCAGAACATCCTCCATCTACAATAAGGGAACACACCATACCAACTATGTGTACTTGGTATGGAAAGTATTATCCCTTTGGGATTCCTCCTCAACGGCTTCCCTCATTTGTAAAACCCTCATCACCATAAGGGACCCTCCCACATCCGGTGGCACTTCCTCTACTTCGATTGCTCCTTCTATAACTACTTGGGCCTTGGACACTTCTTCCTCCATTTCAGCCTCCTCTAGGTCTATCAAGGTCATGACTCTTTTGTTTAGACACTCACTTTGATAATGTCCAACTACTTGGCATTTGAAATATCTCACTCCCTTTGTTCGACTACCTTTACCCACTTCTAGCTTTCCCTTCCCTTTAGCTTCAAAAGCTTTGAGGTTGGGGTTAGCTTTCATTGGCTCTTTAGGGGGATAAGTACTCAATCTTACACCACCTATTTTCAAATCCCTCTTCTCATTTTTGTGCTTCTCCACTTTGATAGCCAAGTGGAACAACTCATCCAAGGTATAATACTTGTAAAGTCCCGCCTTTCTAGCAAGTCTCCCCTTAATCTTCCCATAAATCAATACATGGTGTGTTCTTCTACCTCCTCCAACCCAAGCCTCATGAAGAGCCTCTCAAACTCTTGAATATACTCTTCCACATTCAAAGATCATTTTCTTAAGGAAGATAATTTTTTATAGAGATATTGAGTATAAGAAGGTGGCAAACAACTTTCACTCATCAACCTCTTCATCTTCACCTAACTTCTCACCCTAGATTTACCCTTCCTCCCATGACTTTGCACCAAATTCTCCCACCATAAGGACGCATGTTCCTTGATTTTAATGAATGCAACCTTGAATGACCTCTCATCAACCAAATCCCTAGCCTCAAAAAAATGGTTACACCTCATCTCCCACTCGAAGAATTCCTCCAAATTATAGGATCTGTCAAATTCTAAGAATTCTAACTTGATTTCATTAAGAGGCTCCTTATTCCTAAACTCCTCCTTCAAAAATATCCAGAAGAATTTCTAGAAGATGAGCTATCATTGGTTGGCTCATCCCCTAACCCATTCATCCTTTCCTATCCTTGAGGTATCAGACTTATAACCCGTTGAAGGTTAGCATTAGGTATAAAAGATTTCAATATATCTAATAACCTCCTTATATCAACTTATAATTCCACTATTGAATTATCCCTTCTCAAATTATGATCCTCCTCAATACTTAAGCCTCAAGACATAGGCTGGTTCTCCATATGCTAAGTTGGTTTTGCACATAATAGGCAACACCCTAGAGAAAGTAAGGTGCTGAATGGAAAAGTGGTTTGCTTTTGTGATAAAAAAGGTTAGGTGGTGGAAAGAAATATAGAAGGAAAATTTGTGGATGGTGAAAGAGAAGAAAATACCCCAAATATACTAACATTTATCTTTGATAATAATTTGATGTATAATGCTAAACAAATGGCATTAAGCTAAGTAGTTAGTGTTGAAGTTAGGGATGAACTTCAACAAAATTAAAAGAATAAAGGGGGGGTGAGGATAATTCTGGACAAAGGGACTTGAATTTGAGAACTAGAAATTCAATGACTTACATCAACCAACTAAGATTACCACCCTTAGCATAAATGTTGCAAGATTTTTGAAAAGTTCAACTCTTCATTCACTTAAAGTAGTCGAATACAAAGAGGATTTTTTTCAACCAAAGAGGTGTACCCTCCTTACAGACCTTACTAATCTTTTAAATAGGAAGGGGGTGGTCATCGACCTATGTTACAAGTTCTAACCATTCAAGTTATTTATTTACACCTTCCTTCATGATTGAGACTACTAGATTAGCTACCTTCCGAGACACCAATTAGCTAGCTGATTGAGTGTTGAAAATGGAGCATATCCCCCATTATCCTTTGATTGATATTACAACCTATTACAAGGTTTATGATACATGGATTATAATATAGGAAAGTTAAAAAACTAACTTTAAATAAGCTAAGATAAATAAGGTAAAACTTCTAGCTAATCTAATCAGTAGTCATACTGGTTGTTATTTCCAATGTAGATGGTCGCTTATTCCCAAATTTAAGTCATGTTTATGGGATTTTTACCACATCATAATGGTCTTGCCAATTTCTACAAATACTGCATAATTTTTGGAGTTCTAGTAGGTGAGAATCAGTTGAAATGGTGGCGGTGGTGAGAAGTGGTGGAGATGTGGGAAATCTGGAGTCATTTTTTAAGCAATATTTTAGCCATATTTGGGAGTGTTTGGGCAAGCCATTTAGTAGGTGGAAATGATCCATGCACACATGAAAGGGTGTGGGTTGTTTGGCTTGCATGGCTAATGATAGTCTAATTATTTATTAACCCAAATGATAAGAGTTTTGAACACCTCCACTTTAGAAAAATTAATAAGCATATTATCTTTGGTTTGGGTATGTTTGGATACTCCTGCATCACAGAGACTAGCATAATGATTCTAAAATCATACATATTCATGAAATCGTCAATCATATATATAAATAGGTTCAAGTATCTCATGAGTCTAAAATAAAGAGTATATAAACATGTAAGAAAATATAATTAAGCTTAATTTTTTTTATCAATGGAGTGATGTGAAGTGCGTACATCAAACAATTCAAATACAATTTCACACATAAGAACCAATGTTGTAATGTAATTTCAAAATTAAGGTGAAGAGCATATAACTCATAACAAGTATTTCATCATGCAATTCATAGAGTCATATGAAGGGAACATATAAGTTCAAGTTTACCATATCCAAATACCTTGCATAAATATGCTATATTATCTAAAATGGTTAATAGGATACAACATATGGTACTTATACACTATGCAAATAAAATAATGCAATAATCTCTTGTAGGGTTGTAGACAGTAAGAGCTATTGGTTCCTTGAGTCACATAATAATGCCTAGTCACATCTTAAATAATCATGTCATGTTTCCTCATGCTTATCCAACTCTTATATGTAATCCCCATAAGAGGTGACAACTTAAATGCTCAAACTTCTAACATGCCTAGTCTCATCGACCTGAATGGGAACACTTAGGAATCTGGTGGTGATAGTGGAACCATTTATAGAAAAAATCAAATTTTGATAGAAAAGTCAAATAAGATGAAAGTAGATAAGATTACAGAGCTCAAAGATTGGACAAATGTGAAGATCAAAGAGACTTTGCACAAAAGGGCATATTGATTATGTTGGAACCAATGCCAAAATTAATGCATTTTTCCTTAATCATTTTTTTTCCATTGAATCCCAAGAAACTCAATTACCCTAGTCTTATTCAAGTGTATATAAACCCTTTTGTCAAAACAAGTTATCACTAAGGTTCTTTTACCAAAGGATATCTTGTTCTAGAAGAGTTTGACTAAGTTGTGATAGTAAGGAATTTTGAGGATGATTAGTGGGAACATGTGAGAGTCAAGAAGATGGTTCATAAAGGATAAACAAAATTGATTGATTCAAACATCAATGTCGATGCAACACCTAAGGACAATTCTGCTTTCCTTAAAGCCACTCATCCATTTTGTTTCTTAGAAATAAATGGAAAGAAATGGTGGTTAAGGGCGTATTCCTTGGTGAGGTGAAGTTTGTAAGATTTGGTGGACAAAAAGAATAGGAATTGAGGAGAGGATTAAAAAAAGTAGTTTAGGTTCAAGAGGCCTATTGAAGGAAAGTAAAGAAAGGTTAAATTTCTTATTTAAAAAAAATATTATATGCCTTAGAAAAAACATGTTTATCACTTTGACAAACACATCGATTGCTCTTGCCCTAATTTTAAAAACAAAGCGCACACCCATCGATTGGTTGAAAGGGTACACATCGATTAATCCCTTTAATACATCAACTAGTTTTTCCACTAGTCTGTTGGTCTCTTCAGGTCATAAAAACTTATTATAAGAATGAAATATAAAAAATTCATGAATATAATCATGCATTATAAACTTAATTTAAGAACAAATCATGTAGGCTAATTCATAATCAAATCAACATTTATCTAGTCTATCCAAATAGAATTTTAACATCAATTTCATGCATCAAACAATGACATTTAAAGGGTGAAGAATGTTCAATTTTTGTAATTCAAGTTTAGCTAAGACTAGTTAGCAAACATGGTTTCCATCTACTCATGCAATATATTACATTAAAGACAACATAATACAAAAAGATAGAATATTAACTTGGAGTTAGAAAAATTCACATGCATTCCTCTTTCTTTTATGAGAAAGTAGAAGAGGCTTTAATTTTTCTATTTTTATTGGATCCTTCTAGATCTTCCTCCTCCTCTTCTTCTCCTCTATAATAATTTTTCAAATACATACTTTAGGTACCCATATCTTTATGGGGTCATAGGGGTTAGTCCTTAATGAATTATCAATAACAATATAATTCTTTAGAATCCAAATCATTTTTAAAAAGGAGAAATGAAGCCTTATTTTATATTGATAGAGGTTGTATCTAAAATTTTCATAGTTTATTAAAGATTAAATTTCAACCATTTGAATTTTTGCATCCAATTTAATTTTTAAGCTTTTAACCATATATGCAAACTATTCATTTTCATTCGTCAATTTTACATGCTTTGAGAATAAGTGGTAAAATATTTTATTTAACTCAAAAGTTTGATAATCCATAATTAAAAAATGATTTAAGCAATGATCATCAATATCATATGACTTAATTATAGACTTAGTTGAGAAATTAGTTACCTCATCCTTTTTACTTAAAATGCCATTAGTTATAGGGATGAAACAATGATGTGGAATTTCTTCTTCCTCGTTATCACCATAAGTGATATTCAATATTTCCTAAATTTATTTAGTAGTGGTGCATTCTAGGATGTACTCAAATACATCTTCTCCAAGGCCACAATGGAGCATCAAGATAGCTTTGTCATTTAAGGTGGCCCTTTCTTTGCCAAGCTTCATCCATTCTTCAACTTGTTTATCAATTAATCCATTAATGGTGGATTTTTGAATCTTAGTTGGACTATGTTGAATGATGTACCACAAGTCTTGATTTTGTGCATTGAAGAAGCTTTTCATCTCCATTTTCTTAAGCCCAAATTTGTCCTTACTGAACAACGGAGGCTTTGAAGGTGTTACATCTTCACCCATAAAGTTATCCATACTTGAGGATCTTAAGCTTTTGATTGTTAGATCAACTTGATGGAGCCCCCAACTCTAAAACTAATTGAAAGACTGTATAGATACTCTAGAGGGGGTGAATAGAGTATTTTGTAACAATAAACACGTGATTTATAGTGGTTCAAGAAACTCTACAAAGTTTCTCTACATCCACTACCAAGAGGTTTTGCCTTTTCGATTTGAATCTCTCTTTATTTATTGTGTGTGTTAGATGATGATCACTCCTCTCTTGGTTTATAAGTCTATAATCTCAATGACCTTTTAGGAGATGATTTAATCTTTGTCTAGTTATCCTCTCTAGGTTTATGATACTACAGTCTCAATGAACTCTCTTAGGAATGCTAGACAACACACTAGTCTTCAGTTGTGTTTGAGATGATGAATTTGAATAAATACAATCATAATCTTCACTATATAGCATATGAAAGTGTGTAATCACTAGTAAATATTTTTATCTAGCTAGAGAAATAATAATTACAAGTGTATAAGCACTCTAGCTAAATAGGAAGAACAAATTGAGTACTAGAGAAGTTTGATTAGGATTTGAAAGTGTAAAACCAAAACTCTTTTTGATTCTTTGTAAGATGTGAAAATTGAAAAATTTAGAAGAGTTGTGCCAGCTTGATTGATTTTTATTAAATTCTAACAACTCTTATTTATAATGCCAAAATATGGAAAAAATCATCACTAGCCATTAGGTGTAAAAAGTAGTCCAACGGTCGAATTACATCAAGAATAAAATCTCAGAAATGTCCAAACCAGTCGACTAGTATTAACAAACCAACCGATCGATGGAATAGTTTTGAGTGTTGCACACCTTTACAAAAATGACTACAACTTGAGCTACATAACTTGAAATTGTACGCCGTCTTTTTTTCTATAAAGTAGACATTATACTTTTTGCAAGGAAATATTATTAACCCAAAAATAATGTCTATGTAGTTTATGGTTAATTTTATAATTTATATCATATTCAAAACTATTTAAAATAAAATCAATTTAAGACAACATTTTGCACAAATACTTGGAAATATTTTTGATGCATGAAATCACTTTAAAATCTTTAAAAATTATTTTAAATAGGATTATAAATATTAAATCCTTGAAAAATCTAAGTTCTCAATATGTAAATCATATGTACATAAAACCTAAGACTGTAACATACTATTTGAAACTTAAATCTTGGTATCTTAAACACACTTGCTTATCCCTTCATGTTTTGTGTATTACACATATGAATTTGAAGTACTTGAAGCTAGAGTCTTATTTTTTTTTCTTTCTTGTTGATCTTTGGCTTGTGCTTGGGATATGATTTGTAAACTTGATCTCCTTAGCACTCCTTGACTTAGTTAAGTATTGAATACTTAAATTTTTGCTATGATACACATGTACACTAAACAAGATAAGTAAAATTCATAATTGATTTTGTTATCAACAAAAAAAAGGTTTATTAACCTATAAGGTCAACAAATTATCTTTCCTTAACCTAATCCTAAAGGTAAAAAATTCCTCTAAAGCTTGTGACTACAAACCAATTGTTTGCTTCAAGACACTTTAAAAAATTATCTCTAAGATTCTCACCAATAAACTTCAACCTATTCTTTCAATGTTGTTTGGTGACTCACAATTTACATTTGTAAAAGGATAAATAATTGGAGATAGAAAATTATTAGCCACTAAACGTGTCAAATCTTATAAATAAAATCATTTATCTCCTAAGTTTGTTATCAAACTAGACATGAAAAAGGCTTGTGATATAGTGAGATGGAATTTCTTGGAACATGTTCTGAGCTCACTTCATTTCCCCCTAATTTTTTGTGACTCATCATGAACTATGTAGTCTCTATTAACGTCTCTATTATGTTCAATGGAGTCATTCACTCCCTTTAAGGAAAATTGAGGTCTAAGATAGGGAGATCCTCTCACTCCTTCTCTTTTTGTATTAATCATGAAATACCTAAATCAAGCCCTCTCCAATCTCTGATCGGATCCAAAATTTTCACCTCAGTCTAAGAGTTAAATAATTAGACTCATTACCATGATGCTTACTAATGATCTCCTCTCCTTTATAAAAGGTAATATGTCATCCATTAAAGCCATTTTGACCTATTCTTGTTCTTCTTTTCTATCTCAAGTTTGTTCCTTAATTCTTCTAAAAGTTTAATTTATTATGGAGGGGATGTGCTTTTAGAACTAAAAGATTATATTTTCTTTGAGTATTATATTGATGAGGAAACCCTCCCTTTTACTTAATTTGGTGTCCCCTCAATGGTAAGTATTTGAGAATTAAACATTATAAACCACTCATTGAAAAATACATAGCAAAAATTAGAGTGTCACAGTCAACTCTATTGAGATATGCGGATAGAACACGGCTAATAAAACCATTTCTTGTCAGTATTTAGACCTATTGGTGCCTTGTATTTCCCCTCCCACAATGAGTTATTAATAAATTTAATGCTATTTGCATAAGTTTCTTGTGGTCCGACTCTTATGAAATGACAAAAAAAGAATTAAAAACTCATGTTTCATGGTCAAATGTTTTAAAAAATAAGAAAGAGGGAGGCATGGATTTTTTTAACATCAAGTGGTGGAACATAGTTGGTATGGTGAGACTATAATACCCTTATTTGATACGACCATGAGGAGGATACCCTAGAGTGCTTTTATATTGATTGGTTGATCCCACATATCAACACAAATCCTTTCAAAATATTTTTTTCTCACTCACACACTTTTTGAGAATTTTTTTTAAAAAAATTAAAAAAAATTTGGGAGGGTCACCTATCCTAAAAATTACTTTAGGTTCAACAAACTTAACTATGGAGTTCTTAGGACGAAATCACCAAAAAGATGGCATACCATGTTGATAAAAGTATCCATATCAATACGTATAACACTCCCATCAATTTATGGGGGTATTACATTCACTCCAACTCAAAGAAGTAACTTACTCATTGCACCTCAACTAATAATCATCTCAATACAATTTATCCCAATAATCATCCCACTAAATGGTTGACTGGCTCATCCAAGTTTAACTCACGGTTGTGGTTTCACTATGATAAAATTTGTAACACCTTTAGTAGATACGACCATATGGGGGATATCCTAGAGTTATGTTGGATTGATCACCTAACTCTACATATCAATATACATCCTTTCAAAATACTTTATCCTCATTTTTTCACTTCCCAAGAAATTTTTTTAAAAAAAAATTGAAACTTCTTGGGAGGGTCACCTATCCTAAAAATTACTTCATGACCAACATGCTTAACTATAGATTTATTAGGACGGATTCACCAAAAGAATGGTGTACCATATTGATATAAGTAGCCATATCAATTCTTATAATACCCTCCTCAATTTGGTGGTATTATGGAGACATCTATGGACATTGGATAAAAAGAAGGAACTTCTTTGGTTAGATGGGTGCATGCTTACATTAAGGGTGGAGATCTCTAGCATATGGAACTTGTAGGTACTTGTTCATAGATACTCAAGAAATTTCTACTACTCAGAACCATTTTTCATTCTTTATTCACTTTCGATGAAGGCTAAGGCAAGGTGTGAAATGCTAAAAAATTCAACATCTCCAAGACATATTAGATTATCATACCTAAGGCTACTTGACTACCTCATTTCAGTGTTGTTTGGTCTACTCTCACAATTCCTAGACTCCAGTTTATTCTTTGATTCATAGTCTATGAAATGCTTCATAAGCAAGATAAATCGGTTCATTATGGAATCATCTAGTCAAATCCTTGTGCTCGTTCCTCCATAGAAGTAGAAACCTTTTGTGTAGGAAAAGTCCATGGATTCTTAAGATAATATAGATTTTGCATACTTGGTTATAGATCCAATTACATTATTTATCTTTGATAATGAAATTAATAATGTGACTAACCTTAACAAGTATACTTTGAGTAATTCTGATAGATATGTAATATATTTGCAAGAAGAAGATTGGTGCACTTCAAGATGTCAACATATCTAAGTTATTACAAGTTAAAGGAAGATATTATTTATGGAAGTCAAACTTATAATTCAAAGAGATCTAGTGATTATTTTTATGTAAATTAGGACTCTTTATTAGTTATTTTCATGTAATAATTAGCTACATTTGTTTATAATAATTTCCATTTCATTCATGTATTAAATATGTTAGTACTATGTTATTATTACTAGTTAGTGTGTGAGTTAGTCATATCTATAATACTTTGTCTACTATCGTGTGCTAATTAGAAAAGTTGTGACTACCTATAAAAGCTATAGTCAACGCCTCACACAACATATTTTGAGCATAATTAGAATCTAATATAAGAAACATACTTGGCTTTTTCTCTCTTTTGTGAGTGAATAATACTAACTAAGACTACTTGAAGTAATATTAGGTAGGATACTTTGAATGTATTATTAGAGAAATATTCAAAGTTAAACTTATTATTGAATTCTTCCTTAAATCGTTCTTGAAGATTCACATCCTTCTTCTTAATCATCAAACCACCTAAACTACCGCTCTTCTAATCTTCAACTCTACAAAACTTTGAGGAAGAAGTGATATATGAGTTTTATATGCTATTATTCTATGTAAAAATGTCATTTATTCCCCTTTTTATATAAGAATTGATCTTTTCTTGAGTTTTTCTATTTTGGATAGATTTTTTAAGAAAAGATAAAAATGAAAAAATTCAAAAGGAAAAGAAGAAGAAGCAAGGAACACAAAAAGAAAGTATGGAATCAATGGAAGAAAATACCAAAAATGAAGAACAAACATTTAAGAAGATCTCATGCTAAAGTTTCAAGAAGAGAAAGTGAAAGAAGAAGAAACACAGTACCCCCATGTTTATTTATACCACGGCTCATCTTTTTTCATCAACATTCAAAATCTTAATTTTTAAATTTCAGCGAGATCAGTTAAAAGAACACGATACCCCTGTGTTATACAAACACGAACCGTGTTTCTTTAAAATCTTGTAATTGCTCGCGCGGGCTTTTCCCTAATATATGTTCCTATTTCCATGTACTAGATAAATTTCATCATTGCAATTCTATTGATCATTATCCATTGAGATCTAACGCACTCTTGGTATTGTAATTTTCAAATTCGATAAGTTCTTTCCCCTTCATTTCTCAATTACGAAAGAGTGATTTGAATTTGTATGTAAGTGTATTCTATTTACACCATCTTTATTCTTCTGACATTTGTGAATTTTTCTTTAATGTTGTGTTGTTAATCATTGATATTAATTATGATATATTGTGTATTATTTTGATTATGAAAATGTTAGTGTAAATTTATAAAGGATAGGGGAAATCAATGACGGAATTAGGGTTTCGGATATGAAATGTAATTTTGAATAATGATTATAATTGACATCTAATTGAATTAATAGATGGAATTATACGATCTTATATCGTATATTATGAGTTTGCACTAATTAGATTAATCACCTAATTATTCTAGAATCTAATAAAAGATAGGATGAGGGAATTAATACGTATTTATTAATTATCATCACCGGAGTAGTAAAAGGTTAATCATTAATCTTGTCTATTAATTCATGTAATTGCATTATCTGAGCTTAGGGATGGCAATCGGACAGGTTTTACCCAAAACCCAATGGGTTTTATCCATTGGATATGTAAACAGATATGGATAAATGGATATGGATATGGGTCTGGAGGAAGGAGAGAAATATCCGCCGGGTTTGGACATCGATATGGGTAAAGGATCCTCAAATCTGTACCCGTACCCGTATCCGTTTACCTAATATAAAATTATATTTTTACCTTAATTTATTAACCTTAAGTATATTTTCTAAGGCTAAAAGTGAAGATATGATTAAATTTTAACAATCTAAGTATATAATTCTAACATTAAATGATTTTTACTTTATACTTAATGGGTTTTACCCGATGGATATGTAAATGGATATGGATAAACGGATATGGATATGGATATAGATGAAAAAATTAAATACCAGCCGGGTTTAGATATGGATATGGGTATAGACTTTCTTATCGGGTTTGGGTAACGGATAGGGGGTACCCAATCCGTTGCCATCCCTATCTGAGCTTGTGTGATTGTGGTTGTAGTTGATTGCCTTCTGTTTGTAATGTTACCATTAATTTAATCTAATGTTCTTAACCTAGGTTATTAATTGGTTAGATGATAAATTGAGAGCTTATTCAATTTATTTGAATTGAAGGAAAGTGAGGAAATGAATTGTCATAAGTTTCCATAGGTCAACATTTGAGAAATTGATATACACCTTTTATAGATAATTATTCGATAACCTAAATCCATAATTGATTATCTCCCATCCTTATTCGTTCACTATTGAGTACAACATTTTATTACTTATTAATAGTATAGAATTTAGTGATAGAAATCAATGTTATTGAATAATTGGTTTTTTTACATTAATTATAAAATTCTTGAGTATAAACCATTCCTTTTGAATTTGACTCCTACTTACCATTTAATATGTATTTGGGATTATGATTTAATTATTAAATTTGGTGTACGTATGATAGTGCATCAGGAACTCACACCATTTTTGGTGTCACAACTAGGTTAGATTTTCCACAATTGATGGTTTGTTTGGAGCTACTTATCAAAAGTAGTTATCTAAGATAATTACTTATTTAAAAAAAATTAAGCTAAATTTTTTCAAAATAAGTGCTTATCTTCGATAACTACTTTTGATAAGTAGCTCCAAATAAGCACCGAATCGTCAATATTTCTCTTTGATCTTCCTCTTCCTTTCTCCAATATATGCATCTTGAAGAAGCCTTACATTCATAGCCCATCTTCAAACACTCTTTGAATCCTCAATACCTCAAGTTTGAATATGATCATCCCTTCAATTTGCATTGAATATCTCCTTGAAAATGTAATCCCACATCATTACATACTCAACCATTCAACTCTTAAAGTCCAACATCTTCGGTTATATCCTTCTTTTTTCCAAATTTTTGTTCGATCATTCCATGTTTTCTTGATCATCTTGATTCAAACAAGAAGACTCAACAATTCTTCCAACTTTGATTTGAACATTAATTTGATGTTTGACCTCTTCTTCCTATATTAGCATATAATCACTCATAAAAAATATTATTTTGAACCAATATTGGGTTCTAAGAGTCAGCTTCATTCTTTCAAAACTCCTACCATCACTGTCCATCAATAACCCTTCATCATCACTCAAGAATAGGTGGTAACACATTCAACAATTCCCTTTCCACTACTACCCCATTTCTAAGCCCAATAAGTTTCCAATATTCTTGAAAACCCACTAAAAAATCATTAAGAACTAACTTCTAAGAACATAAAAAAGTTGTCAAATAACTTTCAACAAGAACAATAGCTATGGGAAAAGAAGTATCCATGAAGGTTATGTTTAACACCCTTCAACAACTTTATGCAAGTGTTAATGCAACTAAAAAAAATTTATTGACTTCCTTCCATTCAATACCAACTTCAAAGGATGGAGATGAGAGTATTCAACCAAGAGACACTCCAACACATGCACAACACCATGGAGGCCATTGATGAGCGAGTAGAAGGAATGGTGAGGAGGGTTGTACAAGAATGAGGTGGACAACTTAAAAATTGAATAAAGTATGAGGAGAAGGCAATGATAATGGATCCAATGATTTTGTCCATAACCAATTAGGATATGCAAATTACCAACCAAGGTATAACCATTTTGAAGACGAAGGTATCAAGATCGATCTCCCTAATCTCTATGGTGAATTAGAAGTTAAATTATTTTTTGAATGATAGAAGCCATATTTGAGTTTAGAGAGTATGATGATGAACATAGATGTAAGTTAGCAACTCTCAAGTTTAAAACAAATTGCTAGATTCCGGTAGGATAGTCCTAATAGGAATCGTGAAAGGCAAGAAAATAATAAAATCAACTCATGAGAGAAATTTAAAAAGTACATAAGAAAGATATTTGTTCCTAAAGATTATGAACAAGAAATGTATATCAACTTGAAAACTATTAGGCAAGGACTTCTTATTGTATAAGAATACACTATATAATTTGAGAGACTAGCAGTCTTATGAGATGTGCCAGAAAGAAAAGAACAAAAATGTTCTAGGTACTCAAGTGGCCTTAATAACTTGATTAGGGATAATTTTGAAATTTTTGCCTATGATTCTCTTGATGATTTGACTAAATTAGCTTTAAAATGTGAAAGAAAAATTAAGTCTACCAAAACCTATGCTAAAACAAGTGCTTTGACTTCTACATCAACCAAAACCTATTTAAATTCATCTACATCAAAATTTGGGACACATACATATTTGATTAATGATAAAAAAATTCAACCCTATCCGAGATGAAAAGGGTAAGAATAAGGTGAACGAAATGTTCAATAAAAAATGCTTAAATATGAGTGATATGATCATTTTGCTAGAGAATGTCCTGATAAAAGAGTTTTAGCCTTAAATGAAATAGAGGGTAAGGAACCATGGGATGATAATGATGGCCTAGAAATTGAGTTTAATGATGATACCTTAAGAATTTATGAATAATATGATACTACATGTTTTGTACTTCAAAGGTTATTACAAATACAACCTAATAATCCATCTACACAAATGGATACAAATTTTAAAGCTAAGTATAGAATCGGTGATCAAGTTTGTAAAGTCATTATAGATAGTGGTTTATGTACTATTGTTGATAGTGAAATGATGGTTAAACAACTAGGTTTAGTGATTACTAATAATCCTAAGCCATATTCATTACAATGGCTTACTAAGGAAAAAGGTGCTAAGGTAACTAAGTAAACCCTAATTAATTTTCATATAAGTGACTATCATGATGAAGTATTGTGTGATATATTTCCTATAGATGCTTGTGGTGTATTACTAGGAATACCATGAAAATATGATAGAAATTGAATCCATGATGGTGTGACTAATAAATATATAATACATAAAGATAAAAAGAAGTATTAATTGAAATTGGCTCCATATGATCATATGCAACTTATCGTGGATAAAAAGAGTTTATTATTACATGAAAAAGAAATTATTTATTGCATTAAGGTGGAGGGTGTTTGCTATGTCTTAGTATTAAAGGATATCAATTTTGGGAAAGAAATTATAAGAATTCAAATCTTTCTAAATTACTCGACAAATATAATGATGTATTATTTGATGGCTTACCTCTTGGATTACCACCTATTAGAGGTATAGAGCATACTATAGATTTAATTCTTAAAATTTCTCTATCTCTGCTTATTGATGTAATCTAGAAGAAGCTATAAAATTAAAAAGATAAATATAGGAACTAGTAGATAAAGGTTATGTGAGAGACTCTATGAGCCCTTATTATGTAACTTCCTTATTAGTTCCTAAGAAAGATGGTACTTGGTGTATATGCATATATTCTAGAGCTATAGATAATATAACTATCAAGTATAGATTTCCTGTGCTTAGACTTGATGACATTCTTGATTAACTTTGTGGCACAAGTGTGTTTTCCAAAATTGAGAATTAGGGAAGGAGAATAATGGAAAATAACATTTAAAACTAAATATGGTCTTTATAAATGGACTATTATGCCTTTTGTATTATGTAATGTGCCTATTTCTTTCATAAGACTAATAAATAAAATTATTCATCATTTCCTATGTAAATTCTTTGTAGTTTATTTGGATGACATACTTGTATATAGTAACAATGAGCATGATCATCTTGTGTATATAAGGAAACTATTTGATAAACTAAGGGAAACTTAACTTTATGAAAAATATAAAAAAATGTGAATCTATGCTTCCAAGTGTGATTTTTCTTGGTTATATTGTTAGTGTAGAGGATATTAAAGGTGATCCTACTAAGATAAAAGCTATTAAAGAGTGGCTTATTCCTAAGGATATTCACCAAGCAAGAAGTTTTCATGGGTTAGCTAGTTTCTCTACTACATTCTCGCCTATTACTCAACTCATGATAAAAGGATAATGTAATTAGGGAAATGAAGCCACTAAAGCCTTTGAAACCCTCAAGAATAAATTGTACAATACTTTGTGTTATCTATTCTAAAAATTTACCTACTATTTGATGTCACTTATGATGCTAGTGGGGTAGGGATATGAGGAGTTATCTCACAAGAAAAAAAGGCATGTTGAATACTTTAGTGAAAAGTTAAATGGTGCTAGGTTGAAGTATTCAACAAATGACAAGGAATTCATTACCATCATACATAGTTTAGAGACATGGGGTTATTATATGAGGCATAAACCCTTTTTATTACATTCTGATCATGAGAGTTTGAAATACTTACATGGTCAAAAGAAAATCAGTCCTAGACATGCAAAGTGGGTAAAATTCTTACAATCCTTCGTGTTCTCTTTCAAGTAATCAGATGGAAAAGAAAATATAGTAGTTGCTACTCTTTCTTGAAGGTCTACATTACTTGTCAAATTAGATGCTAAATTCCTAGGTTTTGAAATGTTAAAAGAATTGTATCCTAAGGATGAAGATTTCAATGATGAATATCGAGCATGCAAAGAAAATGGATATCATAGTAATTATGCATTACAAGATGGATTTTAATTTAGATTCAATAAAAATTTTGTATCTAGATCGAGTATTAGAGATTTAATTATTAAAGAGGTACATGAAGGAGATATAGGAAGACATTTTGATACTCTAAGGATATTAGAAATATTACAAGATAACTTCTATTGGCCACACATGATTAAAGGTGTACAAACTATAGTAAACTAATGAGTTACTTGCAACATGAGTAAAAGTTTTTTTTTCACAAAGGTCTATATACCCCATTACCTATGCCTAGTCAACATTGGGAAGGAGTTAGTATGGACTTTATCTTAAGGTTTCCTAGAACAAAAAGAGGTAAGAATATGCACACTTAAGTAAACACATTAGTTATCAAAGTCCATTTGTTATCATCAAAACAAGTATAATGCCCTTGTTTAACCTTTGAGGTTAACAATCACTATTGTTATCATGTTAGTGCATGTAT
Organism: Tamarix chinensis; assembly: GCA_030549775.1. Classification (NCBI taxonomy): domain Eukaryota; kingdom Viridiplantae; phylum Streptophyta; class Magnoliopsida; order Caryophyllales; family Tamaricaceae; genus Tamarix; species Tamarix chinensis. The sequence goes on from CM060176.1 coordinate 95,775,058, forward strand.
TATTTTATCTGTTTGCCCCAATTTTCCTTGCATCAAACAAGTGTTAAGCGATGTTCACACATCTCCCATATTTGATGTAGTAGTAACATTCTATGAATTTGTTTTCAAACAATTTCATATTGTTCTTAAAATGAAAATTTTCAATCCTAAAATATTGGGGTGTTACAGAATTCACCTCATCTAATGTTGAGAGAGGTATGATCATTCATCTAACTGATATCAGATGTAAGGATAATGTTGATACAATAAAATTTTTATAACATTTTAACTATAATTAATCCTCTCCCAATGATAGAAAATATTATAACTTTGCTAGAGTATCAAAACATGCAACAACATTATTCTAAACAAGAGTTAGAGACTGAGAGTTTAAATAAATGATATGCATATAATGTTCCCTTACAAGGGAAAAATAAAAGGTAAGTTATATTTAGCTTAACTCTAAGTTAAACCACTCCTCATCAAGCAAGCTTTACTATTCATTACGAGATAATTTATTATCATATTCATCATCTACCAGGACTTCAAAACCGTTCATCCACACTCCATCATCTACAAATTGAATAGTTAATGACCATAAACTAAACACATTAGTATGTAATGTAATAAGTGTGATTTAACTATTAAACAAATTATAGATCACACAGAACATAATATAGACATCGCATAAAAACTTGCTTCAGCAACTTAAAATAAACATATGTGATAAAGGCATACATCACAGAGTCTAAAGCATGCAATACTTTGTAATACCAATAGAATACTATAATTTCGAGGGTTGTAAATGAGCCAAGAATTTAACAAGCTAAGCTGAGCCAACTCACAAGTTTTTGTAGTAAATGATCTAAGCTCATGAGCTTTTCCACTACATAGAATCTCGAGCCCAAATTTTTTATGCTTAACCTTAACTTGTTTATTAAATGATCCTATAAATAAGACTCAAGCTTAAGTCATTTAAATACATAAATAAGCTAAGCCTTTAAAAAACCAAGCCCAAAAAGCTCGAGAGTTGACTCTGTTTGTTTTCAACCCTAAGAATTCAAAACAAAACTATGCTTACCAAGGTTTAAAAAAATGCAACATTATAAATCAAACCATGGGTTATACATATCCGATAACTAAGGTCATAGCCATGGTAGCAAAATAATAGAAGACTAGGGGTTAGACAACCCTCCACCATGTACTAAGCCATAGCAACATTACCCACCTAGGTATCTGAATCCTTAAGTGTATATTGTAATTCTCAAATTTTAGCTAACCCTAATACCAAGTAATTAATATTTTAACCTAATTTCAATCTCAAAAATTAATATTTCTATCTTATCCTAACTCCCTAATCCTAAATCTTACCCTAACCTTAATTTTTATTTCAAGTTATTAATATCTTTTATAACCAAAACCTAATAACAAATAATCATTAATTTAATTATCCTAATACCCTAACCTAATTTACTTTAACATAAACCTAAATCTAAACACACACATTTTATTTTCCCTTTTTCTTTTCATCAGTTTTCTTTATTTTACTTTATTTTTTATTATCCCCTATCGATCACCTCACATCACCTCTTCCCTTCTCTTCTCTTATCCTAACCCTAATTTTTTTTCCCAATTATTAATATTGTTTATAACCCAAAACTAATTCCAGATAATCATTAATTTAATTATTTTAATACTCTAACCTAATTTATTTTAACCTAAACCTAAATCTAAACACACACCTTTTATTTTCCCTTTTTCTTTTCATCAACTTTCTTTATATTACTTTATTTTTATTCTCCCCTACCAATCATCTCACATCACCTCTTCTCTTCTCTTCTCTTCTCTTATTCTTACATGCATGCCTTCCCTACCAAGCATATTCCTCTAACCCATCAACTCACCCTTCCTCGTTTCCAAGGTCGGGGGTTGAAATTCTTACCCGATCACCTCACTGCTCTTTTCCGTGCATATGTATATATACAACACATTTAATGCCTGATTCTACCCCCTTCTCCCTCTATTCTCTTTCGAAATATTGCACCCTAAATGCAGCTTCACCCATCCTTCTTTTCCCCTCCTCGTCCTTGCTAAAACCACCAAAGATCACCTCCACCGGTAACATTTTCCATTACCTCGCCCCTAGAGCCAACCATGTTTGTCATTACCTTCCCCAAGCACCAACCAAAACCACCACAACCTGCCCCAAGCATCAGCAAAACACACCGTTGCTATCCCCCTTCCATTTGGCGATTTTCACCAAACCAAACACACCCCACCTACTACAACAATCTTTGCAGCTTACCACCTCCATTTGGCAATTTCCACTATAGCTTACCACCCTCCTTTCGCTAAAACCACATGTCCTAACCACCCTTTTTGGCCAAAACAGAGTCATATAAAGTGCTATGTAGATCAAGGCATCGTAGTGATGAATTTAAGACGATGAATAGAGTTTTGTTGAGGGTTTCACCCCCAAGGAGGTAAAGCGATTTGGTAAGAAGGGTAAGTTGAGCTTAAGGCATATTAGTCCACACAAGATTCATGATAGAGTTGGCAAGGTTGCATGCTACCTAGCACTTCCATCAAATTTGGCCCAATTTTATAACATCTTCCGCATCTCCCAACTAAGGAAGTTGTAACACCCCCAAAATTTACACTTTTTTTTTTTAAAAAAAAAGCAATACTTATAAATTAAAACCATAAATTTCTGGGGATGTTACCACCACACTTAGTATCAGACCAGTTCACTCCTATCGTTCCGGTACCAAGTGCTAAGGCTAAGAAAACACTATTAGTAATACCATAAAATCCAAATTTATAAAAATGAGAATCAGAGTACGCGCAAGTCTTACATAATTCGAAATACCAGCTATTGTTTTTAGATAATAACTAAACAACATTAGTAAAATTGTTTCGATAATTCAAACATAATAAAAGATAACATGAGTCATAAATTTAAAAAAGAGAACGGACACGTCACTCTAGAGATTGATACAGCCCAATTATCACTCTGCCCCTCCAAATGTCTCATAGACATCGATAGCATCAAAGTAGATGTCTCCTACCTGCAACAGATCAGACGGGCCTTTTGCTCGTGGGAATGAGCAGCACCCATGAAACGGGTGATCAGTACGCTACGTACTGAGTAAGGTAACCGAGTACTAAGGTCGGCATATAACACATTAAATCATGCAGGATAATGACCACATACAATTACAACCCCCACATGTGATACATAAAAAGCATAAAGTGAAATCCATGGCCCATAATCTACAAGTCCACACACATAAGGCCCAAAAAGTTCCAAGTTAATTATTTAATCTTTCTTTCATCATAATTCGATACACACCATGCCTTTTATCAAATCCAAGAGAAAACAGGAACACCCCACTATTATAATCGGTGGGCCGATCACACATAGAGCATCATGCCCTAACCACTATTATTACCGGTGGATCGGTCACTTATAGGGTAAAACCCTAACCACTATTCCTGACCGGTGGATCGGTCTGGTTCCTGCTCGCATGGTGTTCCACTATAAGTAATTAGTATCTTTTAAGAGCTTTAACAATTCTGGTTTGTATTTATTGAGCTCGACTCACCCCGCTATTATTACCGGTGGGCGGTCACATATAGGACCTCATGTCCTAACCACTATTATAACCGGTGGATCAGTCGCACATAGGGTAAAACCCTAACCACTATTCCTGACCGGTGGATCGGTCTAGACCTGGCTCAATAATCTTCCACTTTAAGATATTAGTGTCTTAAATATTTTATTCATAAATATTTGCCATTCACAAACATTTTCCCAGACATGCATGACTAACTCCATCCAACCCTAGCTCCCATGCAAACCATAACTCCATGTAAATCACACTTCCATGCAAACCCTAGCTCCCATATGAACCCTAACTCCACGTAAAACACACTTCCATGCAAACCCTAGCTCTCATGCAAACCCTAACTCCACATAGACACGCTTCCATGCAAACCCTAATCCACATGCAAACCCTAGCTTCACATAGACCACACTTCCATGCAAACCCAAATCCATATGCAAACCCTAGCTTCACGTAGACCACACTTCCATGAAAACCCTAATCCACACGCCATTTCATGCAAATCCTAACACCATGCTATTTCATGCAAAACCCTAACACCATGCCCTTTCATGCAAAACCCTAATACCATACTATTTCATGTAAAACCCTAACACCACATTGTCACACTCCCCATCATTATTTTACAACCCTAACATGCATGTCTTAAGGCCACATCATACAATAATAATCACGTAAATATACACATAATTCTCATGCCATAATTTATTCATACCAACATACTTCAACTCCGCTTTATACCACATACAAAATAATTAATAATGATAAACATAGAATACATGGCATATGAAGCACATAATGCATATAAAAACACAAATGGATTTAGTAACACCCTTACCTAAATTGTCACCAGTCTTGGTGCACGCTTCTATTCCACTTGAGGGATTTGACTGAGTTCACCTATTATATAAAAATATACTAGAATTAGGCTCCCTCCTAAAATTTATTATTCTCTAACTTATTCTAAGACTTGGTTTTTAATTAAAATAATATTAAACAATAATTAAATATACAAAATATTACTTAAAAATACAAATAAATTACTATTTTCATTCAAAAGAGTGGTGATATAAGGGTTTCTACCCTTCACCAAAATAGTAGTAGTAGTAGTAGTAGTAGTAGTGGTGGTGGTGGTGGTGGTGGTGGTGGTGGTGGTGGTGGTGGTGGTGGTAGTGGTAGTAGTAGTAGTAGTAGTAGTAGTAGTAGTAGTAGTAATAATAATAATAATAATAATAATAATAATAATAATAATAATAATAATAATAATAATAAAAGTAAAATATTATTAATAATACTCTTATTAGTAGAATATTAATATTAATAATAATATAAATCTTAAAATTACAAAGTGGCTTTCGAAACCACCCCATTTAATAATAATACTATTCGAAAATGGTAATAATAATATTAATGATATATATATACTTATAATATAAAAGTTAATAAAGATAATAATAATAATAATATAATTAGTAATAATGGTAAAAATGTTAATAATAGTAATAAAAAGCAAGGGTGCGAGACCTAATTAAGATTTTAGGTTTTGAACCCCCCTAAATAATTAAAATATTAAATAATTAATTACACTAATAATAATAATAATAGTAAACATGTAATAATTCCATTAAATAATTAAAATTCGAGAATAATAATTTATCTAACTCAAGAATACTTCCAAACCTGTCAACAAAATTTAGCAATTAGGTTAAAGTTGATAACAATAATAATAATAATTATAATAATAATAATAATAATAATTAAAATCAAAATAACATTAAAAATTAGGATAAAAGTAGAATAATTCTCAATAAATCGAAAGGAAGTGTTGAAAAGATCTAGGGTTTCACCTTGAGTTGGAGGGGATGGGTGGCACCGGCGGTGGTGCCCGGAGGTGGCCGCAAAAGTGATCTAAGAGGGGTGAAAATGAAGAAAAAGAGGGAAAGGGGAAAGAGAAAAAGAAAATAAGTTTATGGGTTGGTGGAGGAGAATTAGCAGGAGATTTTGAGTGGTTTAGAGGGTGGTAGAAGCGGCAGATGTGGTGGTGGGCGGTGGTTTACAGGTTCGGGGGTAAAAATTCTGGCGAGAGGATTAGCAAACTTTGCACGGTTATGGAGGCCCGTGCGAGAAGAATCGAAGGTTGCGAATGGTTTAGTTAATTGGAGGGCGTTGCAGGGAAGAGTTTGGGAGGAAGAGACGGTGGTGAGGTTGGGTAACGGCAGAGGAAGATGCATCTAAAGCTGTGGTGACGCACAGGTTGCACTTAGGGTTTTCGGGGGGAAAAAGTCTCAAAATTAGGCCATGTGAGGGGTATTTATAATGGTAGAGGGTCGGCTTGCGTTATGGAGGTTACCAGAAGGTCAAAGTCGGTGGGAAAATGGGGTGGTTATACCGTTGATCGGCCGGCACGATTTCAAATCGTGCCCGATGTTTGCAAGGGAAATGGGGGAAAACGTGGAGAAGAAAAGGTTAGTGGGGCAATTCAAATTGAAGTGTGCGCCGAGGGGAAGAGAATGGGCGGGAGAAAGGCCGGTCACGACACGTGTGGCTGGCGGCGCCATTTTCGGGGAAGGTTGGAGGTTGCAGTTATGGCGTCAAGGCTGGAAGAGGAAGAAGAAGATGAGGGAAAGTTGGACCGGGCGGTTCGGCGCAGAAAAGAAAGAAAGAAAAGAAGAGGAGACCGGAAGCAACGGTATTTAAAGGCATGGGACAAAACACAGTGTTTTGATGGATAAAAGAGGGAAGCGAAGCACAGGGTTAAATGAGGGGATTATGGGCCATAGGAAACGGCCCGCGCCGAAGGAAAGGGAAGGAGATTTGGGCCGACGCGACATGCCCAATTCGGGGAAGGAAAAGAAAAAAGAAAAGAAGAAGAAGGAAAAGAAAGAAAAAGAAAGAAAAAGGAAGAAAGAAAAGGAAAAAGGAGAAGAGAAAATAGGAAGGTTGGGTTAAATAAATTAATTAAAATATTTGAGATATTTAAAAATAATAATATTTAAATCCCTTTTTAGACTAAATTAGGATTTTTTTTAAGATTTTCCAAAAAATCCATTTTAAATTAATAAATCACTCTAATTTTATTCAATTAAATTATTTATAAAATTAACATTAATTTGAAACTATTTTCTCTTTCTTAATTTAAATAAAATAATTTATTTAAATAAACTCTTTAATTAGTTAAAATACACAAATTTCCTCTAATTAACATATTTATAAAATTCCTTATTAATTTGCCCTAATAAATTTTCTTTTATTTTAGTAAAAATAATTTATTAAATTAAATTTTCAAATAAAACCTTATTTAAATATAATCTTTAAAATTAGAAAATTTCTGGGCATTTCAGTATATGCATTTGTCATCTATTATGAATGCATATTTTTATCTATACAATAAATGAATATTTTTATCTATACCCTTGACTCGATTGTATTGCTACATTGTTCAGTACGTAGTGTACTAACCATCCTTTTCATGAGTGTTGTTCATTCCCACAAGCAAAAGACTCTAATGCTTTTTTATAAGTCTTTGAGGACCAATTGGATTAGTTTGCTTCTTTTGATACAGTATGTGGGAAGGAGTGACTTTTATCTTTACTAGGTGTTTGGACAAATTGTTATATTATTCGGATGTTGTTTTTACCCAGACATCTTTTTGGACTCTTTGATCCATGGTATCCCTTTATTTGTATTCTATTATTTTAACTCAAAGTTAATCTCCAAACTCGTATTTGTATTTATAAAAGCTTCTCTTATTTCTAATTACCTTATTTTATTATGAATGGTTTTAACCTTATGATTGATGTAAGGGTAGTTTGGTAAACCAGACTTATGTCAATTATAGTAGTAAAACCCAATATTTTGATTATATACTTCCACTATAAATAAAAAAATTTAAATAGTAAAATTTGGGATGCAACATATATACTCTCTATGGGGTTTATGGATAGCATATAGAGTAGAGAAGGTAGTTGGCCATTGAAACAATGCCACACCCACTAGGTTTTATCAAAACTAGAAATGCATAGTCCTCAGGCTCTAGTGTATTTTGATTGCATACAATGTTGAAAAGGGTTTATATTGCATTAACCCATAGAATCTTAGAATATAGGGGTTTTACATCACACTAACCTATTTAGTTTTTGTAAGTGTTTTACATAATTACACATAATGACACAGTGTTTAAAACCACATTAAAATCGATTACTTAAAAATAGCATAAAGTGAAACCACATACCATATACTACATATCACTTAGGGTTTAAAACTAATATAACTTACATAAAAAAAATTGATTAAATCCCAAAAACCAATAACTTTAATCTAAAATACCACCTAAGAGCTAATCGAGAGAAAATACCATATATATTTATGTTTGAAATCACAAAATAAGGTTGTATATCATGTTTAGAAAAAAAAATCACTATTTATGGTAAATGGTCAAGTTAATGATTGATGGTCGAGGTCATGGTCAATGGTCATACTTTAAATTTTACTATTCACATATTCATTCTTTTAACTTTTTAATCTTAACAATGATCGTAATATGTTTAATCATGATTATTTCTTTACTAATCCTAAAAATCATGTTTAATTCTCTACTAACCCTAAGTATGGTTATTAGTGAATAACACTTTAAATATCGTGAAGAACATTCAAATTTTTCCTAAACTTAACCAAACTTTAATCTCTTAGAACTTATGTCATATCAATCCAAAATATGGCATGTTGTATACCAAATTGAGACTATAAACACTAATGAACAACATGAAATAATCAAAATTGTCAAAATATAAACAAAAAACCCCTAAGGTTATTTTTTTTAAAAGCACCAAGAAGGTCTTTTATGGTCTTTTTTATTATTTCCACATAGATTCATACATAAGAACTTCAAGGAATCAATTTAACTTTATTTTTAATTTTTTTCAATACCATAATACCATGACTCACAACTTTTGTGTATGTGTGTGTGTGTAATCATGAAAAATCATAAAAGTAATAATATTACGCTACCATGGAATCATTTTCAAAGTGGAGTAACAAAAATTTGCAACTTATGTTACTAAATTAATAAATAGGAAATGAGTAACAATTATGATCCACCAAAATGTCCTCAAACACTATAAAATCCTCAAGAACAATCATAATATATTGGTCCTTAAAATCAATAAAAAAAGGAAAGGAAATCAAAGAAGATAGGTAGATTTAACCAATCATAAGTGTGGACAAGTGTTTTCAAGCTTCAAGATGGGATCAATGGAGGGATTGAGTGGTGCATGAAATTATAGAGAAAAAAACTAAGTGTTCAAGTGTGGTTGCATAAGAGAAACAATGAAACACGCGGTGAGGAGACTTAACAAAGGTTAGGCGAATTTAAGATTAATGATGTAGCTTGTAATGACATAAATTCATCAAGATGTCGGATACCACTTGTGAAAAATGTTGTGTTGTAACACAAAGGGAATAATGCATGAATATGGCACACATAATAAAGGAGTGGAGGTGAGTATGTACACGTATATGAAGGATAAAGATACTAAGGGGACATAAAATGTGCTAGCTAGTTTAATGAAAGCTCATGATTAAGGGAATGCCATCATTAGTTTCATATGCTTAATAAATTTGGATAAGAGAGAGGATTTTGACCCTCTTTTGAATTATATTGGAGGGTTAAGATCAATTCTAGTAAGGTTTGAATGGTTAGGATTGAATCTCAAAATATGAGATTCAAGTACAATATGCTTTGGTAGCTAATTATGCTAGGAAATGGTGAATTTGTTTGAAAATAATACAAACAAAGGTAATTTTTTATTCATTTTAACTCAAGAAAATAAAAATATAATAATCCTCTAAGTTTCATAAATGTTAGACAATTAAAAAGATCATTTTGAGGTGAAAAATAAGAGAAAAAATAGTAAAACACAAATATAGTTTTTTGGATAAATTTTTCACTTACCATTTTCAAAATGACTTATAGAATCAAATAAAATCAAGGAATTCAAATATAAAAAATTTAAAAAATTTTAAAAAAATTTTGATGACCAAAAGTGGTTTAGAAGATCTCACAAAATAAAATTGTGAGAACTGATATGAATAATGGAATAAAATATTTTTGAATCATAACTTAGGTTGTAATTTTTCTCAAGAGATGTTATAAATATTTAATTAACATGCTTTTCCATAATTATAATATTAAAATATATTTTTTGAAAAGTGAGGTATTACTAAATGATCAACTTTAAAAGTTTTACGCACATAATAAATGAAGATATTGACGCAATTAGGAATTTTGAGTGGAATTATGTGAACAAATTATATATCCATTACACAGACATAAAATGTTTAAATTACTTTGAAAAAGTATATTTATATCACCTTGAAACAAGTTTTCCTTAATGTACTTCTCATTTAAGGGATTTTTTATTGTTACCCGTGGTTTGGTGGTTGCTGAGGATAATTCACAACATGGCATCAACCAAATATCATAATCTTAACGATGTTCATTTGAAGAAGAGATTGTTAGTGGCAAATATTAGTTTAGAAATATAAATAAGTTAAGGAATACCAAGCGAAGGAGTAGAATTAACATTTTCAGTTATACAGAGAAAGCAAGACGTGTATTAATTATAGGTGTATGCCTTGAGTGATTTGACTATGTATTTTATTAAAAGCGTGAATGATAATATGGTGTGAAAGGCGAGGTTAAGTGCCTTGAGAATTTTGGCAAGTGGTTTTGCGTGGCATGTAAGAAAAGTATTGTTTGGGAATTATAGCTATTTTTTTTAATAAATGATTATTTTGGATAACTATTTTTAATAAGTAGCTCCAAACAAGCATTAAATGATGTCGATAGGCAATTATATTGTGTGCACTATAAGACATATTAAAAGATGGTCATGTTCCAAAAATTAAAGAAGAAACGATCCCGAAACTTTCTCTCTCCTTCACCGAAACCCTATCAATTTTCTATGGCTAACCTTCCTAATATCCCAATGTTTGATCCATCTGCGGCTAAGATTTCTGTTGATCGGCAGCGTCAGGATTCAATTTCGTCCCCTTCGAATTCACCAGGGCATGGAATTTGGGCAAACCCCGCCTCCTTCCGCGACACTCTATTGGGTATGCATCCCGATATAGTTTATACGGAAGAGGAAGATGAGGAATGGGATGAAATTGAAAAGCAACAAGACGAGGAATGTTTGGATGATTCCCCTCTGCCAGAAGCCGAATGGCCACAGGTGTGTCTTTCGGCAGAAGAAAAAAGGAAGCTCTGAAAACCTTACTTTCATTGCCTGATTATCAAATTATTGGGGAAGAACATCATATACGAAACGTTGTATAATCGTCTCAGTGATTTGTGGACGCTCCTGGGCTCTTTTGAATTGGTTGATCTTGGTCGTGGTTTCTTTATTGTTAAATTCCAGAAACGTTATGACTATGAACGGGTGCTGAATGAAGGTCCTTGGGTGCTTTTCCAAAACTAACTTACGGTTCAAAGATGGAAACCTGAATTTTGTGTTTCGGATGCCATAGTGACTACCACGGTAGTGTGGATTCACATTCCTCAATTGCCGATTGAATATTTTAAAAATTATGAGAGACTTAGACAAATTGGGAATCTTGTTGGAAGATTTATCAAAGTTGACCACAATACTAGTGGAGCCTCTAGGGGTAAATATGCAAGAATTTCAGTTGAGATTGATCTTACTAAGCCTCTCCTTCCAAAGTTCTACCTTAGGTCTAAGTTATTTCATATAGAGTATGAAGGGATTCATTCCATTTGTTTCTACTGTGGAACATTCAGACATAGAAGTGACACTTGCCCCTCCAACCCAGAGGTTATTAAACATCTTGAAAAGGAGAAAGAAATGGTTGCAGCCACTGCTGCATCGGCAGCAGACCAGGCTATGGATGGTAGTGATGGAGCCCAGCTAGAGAAGGAAGAAGACTCCCGTTTTGGACCTTGGATGCTTGCTGCCAATAGGCGCAGAAAATAGGGCCCGAGATCCCGCTCGTCTTTCAATACTAATTCAGCTTTTGGACGACATAACTCAACCAATACTTATCACGATTCTGACCAAGGTAACTTTGGATCCGCCCCTATAAATGTTGAGAAAAAATCCTCCAAAATTTCTGCACAATCTGCAAGGTCAGGCTTAACTACCCGCTTTGACATTCTTAGGGACCTGCAAGACACTGCTGATGTAGCCTTCCAGCTGGCTGCCCGGCAACCTCAAAAGGAAACAGTTATTGGGGGAGATTTAACCTCCCATGTCAGCACATCCGTCCCACCTTTATTGGTGGAAACCTCCATTCATGCTGAGACTCACTCACGTAAAGCAAACTCAGCACAAAATAATATTGCGCCTATCCTTGAGAAATCGGCCACGGTCAAGTCCATTGATGTTAATGCATCTTCCAAAAATAAAATGGTAGTTCATAAGAGTAATAAGAACTCCTCTAAGAAATCGGTTTCCTTTTTATCCTCATCATCAAAGCTGAACATACCTAATGCTTCCCCTGGTTCGTCCGAGATTGTGGTTGAAGGTTAGGTACCTAGACTCTTAAGTCGTCCGTCTCTCCTTAACAGTGGAATCCCTCCCGACCCCGGCTTTTCAGTTTCAAATCATGAGCCACTTAGATTGGCCTAGTTCTCTTTTTCCTGGTTAGATGATGAATTTGATTAAGTTTTTATTTTGGAACATTCAAGGAGCGAGTAGCTCTGCTTTCCTTAGAAGCTACAAATACTTAATTAGGCTCCATAAGCCTCTTGTAGTAATCCTAGTCGAACCACGCATCAGTGATCTCTCTGTAGAGCATGTTATTCGAAGTTTAAATTTTTCTGGAAATGCTCGCGTTGAAGCTCGCGGTTTCTCTGGAGGCATTTGGATACTATGGGACTCTGACATCATCACATTAAATATCCTTGGGGCTACCCATCAATTAATCCATGCTGAAGTTTGTCTTCGAAATCTTACTTTCTTCTTTACTTCCATTTATGCCCACCCAAATGCTCTTATTCGGGATGAGCTTTGGGAAGACCTTGCCAATATATCTACTCACATCTCAGCCCCTTGGCTTCTACGTGGTGACTTTAATGATGTTTTTTGCTTATCCGAAAGGAAAGGGGGCTCGAATAGAAGCCTGCATCGTTGCCTGCGTTTCAGTTCCCGAGTTCAACAATGTGCTCTTATGGATTTAGGCTTCTCTGGCCCTAAATACACTTGGCATGGGAAGGTTCGAGGAGTTCGTATGAGTTCCCGTATTGACCGTGCTTTTGCAAATGAGGCCTGGAGAATTTTGTTTCCTAATGCCTTTGTTAGGCATCTCCCTCGAACTCACTCTAATCATCATCCTATTCTTCTTCAGCTTGATTCCCCTCCTGAGACTACTATAAATCGGCCTTTCCGGTTTGAAGCTGCTTGGCTCACCCGTGATGACATTGGTGATATTGTTGAAAATAATTGGACCTATAGGGGTAACTTATACCAGACTACCACAGCTTGTTCCACGGCTCTCAAGGACTGAAACCGCTCATCTTTTGGAAATATTTTTAGACGCAAAAGGAGACTTTTGGCCCGCATTTCTGGCATTCAAAACGTTATGGCTAATGTTTCCTCTTCTAGTCTCCATAAGCTTGAGAAAAAGCTTATTAAAGAGTTAAATGATACCCTTCTGCAGGAACAGATTCTCTGGTTCCAAAAATCTAGAGAGAATTCAATCCTTTTGCAAGATAGAAACACCAGATACTTTCACCTTTCTATGCTTGCTAAGCGGCACAAATCTCTCATCACGACCCTGAAAGATAATAATGGAAATTGGCTGAGTGACCCTGGCCTTCTCAAACAGCATACTATTTCCTTCTTTAAATCTTTATTCTCTTCTGGCAGTGGCTCAAGAAACTATACTACCATCCCGAACCGTATTCCAACCCTTTTTGCTCATGATATTGAAGACTTGAGTAGACCGATTTTTTATGAGGAAGTTAGACGGGCTACTTTTTCTACGAGCCCATACAAATGTCAGGACCTAACGACCTTCCTCCTGTATTCTTTCAGAAGTTTTGGCATACCAGGGGGAGCTCCTTGGTTCACTTAGTGAGGAATGCTTTTATAAATGCTCGTTTCCCTGAACAACTCAATCATTCATATATTCATCTTATCCCTAAAACAGACTATCCCTCTTCCATTAGGCAGTTCCGCCCCATTGGTCTCTACAATGTGGCTTACAAAATTATTACTAAGGTCATTTCAACAAGAATGAAACCGATCTTGATGAATATTATTAGTGCAAATCAGAGTAGCTTTCTCCCGGCCGATCTACTAGAGATAATGTTATTGTGGCTCAAGAGGTTATTCATACAATGAAGCATATGAGAGGAAGGATTGGTTCCATGATGATTAAGATTGACTTGGAAAAAGCCTTCGATATGATATCTTGGGACTTTATCAGAGACTCCCTTACTTATGCTGGCTTTCCCAGTCCCTTGATCCAGCTTATTATGTATTGTATTTCTTCTCCTTCGATCAGGCTTCTTTGGAATGGTGAGCTAACTGAGGCCTTCCGTCCGGAGCATGGTATCAGACAGGGGGATCCAATCTCCCCCTACCTTTTCATCCTTTACATGGAGCGTTTAGCCCACCTTATTTAGGAGAAAGTTGATAATGGAAAATGGAAACCTATCAAGGTCTCAAGGAATGGGCCGAAGTTATCCCACCATTTCTTTGCGGATGATCTTCTCCTTTTTAGTAAGGCTACAACTTCTCAAATGAGCTTGATTCTGGACTGCCTTGATGAGTTCTCTGCTTTATCAGGCCTGAAGATCAACTTTATGAAGTCCTCTATTCATTTCTCTTCTAACACCAGCACTAGTGATACACATGATATCTCTACTCTTGCTGGTATTGGTGAAAGAAGATCTATTGGATCTTATCTAGGTTTTAAGATGATACAGGGTCGTGTCTGCTCGGACTCCTTCTCTCATTTGGTTACAAGAGTTCATAATCGGGTGCAGCATTTTAACGGGCGTTTCTTTTCCATGGCAGGTCGGGCTACCTTGGTCCAATCTGTCACTTCTGCCATCCCTATATACTCCATGCAAATCGTGAAGTTGCCTAAAACAAATGCTAGGCTCATTGATAAGCTGAATAGGGATTTTCTCTTGGGTGATAAGGATGATAGACGTCACCTGCATATGGTTTCGTGGGACCATATTTGTCGTCCGAAAGAAAAAGGTGGGCTAAGGTTAAAGAATATGGAGCTCATGAATTCTGCTTTACTCATGAAGCTTGCTTGGGAACTTCTTCATAACTCAGACTCTCTTTGGGTTCCATTCTACAGTCTAAATACGTAAAGAATGTGTCACCGTTGACTGCAAGTTGTCCTTCCCACTATTCTACTCTTTGGCGTCACATCCATTCTTGTTTTGCCCAGTTCAAGGATGGTATTAAATGGATCGTGGGCTCCGGCTCTAAAGTGGCTTTTTTGTTAGATTGGTGGGTTGGATCTGAGCCTTTTTTGCAATCAACAACTTCGGTTATCCCCAATTGTGATCGACTTAGGCCGGTGGCTGATTATATTAACGAGTCTGGTGTTTGGAAATGGGATCTCTTTATTCATTTGCTTCCCCTTCACAAAGTTGCCAAAATTGCTAGTGTTCAAACGTGGCCTGAGAAAATTGACGTTCCCACTTGGGGGCTTGAGTCCGATGGCTTTTTTCTGTCCGTTCAGCTTACTCTTTCATCTTTGCAGATGTCTCACCCAACTCCCACAAATGGGCATTGGCTTGGAAGCTCTTGACCAGCCAAAGCATTTGCTCCTTTATTTGGTTAGCCATGCAGGATAAGCTACCGACCAACAAGGCTTTATTTGTGCGTCACATCACTGATGATGATTCATGTTTGACATGTGGTTCGTCTGAATCCTCCCTACATCTACTCAGGGATTTTCCTCGGGTCCGGAGACTCTGGTGTGACTTGGGAGTTCAGCACCTTTGCTCAAATTTTTTCTCTCTTGAGCTTGACAGTTGGTTCTGCATGAACTTATGTGAAAAATGTACTATTCCTGCCATAACCACCCCTTGGAACATTATTTTTGCAGTCTCATGCAGGAAGATATGGCATTGGAGAAATCAAGAAAAACACGGGGATGCATGTACTTGGCCGAGTAGAGCTTCTGATGTTGTCCTTCAAGCTGCCAACTTAGAATTTTCTTCTTGGCATTCAATCTTAAAAATCCGCCAACCGGGATCCGAATGTTTTGAGAAGGTCTTATCATGGACATCCCCACCTCTGGGTATGGTCAGGCTGAATGTTGATGGAAGTGCCCTTGGAAACCCTGGTTTCATTGCTTCTGGAGGAGTTATTCGCGACCATTATGGACAATGGTTATCTAGTTTTGTGGGTAACATGGGCTTCGGTTCAATCACCATAGCTGAGCTTTGGGCCTTTTATCATGGCCTCTCCCTTCTTGCCCAGCTTGGGTATGATAAATTTTATGTTGCTTCGGACTCAAAAGTCGTGGTCTCCCTTCTTTCTGGACGGTGCCCCCAATATCATCATCAACGGCCTTTGATTGAGGCTTGTCAGCAGCTTATGACCTCTTTTTCTTTGTGCTCGATCGCTCACTCCTATAGGGAGATCAATAGTGTTGCTGATAGGCTTTCCCATATGGGACATAGTTCTCATTTTGGTGTCTCCTTCCTTCCCATCCCTCCTTCAGAGGCAAAGGATTTATTACTTTTTGATCTCGTTGGTTCCTCGACGCGTTTTGTCCGGGAACCCTTTTAGACTGTTTTCCTTGGGCTAACACCCTCCTTTGAATAAAAAAAAAGATGGTCATGTTAGGTATGGATAAGAAAAATATCTATAAATAAATAATCTCACATTATTTTTTCTCTTGTTGATATACTGTTGAAATAGGGGCAAGGTTCAATTTTAGGTGTACAATGAGACTAATCAAACATTATTCCTTATATGGGATAGGTAGTGTCAATGCTTTATTGTTCGAACAAATACGTTTAATTATGATTATTTTTTTCTAATATATTATCGGCTAGAGTGTTAAGAATTAATTATTGGTTGATAAAAATATTTTATTATTTAATTATAGTAACAGTTCGAGATGCGTGATCTACTTAGAGTTAGTGAACTTACTCGAAAGGAAATTATTTTTCTTATACAAGTGCATGGTAATACTTTCACTTATTTTGTATCCAAGGTTACAATGGGCACAAATGTTTTAGCCCAATATTAAAAGGGAATTGTTGAGAATAAAGTTTGCATGTAAATTTTTATCAATTGTTAGTTCTATTTGAAGAGGAAATACTTTTCTTACTCCAAGAAATAGAGGTCATGTGTACCATAAAAATCAATATGAATAATGAAGATCACGTATTAAAATTTCACTATATTTATATTTTGTTAAAAAACAAGTCTACATTATTTTTAACCCTATTTTTTTCTTAACTTATGTAACATTGTATACTTTCTTTCTTCGATAGATGAAGCTAGCATACCATCCATTGCTAAAGCTACTAGGGATTTAGGATCGAAACACAATGGTAACACTCTGGACAAGAAGGGAAAGAAGATAATGTTTGTTGATATGAGTTCAAGTGGCCAAATGAGGGTTCCACTACCATCAAAATTCCATATAACTTATTACTTTTATTTTCTGGACAACCAATTCAAACAATTGTTGACAACACCTATGTAACACCCATTACTTTATGAACTATTTTTTTTTTTATTAAAATAGGTTTTGCGAAAGCCAAAAATAAAAATATAAGATGTTACATTACATCCAATATAGAAAAAAATATTTCCTATATTCACTTTATACACCGATGTAAAGGGAATAATAATTTATATCCAAGATCAAATATGGGAAGTTCTTAATTCCATAACGATATAAGATTACAAAATAGAGAGAAAAGAATAGATGTAACAGAAAAGCTAGGACTAAAATTGTACATAGAGAAAGATCTAGATAACCATATGCTATATTGATCCAAATAAACACTCACCGTAGGTAATCACATCAAAAATAATAATTCATTAATTTACCTACAAAACAAGGCAACATTTGCTTATGGGAATAAGTACTACCTATAAAAAAAGATGGTAAATATATTACGTACTAAGTATGGTAACAATACACATTAACAAAATATGGTATGCATATGTAATAGGAATCATAAGTTAAAGCGGATATTATACATGCATATATGCTCATGATACGAGATAACTAAAGAAAAAACCATATTAGGGTTCAATACTATGTGATGACAATATTTTATTTACTTGGTCACATTAAGACCATGAACCCCATTATTCCTCACTGGTGGAATAATATCAAGACATAAAACTCACAAGGTTAATAATTCTTTAGCACTATTATTATTAGGTGGAAAGGATTATGACATATAGCTCATTCTAGGACAAAATACTTATAGAAATCACAAAACTAGACTCTCATTTAAAACTATATTTACGTAAGCTTACCACTAGTGTTGATTACAACCAACCAAAATGTTCCAAATATCACGCTTATCATATTTTGATCCAAATATCATACATAAGACCTCAATTTTCTCAGATTAAATCTAAAATGACCATATTGCCCTTATTTCACCTAAACACTTCTAAAACATTTTATACTTACATTATATATCAGACTTCAAATAAACCCCCCCCAACAATTATTATAGTATATTTAGATTCCACAAAAACTTGTTAGATCATCAAAATACCCCCATAATTGAATACAACACAATTCACCCAAATTTCAACACTCACCCAAACTTCACCATTATTACATATAATCTACCAGAATACATTTAGATGCCCAAGAATGTAAATGAAATAAAATTAAATCAACCAAAATACCTCCAAAGGTCAAAACACACACGTAGCCCACGATCAACCATATATAGTTCTCTCCAGAATTACCAATCCATAGGGTCTCAAGATTTTGCTTTGTAACAATAATTTTGTGCACTCCACTTCCACGGCTAATGCAGTATGCAAAGAAGTTTTGAATAATTTGTGACATTTGGTACACCCTCATATTAATAAAGTAGAAATCATTTACATATTATGCCTCTGCATTCGGATGTCTATTTATTGTTGCATGAAATAGTATATATCCCGTGCACCCGTGCGAAACTAGTTTCCAACTAAAGTGCAATATTTTGAGCATTTGCCTTCAATTGATTCGTAAATATTCATGTTTAATCTCGCATCCCAGTCGAAGGATCAATTGATTAGCAAATCCTGATGCTAATGATATCAAAACCGCACAAATAGCCCATCGAATGCCCACTCTCAAGAGAAGGCACTGGATTCTAACTCAACTAATTGGTACCAGAGGCTAAGCCCAAATCAGCACACACCACAACTCTTCCTGCAGGTCCCATAATAATCAGGAGAACCAACCATGAAAACCGGGTTCTTCTCACATTCCCCAAGTGCAGCCCACCGTGGACAGCTATCATCTTCATCAGTGCATCCATAGCTATCACCGTTTAATACAGACAAAGTAGAGACTTCGTTCTCATCGCCAAGGGCTCTTAAGTGGAAGAATTTAGTGATATACCACATGTCTCCTTCTACAACAGGATGTCTGACATGTAAGCTATTCCTGTCAGGAGTGGCATCTGGATGAACACTAAAGAAAAGGACAGCATTCCCCTTGTAGGGTCTAAGAAAATTGCTTGTCTCTGCTGAAGATGAAGATGACTGTGTCTTGCTTTTTAGTTCATCGTCATTCAGCTGCATGAAATCGAAGAAAGAAAAATATTGACTAAAAAAATCCAATTGCCATTGACAAGGACAAGAAACGTGTTTTAATTTAATTTGTTCATTTTGTTACCTCTGAGTGAGGGAAGAGGATCTCGCCACCCTTCATAACACTGGATAGGTACAAGATAATTGTTGCCATCAAAGGCTCTTTTACTTTCATGGAATACGTGTTTCCAAAATAGTTATATGTCTTTTTAGGGTCTTCGACACCATGATGCTGAATCTGCATTGCCCTGCTATTCTCTATATATACAAAACAGAATGGTGCAAAATACCATATTAGAATGATTCACATTTTGCGAAGCCAAGAGGCAGATTTGGTCAGGATTTTGGAGCTGGGGAATTACCTTGGGGAAGAAGAGCCCAAGCTGAAATCTTTTCCTCTATACTTGAAACTATATTGTCCTAAAAACACCCATAATAACAGTAAGTCAATGCTCACAGATTTCTAACATCCGACATTTGAGGGTCAGACAGTGAGACAGGATACTTGTTATGATCCATGCTGAATTGAATAACCATCCAACAGTTTTAAAGATAAGCTGTAAAGTTTTCATCAGTATGTACGATAATTGAAACAATTGACGACCTACTACTTACTTTTGTATCCAACAAGTCTGAATCTAGTCTTGTATTCAACGCTGTCCTATAACCCAAGCCAAATTCATTTTTCCTTTTCTCAGTCTGATCACATAATATAATTCAAAAGCCAACTCAAATATGAGAAACAATATTAAACATTAATTTACATAATAGTACATTACCAAAGAAATTAGGTGGTCACACTCTTCATCGGAGATAAATCCTCTGTAAACAAAAATCCTGTGGTTCAAAAGATAAAATCAACGTCAACCTCTTAAGTAAGGAAAACAAACCAAAAACTATGCCCATGTACTTAATTTTATTTTGTCTTGCTTTGGTCAACTACCATGCAGACATGATCTAAGAACAGTAGTTGAAGAGCATAACTCTGCACTTGCACACAAATATAGAGATGATGTGAAATCATACAGCAGTATTGAAAAAGTGGTTGAGCAATATACTTGACCTTGGTCGCCAGGAGATTTGGACAACTCGAGAAGGGTCTATTCTGCTGGAGCGAATAGGATAGCCCAATTGAATGATAGTTTCCTGGTTCGACGACTTATTTCTTAGTTCCTTTCGGATACTGCAAGAATGAACAAACTGTTCTGTGAAATACCTTAATGGAAATCATGTACTGAAATGCCTGTGGAATCGGAAGTACTACTATGTCAAAGATTGACCCTTTTCATGGCAAGTCAGTTGAGGTATGATTATGCATGTGTAACCCAAGTTGAATTGTAGAGTTTGTTTGGATTGAGGTAATTTGGGGTAAGAGTAAACATTAAAAATTAAAATATGTAAAGGGAATTAAGGTGAATAGGTTGAATGCTATAAAATATTGTGTGGATGATATTAACCTAACCTAGGTGAATCAGAGCCAATGTTGTTTTAATGCTATTTAAATTGAGGTGAATGGAGGTTAAAAAAAATTAAAACAAATGACGCTTATATCCTTTTATTAGATTGGGGTGAATGGAGGAGATATTAGGGCCAGGGGTATTCCTGTCCAATTAAGCAAAAGTTTCGTTTATTTTTTCCCTTTCCCCTCAATTACCCCCAAATTGGATGTTAATAAAAAAAAGGGAAATTGGGGTGAATGGAAGGAAAAATTTTAACCTCGACTAACCTAGGTGAATTTTCAAAAATGTTCCCGAATAGGATGAATAGAGGTGAATAAGCTAATTCACCACATTCACTCCAAACCAGACAGCACAGTAGCATGAGATATTGAGATCACTAGTTGAAGAGATAAACCAAAAGGGGAAAAGTCAGTTTGCAGATGGATGGTAAAATCAGTTCCTCGTAAAACAAGAATACTGCAATGAATCAAAAGCAAATTGCACGACTAAAGTGGAAGAAAAATCAGTTTTTAAGTGGCGCATAAGTCATTTTTTGAACTTCACTTGAACGAGGACGGTGTGGGTTAGTGCTCAGAAGCTGTAAAACAGTCGATGTCCTGCCTGCAAATGCCCCAGTGAAGTATATAGTAGTAGAATCTAAAACAAAAGACGTGGCAGTGGCACCTAAAACTAAAAGAGCCCACTACGGCGTCTTTTGAAGTGCTGGCTAATGCTTTCCATCTTCAAGATCAACCAAAAACAAATAGTTTCATATGAACTTACTGAAACATAACCATAATGTAGAATCATATCTCAATTTTCCTATTTCACTACGTTCCGTTACCAAACCTTCCATTTAACCAAAATCTCATATTTCCCATTACCCATTTCACTAAATTCCGTTATCAATCCTATATCTAACCAGAATCTCAATCCCATTGCCCATTTCCTTAAATTCAACTATAAGGCCCATCGGTCTAAGCAAAATTTTTAGTTTTCATGATCAAACGAAACTAGAAGAAAATGCAATACTATCTACAACTTTGAACAACATTTAAAGACTCGTATCATGACCAATGTGGTTTTGAATGCTGGCTTAAGAGCACAATAAATGATTATTAGCTGAATGGCCAGCAATACATAAATAATTAATGTGCGAAGAAGTAATTCCAAAAGGATCAAACGGTGAGAGAGATACTTACAGTTCGGGTAAGCTGGTGCTTGATAGAGAACTTGCACTCGTTAATAGAAGAAGAATTGAAAGAATTGACACCATAATTTCTGGGAATAGAGACGACGAAAGAAAACAAGATGAGAGATCTACAAAGGGTTCGGCTCGAAGCTCTCGGGGTGAAGCGAATGTGTCCCGAGAGACAGGTGGTCCAGCAGTTGGGTGAGTATGACAGTATCTCCGGGCGAAACCGGAATGAATGAGCCCAGAGCAAGTTTCCAATTTCTCATTTCTCTTCCCCACCTTTATAGTATTTTTTATATCCTCGGGGTCTAATTTTTTAAAAATAGGTTCGTATACTTCTAAATTTATTATCTTTTTTTAATTTTATCATTTTCATTTTTATTTCTTCTTCCTCATCTCAACTCCTTACACTCAAACACTCAATTCTTCTTAAATGTCCTATCAATTCAAAAAATCAGATTTTAATCAATATTCCAAAACATTCTACATCTAAAAGTATATAAATTTTTATTTATTTTTTGTTAAATTTCATAATATTTGAAGTATCTGAAAATGCAAGATGATTCTTGCATTTTTGTATTTTAAGTGTTATTTAACTGAAATTAGTATTTGCATACTACATAGATCGAATTTATATTAATAGATTTATATTAATTTTTTGTTAAAATCTAAGCTTCGAACAATACCTATGAAAGTCAGGGGCCAACTAGTGGTGGAGGTGGATGGTTCATCCGATAGTTAAAACTATCAATGGGTAGCTCACCCGTCAACCTCTTCCCTGAATGAGTAAACCAACTATCAAAATAGTCTTCAAGAGAGCAAGTCACCCATCACTCTCCTTCCCGGGCAGGTAGATCACTCGTCAACATTATCTCTAGGTGGGTGACACACCCATTCACACCCTAAAACCCTTAACCCCAAACCCTTAACCCTAAACACTAAACCCTATACCCTAACCCTTAAACAATTAACCCAAAACCCAAACCCACCTTAAGCCCCAACCCTTAACCGTAAACCCTTAATCTTAAGTCCCGACCCTTAAACACTAAACCATTGATGAGCTAATACATAATATTTATTAATAACATTTTTGTTATAATTGGTAGATGAGTGGTAGATGAGGTAGAGGAAAGAAAATGAAACAAGTTACTCTTGCTAACACTAGGGTGGCGAAGAGGACAATCACTGCTAATGTCCCAGCATGAGTTGTGATGGAGCGTGGGAAAGCTTCATGTACTGTAGATACAATTAATGTGTCATTTGAGTAGAAGTATGATGATCCCGGCGAAGGAGCTTTCACTAGAACTAGCACATCTACCCCACGTGTAACAATCTTAAAATTTACTACTAAAAAATTTCGTTTAATTAAAAAAAAGTTTGATGGAAGTGAAATAGTAAAACCGTAAATTCAGGGGCATTACCGCCACACTTAGTACCAGATCGGTTCACTCCTACCGTTCCAGTACTAAGTGTTAAGGCTAAATAAGTTAACGCCAAGCACAAGTCATACAGAAATCAGAGTGCGGTTTAGGGTTACAATCCAAAGAGTACGCAACTAGAGTTTTCCAAGAATATAAAATATCGTACGACATGACATAACTAAAATAAAACGATACATGGTTAAGTCAAAAGAAAAATAGAGTTCGGCCAAGTTCCTCTCGATCCCCAGGTCAGGTCTAAGCTCAACGCTCCGCCCCGCCCGATGCCTCGTAGGTGTCGAAGGCATCGAAAATGTCGTTATAGTCGTGCGTGGAACACTCTATTTAATTTACATAATTTAAGATTAGAACCATCATAGAGTATTAGTGTTAAAAAAGTGTTGTCTTTTCTTTAAATCTATAATTTATTTAGTCTGATAAACAATGCAGTGTGCGGAGATGATAAAGAATTTGGTTCTGGGTTTGGATCCCATCACCTTTTATGTATATTTAAATAATAAGTATATTTTTAAGATAAAATAATTATAGTATAAAAAATTAATTTCTATCGGCGATAAAATTTATTAATTAAACGATCAATATTTAAAGGATAGTTACCATCACAAACATGTATTTTTAATACTATTAAATTCAATATAATAATTTATATTTGTTGTGTTGATATAAAGTAGTATCGGTGGCAACGTGTAAAACGAAGTATTACTATTTTTTAGGTTGATTGTTTGTTTTAGGAATCTTTTTTCATCTCTTTTAGTATTCCTACATTTTATTCTTTTTCTTTTTTTCCTCCCTCGCAAAGAGTTCGTAAAAGGAATTGCATCTCGACTTTCCAGCTCAACAAGTTAGTAATTAACATAAAAACAATAAGTATCACCTAGATTATCTAAAAGCCCAACAAGTTAGTGGCATATTTTGTTGAAGGATTTTCAATTGTAGTTATTTTTAGTAATTGATATAATATTGTTTTAAATGCAATTATTGGTTAACTTCTTACCATTCAACCAAGATTCAAGTATAAAACATCTAGAGTCAATGTACCAAGGTGACATATGCGTTATGGATGATGTGGATCCTTAAATAATAGATCGAGTTTCCCTATAGTTTGGTTACCCCCAGCACATCTCAATTTCTCCTATTGTTACAAAACATGGATTCTACTAAACTTCAAATATTATGAAGTATATTTGAAATGCTTGGCCACACCAGTGACTAGACTTCAGCTCCCAGTTTCATCAATTGGCATATTAGCATGATGCCTCAACTCAGTACTTTCCTTAGTATCATCCTTAGGCCCACCCAATAGTCTATTTTGCACTAATAAACGAAGGATCGAGTAATACCCCATACATCAGGACAAAAGTGGAGATATATAATGAATTGATGGGTAGGTTCTACTACTAGTTTAAATGATAGAAAAAGGTATAATTAATAAGGATGTAGGTTTTGATAGGCTGAAGGAGGCGTAACTTGCCGTGGGCAAGCTCAGTCTCTCCTCTAGTAAAGAGGAGGAGGCCGACTAGCCCCCTGCTGATGATAATTAGTAGATTTTTTTCTTGTATTCTAATTTTAAATTTATATTAATACTATTATGAATTCATTATTAGAGCAATTTTTTTGTATGCTAATTTTAAATTCTCGTTATATTATACTCAAATCATCAACCTATGTCTCACCTTTAGGTTGGCACCCATAACCATTGTATAAAGTTTTGAAACAAAATACTTAAGAGAATGTAATAAACTAATGTACAATTTATGAAAGGAAGATTTTTAGGTAATTCGCCCCAATAGTTTGAAATTGGCAGGCAAATGTCTTGAAAGATCTTACCTGCTTTCGGGTAAATCACCATCTAGAGTTTAAAATCAACGGGTAAATGTCTTGAAAGATCTTACCCTCTTCTAGGTAAAACAACCGTCAATATTAGGATCTGATAAATGAGTTGCCCATCAGAGTCACCTTTTTAACAAGTGATCTGCCAGTTAGGCTTACCTTCTAAATGGTGACTTGGTCGTCATCCTTCCCTTTTGACGGATGACTCACCCATCAGCCTTTCCTTCTGAAGGGTGACTCGTCTGTCAGCTTTGTCTTGTGACAGATGAATCGCCCATTAGCTATGAGTTTTGATAGGTATCTTACCAGTCAGGCCTAAAATTTTTAAAAACAAAATTCACCTTACCATTTTTTATCAAGTTTTTCTTGGCTAAAACAGTCGTTTAAGACAACTTTATCTTATTCCATACTAATCGTATTCAAGCTTGAAAGAATTAAATGTCGTATGATTAATTGAGGAGAAGATAATAATAATAATAATAATAATAATAATAATAATAATAATAATAATAATAATAATAATAATAATAATAATAATAATAATAATAATAAGAGTGCTGAGAAAAGTTGTGCACCAATAGAAGGGTCAAATTGGTCAAAAACATAAAAAAAATTGAGGTTGTGAGGGATATGAACTCAGCACTTTGGGTGTACATATAACAATCCTTTTTATATAATATTAAAGTCCTAAAATTTGGAATAGGTGATACTTAAATTAATAAAATATTAGTATTATTAGAATTCAAGTAATTCTCATGATTATGAGAAATATTAATATACGATGGTTAAATGATGAGCAGAGAAGACAATACGAAGAAAATTGATAAATTTAAGAATTATATATATATATATCATGAATTAAAAATGAAAAAGCAGTATATCTTTTATTGTAAAATAGATGGAGTAGAAAGTTATATTACAATAAAAAAAATAACGTAAGGAGGAATAAGGCTTTGAATTTCTATAAACCAAACACTTTATGATTTTTTTCATTTTTTTCTGGATTATGTGATTTATTATTAATGCGTTTGGTATTATTATATGAATGTGGTTGATATATGAATTTCTTAATGCATGGAAAATACATTATGATGGTACAAATTAATATGTCTGCAATCTATTTACGTTTTCTATAATATATGATGCATGGTTTAGTTTCATTTATTATTATTGTTTATTCTAGTATAGAGACTTTGATATCATATTTTCAAAAAGAAGGAAAAAGCTCTTATCTCTGACACTAATGAAAGAGAATGGTAAATTTTTTTATTTTTTTTTGAATGTTTTGCTGTCCTGACATATTGAATACTCCAACTTGATTCGTTCTATTAGTAGTAGTACTACTAGCTATATTGTGTTATTTTATTGGCCAAAAATAAATAAACAAATGACAATCTCATTTACGAAATAGCCAATGGGTTGTAAGTCGAGCACTAAATATGTTATAAAAAAAAGTATAAATATATTGTGGATATAAAGTGAAATTGTTTGTAATATTCTTGGCCCGGCTTTTTACCCCTATTTGATGGGCTGTCGGATGGACAAAAGCCTATCAGGACAGGTATGCTGGTTGGATTGAAGTCCAGAAACAAGAAGTAATGGAATGGGCAAAGGATAAGCCTTCAACCAGATGAATTCAACCAAGAAAAGTGTCGAACAAAGTATACTATTTCACTTTGTTTTGTAATGTAAGATATTTTTTTTTACATACATAAAATATAAATAGTCTCTCTTTATAAATAGAACCGTTGGTTTCCTTGATCTGTAGGCTATTCACTTGGTTTTTAGAATAAGGAAGAAAATCAAGATGGAGAAGAAAGACGAGTGAAGAAAATAGTTTAGATGAGATAAACTTGATGAACTTTAAGATTTTTTCATATTATTATTTTTGGGATTACGTGATTTATCATTAATGTGCTAGACATTAATCTATGAATATGGGAGATATATGAATTTCTCAATACATGACATTACATTCTGATGATACAAATTAATGTTAGCAATATGTTTGTGCCTTCTATCCTATATGATGCATGGTTTAATTTCATCATCATCATCATCTTACTACTACTGCTACTACCTAATTTATTTGAAATTTTTTTCGGTTCTTAAAATTGAATACTCTAATTTGATTCTTTCTATTAGTACTAGATGTATTGTGTTCTTTTATTATCCAAAAAAAAAAGGAATATCTCATTTATGGAATAGCAAATGGGATGGAAATCAAGCACTAAATATTTTATTCACACACACACCCCTTCTGTTCGTTTGAAATGATGGGATATTGGTAATTAGGCTATCAACTTATTAGTGTTTAAGTTGTAATTTATTTATTACCAGAGAGATTACAAAAATTAACCTGTAATATTGGATTAATCTAGGGCTGGGAGACTAGTTTGCTTAGGAATTGATTTAACATGTATTAAAGTGAATAATTTTTTTTTTACAAGGACTAAAATAGGAAACATCGTATGCCACAAAAACCTGAATAATATTTAACTCTATGAAATTTTTTGTAATTTTTTTCAGCCTATCTTTTTACCCAACTTGGCAAGCTATCGGATGTCTATACTCTACTCCATAGTAAGCCTATAAGGACAGATAAAGGTTATTGGGATGAAGTCCAATAAGATGAAGTACTGGAATGGGCAAAGGGCGGGCCCGTAAGATGTTTTTTGTTCAACTAGATCAATTCAACCAAAAAAATGTCGAACAATGTATACAACTTCACCTTCTTCTTTTTTTTAATATATAATCTTACAATAAAATATTGGTACCATAATTATATATTGGTCGCAATTTCGTGGTTTTTGGGTCAGCAAAATTCTTAAAATATAGTCGTTTTAAAAAATTATACATTTATCACTGCTATATCATCGAAGTTAATATTAGCTAATATTGGCCTATATTTGCTGTAAAAAAAAAAGAATTAAAAATTACGTCGTGGCAACCGTGACATATAAAATATCGTTCGCGGTTTTATTGCTTGTATGTAATTTTTATATCTATATAAAATATAACTAGCCTCTCTTGATAGATAGAAAAGTTTGTTGCCCTTGATTTGTAGATAATTTACTTGATATTTAGAGCAGGGAATACAATTGAGAGGGAGACGAAAGACGAGAGAAGAGAGAGCAGTTGGATAGACAAGGACAATGAAAGATAAAATTGTAACAAAAATTAGGGTGTCAAAATCAATATTAAACCCAACTTTTTACCCATAAATCATTTTTAAATTATACATATATATTGATAAAATATATATTTCTTAGCTAAACTCAATATTTCTGTATATCATAGCTAGTTTGTCCAGGTAATTAACTTTATTAACTACAGGCAACAATTCCAAAGGCCAATACGTCCACACCTGATCTGAAATTATTTGTCCAGGTAACCTTATTTATTTATTTTTACGTCGTGTTGATACTAATCTACCATTGATCAAGATGTCAATTAGATGTTTTATAGGCTAGTTAAGTTTTTTCTGGTATTGGTGTTTGGTCTTCATACTAAGGACACAAGTTAAGTTGTTGAATTAATGACTCAACTTCTCGATGACGGTCATGTTACTTTTTCAAAGCAGATCATCTTACTTTGCCTATCATAGGCTATGTTTTATGTACGTCTTAAGAAAAACTCATTGCATGCGGGCAGCTGGCCACATCATTAACTTTTTTGCAAGATCATACTCCATGTCTGCCGCTCAGAGCTGGCGTTCAATATTCCCAGGTTTGCTCCAAGTAGTTAAATTTGTGCTGCTAAATTTTGATTCACACACCAAGGGGTTCTGCATATCTAAATGCTGCGCTCATGGGGTTTCCTCTACGTTTTTTTTTTAAGTAAGATAACAACCAACGTCATCAAGACTAGCCCAACTCACAAGAAAGTACGAATATTATGAACTACTCCCTCAATTCTATAGGAAAAATCTTTCCTACTAAACTTAATCCAAGAATCTATTCTAACTTTAATGAGCAAAGTCAGCCATCTACTTTCATCTATGTATTGTGTTTTCAGAAATAATTCCTTTATTAAACTTGATTGTAGATACAAGATTCTTTACGGATTTTATTTGGAGCTACTTATAAAAATCAATTATCTAAGATAATTATTTATCTTAAAAAAAATAAATTCTATTTTTTTTTAAAATAAATAATTGTCTCAGATAATTATTTTGATAAATAACTATAAAGATCACCTAAATAGCACCCGACCATGTTTTGTAGAAGTTGCTCTTTCTTTATGGTCGAGGCTTAAGCTCGACTTGTGTCTTCACTTATAAGTCTTTTATTGTTCTGCTGGGAGCTATTTTTTTACCCTTCTTTTTCCCCTTTTCCTGTGTAGTTTATCCCTTTATACACATGGGTCGCCTTGGGGGTGTATGGTGTACTTTTGCTTGGTTTTACTCGAGTAAATGATCGTGGTTCATTATGATACTTGGGAGGTAAAAAAATTTTGCTTTATTAATAGAACCATTGGCATTTACTTATAAAAAAGGGTATTCAGGATCACTAAAAAAGAGCCATTTAATGTAAAGAAGATTGAGGATATTATATGGTGAATTTGCCGAAGCCACGAGACAGTAAACGGATTCGCGATTGTGTTCTTGAATCTACGGCCAGCCTCTATGGCATCTCTCAAGATGGATCAAATCGCAGTGTTTCTTACAGAAGTACCAAGTGCATTTGATGGTTTTCCTTACTTTATTCTGTTGTGATGGGGCGAGTTTTTTGGGGGCCTTGACGTAGATGGAAGGGCACAGTTGCTAATATCATTGCTGGATTTAACCAGCGAGCCACACCGGGAGCCGTCTCAGTGAAGACATATGTGCATGCGTCCAAAGTGCAGAGGCGTTCTTGTGGCTTCATAGAAGGGGGTATACCAAACATACAAAAAGAATAAATCAAAGCACTTACAAAGCTGGTTCATACATCGGATTCGATGACCATTTATTGGTCATGCTTCTGAACTCAAAGCTTGATCTAAACAAATAAACTAAGATCCTTTGTTATTATTTTTCATAAGAAGCAGTACAAAATAACATATAGGTGACGATACCATAAAATAATATTTTATGTGACAACAATGTTGCAATTAATTGAAATATGCCTACTACTATTGTTATTGTGTGTATATATGTGACTACCACGATAAAACTCATAATTTAGCAATTATTGATGAAATTTCCTTCAAATATTGCACTATAGGTCTTTAAATCTATAAAAAAATATTCACCAATAATATTCATCTTAATTTGGATAATTATGATAAATCTACAAAATACTTGGATAACTTTATATAACAACTCATGCTGGTAGTAAAAGTAAAATAATACTTCCGCTTTGAAATTCAAAAGGAGTGGGGAGAAACTTCATGGCGACATATTGAGTTTACAAATATTGGGGAAAAGCGTGGCACCCAACGCCTCACCCATAAAGAGAGCAATAGGGGGAAGATGGAATTTGTAGATTCTTTTAAATCAAAATGCCCATACTACAAGTCAAGTCATTTCCATAGACTTTGGGACAAGCCAACCGAAATTCTAGCCAAAAACACCCAAAAATGAACTTGCTGGAAAGTCACCGAAAAAGCCGTCGGAGTTGTGCCCGAATTTTGCGGGTTGGTCAACAGGGGGACACCGACCGGGCATGATCCTACGGGACTTGGTGAGGACGTTGAGGCTGGACACTATGAGTGCCAACGCCCAACCCCCTGCCCCCCAACCTTGGAGAGAGTTTACAAATATTGAAACATAAGACCATGGGCAAAAAATGGAGAGCTCTAATATCATCGAAAGAAGAGAAGTATAAATAAAAATCTTATTACCGACGATATTAACCTTAATACTAATGATATATCATTGGTATTATGTAAGCAATATTTAGTCGAAAGAAATAGGAGGAAAATATGCTGCCAAGGAATAAATTGCTTATTATCGACGCTACTCGCTTAAAGCCAACTAGAGCTGCAAATGAGTCGAGCCAGTTCTGTATTCTATTTGACTCATTAAAACTTGGTTCGACTCATTTATTTTTTTCATTTAGTTATATGAACTGAACCTTAGCGTCACTTTTAGGCTCATTTATTAAACGAGTTGAGTTCAAGCTCGAAAAAGTGAGGCTCGGTTTATTTTATGGCTTTAGCTCGTGAGTTTAGTTAAATGAACAAAGCTCAAACTTTGTTTTAAGTTCGTTTAATTAAATGAGTCAAGCCTGAACTTAGAGGTATTTGGTTCGACTCGGCTAATTTGCATTCCTAATGCCAACTATTAGTTGTTGGTACTAAGTGTTTGATTTTGTTTTTTATATGACAAAAATCGCATCATCTAATTTCGTCGTCCTTAATACCGACGATCATAATCACCGATATTAGTGGTCATTTATATTCCAGACCATGAGCCCTAGCTCCTCATTTGTCATCTTCATCTTTGACTTCCACTCTCTCTCTCTCTCTCTCTCTCATCAACGACAAACTGGCCATTTTTTCTTCTTATCTTCCATCCTTCTCCTCCATTTTTTTTTATTTTTGAAGGTTTTTTTAATCTAATTTATTTATTATGTATTGTTTGGTTTAAGGCTATCTAATTATAATTTTTTAGGTGTAATTCTGAGGACCATCACCGTGCTACCACCGACCACTGTCGCTCTACGACCGAGCACTACTAAGCACCCCTGCATTATTAATTTGGTATAATTATTAAGTATTTGTTTGTTTTATGTTAATTGTTGTATATTATTTAAATTAAAATAATTTTTGAATTAGATTAATGTAGTTAGGGTTTGATTGGTTAATTACATATTTTAATCATATTTTATGTAATTGAATTATTAGATTATTGTAGTTTGGTTTTGTATAGTTGATTAATTATATTTTGTATAATTGAGTTATTAGATTATTATAGTTAGATTATGTGTATAATTAGATCATTGAATATAGTTGTTACTATGTATGTTAGGATAGAAAAAAATATTATTATGTTAGAGTATAATAAATGTTGTATTGATGGCCGATAATTAATATATATGTTCAGTAGTATCTTAGTATGTATATATGTATTTAATTAGTATTTATTACTAAAAATAAGATAAATAATAAAAAAAATATAAGAGATAAATAATTAGAAAATTTTATTTTCATTTGTTATTGTATAATAATAATAACTAATGGTGTCAATACTTCAAACATATATGAAAATATAGAAACATTCATCAACTTAGAGATTAATTAATGAAGATAAACAAAATTATTTTGAATTATTTAATACTAATGAATTTTATATAGTTAGACTTGTGAAATTATACAACTAATATATTTGTGGTCATCAGATATAAAAAGAATTTATGTGTAAGGTCTTGACCATAGAAAATAATTAATAGGTATGCTTGAACCTAGTTATTAAAAAATTAAAAGTAAAAAATTTAATATTAATGAATTTGGAAATGCATAAATCTATTTAATGATTAATCTATAATAGTTAAATATTTTAGGTAAAAAATTAATATTTAACTTTATAAAGTAATTAATAAAATGGTACACAGTCCTTGTTACAATATCGCAACAAGGAGGTATTTTTAGGTTTTTGATTCTTATTTTTTTTATCATGTAATGTATTAACTTTTTTCTTATATATAGGTCAATCTTGAGACAAGCAAAATTTTACCTGTTGTCATAACCTATAGAGAAATGTATTTTAAGAATAACAAATGGATTACTCCCTAAGGTGAGGAGAATTTTATAAGTTATATATATATATATATATATATATATATATATATATATATATATATATATATAGAGAGAGAGAGAGAGAGAGAGAGAGAGAGAGAAATGTATTTTAAGAATAACAAATGGATTACTCCCCAAGGTGAGGAGAATTTTATAAGTTATATATATATTAACATTTCTTATAACATGTCTAACTTTTACTTATATGTACAGAACAAAATGTTTAAAAAAATGCGAGGAGACATTGGCTTCTTGTAGTACTGATAATCCTATACCTCCTGAAATTGATGAAGAACTGATAGTCAAGGATGTCTTAGGTAGTCGTTCCAGCCAAAGAAAAGGTGTAGGGCAAAGGCTTAGAGGATAGGACTCAAGTCGTGCTACTTCTCGCATGAGTTGGATGCACACTAATCTACTATAAAAATAAAAATGAAAATCTCAAGTAGAGTAAAACCAAAAACAAATGAACAAAATTATAGCCTAATAACAAGCAACAATTGAGCATCAAGAGGAAAAATTTAGACAAATGAGAGCTTTTATGGCTACATGGGCTCAAGGTCATCTACATTGGCCACCTAATGAAGATTAAGATGAAGATGATGAAAATGATTTTTAAGTTTTATGCTAGTATTGACAAGTCAAATGTAATAACAATATGTTTGTTTTGTAAATTACGTTTTTATAACAACATTTGTCTTTAAAATGTTATTTAGGAAGCATTTTCAAAACCTTATTTTGATTTTATTTAATATTTTAAAAAGAAAATTATTTATAATAAATTATCAATAATAAGGCTTTAATACAAAATATTGTTCAAATTAAAAATTAATTATTATAGGTATTAAAGCATACATATCCTTGGTAATAATTTGTAAGCGCTGATAATAGGACTTTTTGAATTCAATTTTTTTTTTCAAATTTAAAATTTCGATCGTCGGTATTAAGGTTCATATAAATTATTTTTTTAACCCTATTATTTTTTATCATTGGTAATAAGCTGAACTCTCATGAACATATCGTAGGTGTTACACCTTATTACCAACGATAATTAAATTGTTGGTAATAAGTTTATCACCGACTGACTTATACTAACCATTAAATACCAATGAAACATTGTGTAATACCCCGTATTTTTAAAATTCAGATTTATTGAGTTTAATGATTTTATTAGCGTAATTTGATGTAAACAATTAATTATTTTAATTTCGATTCGTTTTATGGAGTTATTGACGATTTCAAATTCATATTTGAATTTAATTAATCATTGTCGTTGCGAACCATTCCAAATAAATTCGTTCACGACAATGATTTTATTATATTCTTATGAATTCAATTTTCGATTAAAAATATGTATCACCGTTCTTTCTCGTATTTTTATTTTTAATATTTTAGATTCCTTTTCGATTATAATTTTGTCATGTGATTACGATGTTATTTTGAAGTTATATTTTTCTGACGAAATATATTATTTAACTTATAGAATTTCTGTTTAAATAGTTAAATTTATTTTAATGATTTTATCCGTAGAAAATATTTTCGACTTTAAATTTATTCGTTTCGGGAATCGTTAATATTTTTGGGAAGTTTTAAATTAAAAATATTTTCGGAGTTTATTTATGATTTTCTTTATGGAATTAATTTTTTTTCGTTTTATGCTTTTTGGTTTGCGGAAAACCGATTTCGAAAATTATCTAAATTAGTCTCGGTTTATTCGAATTTGACTTAAATATTTTCTTATATGTTTTTAAATATTATTTTGAGGTCTTATAATTTATTTCTATAAATAATATAAATTTTGACGTTCGTTGGTAAATTTTCCGAAAACATTCCCGAAATTCTTTATATAGCTTTTTATTAATTTTAAGCCTTCGGATCGTTTCGAAATGAAATTTCGTTAAATAAAATTTAGACAAAATCTTCCGATAAAAATTTTAAATATTTAGTATTTTACTTTTACTTGTATTCGTAAAAAATAAAATAAAATAAAAAAGACAAGCCTAACCCTGGCGTGCCCCGCCCCCTTCTTTTCCTTTCTCTCTTCTCTTCCCTACCTCAACCCCTCTCCCGTGCGCCCCTGTTCTGCAACCCGAAGCCCTAGCCGACCTCCCTCACCTCCTCCCTTGCTCCTCCACTCCAACCTCCTCGCTGGCCATGACCGGTTGCTGCCGTCGACCACCGCCACAACAGCTACCAACAGCAGCAACAGCCGCAGTAGCAGCGGGCGACAGTTGCAGTGCAACAGCCGATTCAGCAGCAACACGCAACTCACGCCACCGCCCGGCCACCGGCGAGCCTTGCTGACCACCGGCGAGCCACCGTCGTTCCCCGACGAAGCTTCTCCGGCATTTTCTTGTCCCGATTTGCGTTGATTTCGTTGGTATAATTTCCGAAAAACCCTAACCCTTATTTGATTAATTGGGTATGAATTAGCCTATAAAAAGCTAAATTGATTGTTTGACTTTGTATATATGTGCTGTAAGATTGATTTGGATATGTCAATAGTATGGTTATGTTGAGATTTTGGAAAAATGGGATTTTTGGCCGGGTTATGCCCAAATTTTTCGGATTCATCCGATTTAGCTATTTTTGATAAATTGATTATACAATATGTTTTTAAATGTATTTAATTTCATGTTGGAATCGTCAATTTGAGAAATTTATGCAGAATTTATTGGAATTTGATTTCTAGGTCAAAATCCGTGTGTGATAAAATTGGGTCGTATGATTGAGTCGTTCCGCTCAATTGATTTTATAATATCGTTTAAAATGTATTTAATTTTATATTGGAAGTGTTGATTTGGGAAAATTGTGCGTAATTGATCGGAATTGGATTTTTAGGTCAAAGCTTCCGCGGGTTTAAATTGGATTGTGTAATTGGGTTATTTTATTCAATTGATTATATAAATTACATTAGAATATATTTAATTACATTTCCGAACTGTCAATTTATATGTTTTGGCAAAAATTGATCGGATTTGCGTTCCGGGCTCAAAAACCCTAATTGTGCTAAATTGCGTATTTCTTTTATTGGTTTTGAGAAATTGATTATTTGATATGTTATAAAATGTGTTTAATTGCATTTCTAAACATTCAATTTGATTAAATTTATAGAGTTTTACCGAATCGTATTTTCGGGCTTAAAACCCTAGATTTTAAGTGAGATTATGAAATTGGTTATTTGTATAGTTGTTTCGCTAAAATTAAATTTATAAAAGTAGTTGAAATGTCCCAAGTGATATTTGTATTAATCCGTTTTGATTTAGTTTTAACCTTAAATCTTAATAAAGTTATGCTTTTAAGTTCTAAGTTTTGGACACGTTTTCTAAGAAAGATCATTTGTGTTGTTTGTGTTTATTTAATTAGAATATGTGAATTATTGATTGATAGAATAGTGTCTAATTTAGTTTTCGATTTCTATCGGATCTAGGAAAGCTTTCTCGTGGATCCACGAGCTAGTGATCTCTCCCTCTTATCTCGCTTAGCTAACTTCGGATCTAGGTAAGTCTCTACTTACCTCCACTTATGGGTGTTTCGTAAGGGTCTAGCTAAAGCCACTTGTGTGATATGTGATCTACTTGCCTTGGATGCTTCGTATATATATACCATGTCCTGTTGTGTATCACATGTTTGTCCTTAACATGTTTTATGCGTAGCGCAACTTGGAGTTAAGGTAGGTGGTATGTGTTTTTCTTATAACATGAATGTGATATCCGTATGTGGTGATTATGATGTGTTGTGACATGATGTAACCCTCTAGGACATGCATACTAGGGTGATTATTATTATGACATGGAGATGAAAGGACAAAAAGAAATAAATGGGAAGTGAGTTGCTTAAAGGGAGTATAAGGGAGCCGATTAGGGTTTTGATAAAGACTATGATGTGAATCGACTATATTTACCAGAGATCTAAAGAATGAGTCTACTCGATCGGGGCTGAGCATGTCCCTAAGTAATGCTCGGGGCTGGACATGTCCCTAAGTAATGTCCGGGGCTGAGCATGTCCCTAAGTAATGCTCGGGGCTGGACATGTCCCTAAGTAATGTACGGGGCTGAGCATGTTCCTAAGTAATGCTCGGGGCTGGACATGTCCCTAAGTAATGTCCGCGAGGCTAAATGCCTAATTGGTTTGGTTCGGCATTGCCCATAAATGCCCGTTTGATAAATGCCCGATTCGGCTTGGTTTGGTTTGGCGTTGTCTAAAATGTCTGGTTGGTTGGTTTAACATTATCCATAAATGCTTGGTTGGTTTATCTGAATCTCTTATCGGTTTAAGATATTACATATGTTTCGCATGTTATTATATGTGTATGGTAGGACTTGTGATGTGGGTTTGAGTATGCGTAATATTGTATCAACGTATTGTATCATAATTTAATATGCACTTGATGTTATAGTTTACGTCTCTTCCATAAGGTAGGGTAGTGGGATTTACTCAGTATTGGACCCGTACTGATACTACCTTGGTTGAATGGGTCCTGTGATGATCCACTGATGGTGGGGAGCAGACCTCTTGTGCAGGTTTAAGACCGGATACTGTTTTGGGGTGGAAGACTTGACTTGAGAGAGTAGGCAATCCGGAATTTAATCTATCGGGTTTTGTCTGGTCTAACTATATTTATTTTTGGAAGTTTCAAGTATTGTATATAAAATTTAATGGTGTTATAATTGCTTTTTAATTTTCTCGTACTCTGATAAGTTTTTAAAATTCAGATGTAATTGTTTGACAGGTTTTAGCCTTGCATCTAACATGAGATAGATGATTGACATTTATCTTGTGTTAGGTGTGGCGGTAACATTTCCTAAATTCTCTCCTAGCTTCCGCTTTATTCTTTCAAAAAAAAATTTCAGGAGTGAAATTTGGGGGTGTTACACATTGTCAGTAATACATATTGCCGACAAACGTTTTCTTATTATCGACGATTTAGATCATCGTTATTTACCCTTATTCCAGTAGTGAGTGCATTTGGGGCTTACATATGTGTGGGTGTATAGGCCTTCATAATACATTTCATGGCTTTTCCAAAAGGTATGCTTAATTTGAAGTTAGCTACAAGTACATATCATTGGATGGAGGAAAACATGACATCATGACTACAATATTAGTGCAATGTATGAGGAGTTAAGAGTTAAGCAATCAAAGAAAGGATGGGCATGTTTGGTTTGGCCGTTGTTGGTGCTCCCATGAAATTAGATTCCTTTGTGCTTGGTTGTTTAGGATAGAGTACCTACAAGGGAGACATTGGTGATATAGGGTATGACTATTGATCCAGGTTGCATTTTTTGCAATGCTCCATTGGAGATAGGTGAGAAGTTGACTATGCAGTGTCCTTTTGGCCTTATCTTATAGAAGAGGATCCATCCAGCATCAAGAAGAAGGGATAGAGTGTTCAGATAGATGACAAAGATTCATGCATTGACTTCGCGTTAAAGACAGTCAAAATTCATGAAACGTGTGCTTTGTGCTCTTTTTGGTGTTTTCATTACGACTATCTGACACGAGCATAATTTGGAGATTTTTTAAGGTCATCAATGTGAACAATGTATAATATTGTATATTATTATAGTTATAGTTGCTAGATTTTAAAGGTAAATATGATAGGTGGACTCATGTATTATGTAATATTTATTGATCATTGTTTCGGTTATAATATTTTTTTCGAAGTGATAAAATCATTCTTACTTATCAAAAAAATGAAAAGAATAATAATTACCAAAAATTATTATATTATTATCAAAAATAATTACTCACCAAAAATAATAATTACTTCAATTTTAAAAAATACTATATTATTATTAATTTAAAAATAATATAATTCTTGAAATTTAACATTAATATTTTTATTAATTTATAAAATAAAATTTTACATGAAAAAATAATAGAAATTTAAATAATAATAAAAAGATAAAGTTGGTGAGTCCTAATTAAATTGATTGAGTATTTTAATATTAAATTGAGGAACATTAATATAGAGACAAAATGGTTGAAGAGGTTCATGAAATATTCTATAGTATTTTATTATTATAATTGTGTGGGAGTGCCTATAAATGCTCAAAATTAGAGGGCTCTATAGCATATAATCTAAGTGAGATATTTGTTAATCATACGAGAATTCTGGCCAATTGATTTCCTTTGTTACTAACTATAATATCTTTGTATAGGGATGACAATATATCAGTTATGGATCGAATATTTTCTATCTGTTATCTAGATTCAATAAGAAAATCTACGTCCATATTCATATTCAAATTCAATACATATTTTTTTTCCTCCTTCATTTTCATTTATATATCAATCAGGTAAAATCCACTAAAATTAGATAAACCTATTGGGTTCAAAGTAAAAATAATATGATATTAGAATAAATACTTATATTGTTAGGGTTTTTATATTTCTACTTTTAACTTTAGAAAATATATTAAAAATTATATAAAATAAGGATTAAAAATTAATTTTATATCAGACAAACATATATAAGTATAAGTATAGATATAAAAGTAGGGACTTATTCGAGGATTTTTTACCCATATTTATACCCAAATCTAACAAATATTTTTTGATTTTTTTTATATATATTTATATATCTAATGAATAAAATTCATTAGATTTTATTAAGATCCCTATATCTGTATACTTCCGGCAACTAGCAAAGATACGAGCATGGAGTTTTCTTTTTGAGAGTATTCCAAATTAGCCTAGTCCAGCTGCCTATTGACTATTCATCTCAATCTTACACTACATTATTCTTGGTGTTTATAGAGAACAACACGGCTATTGAAGATTCTACTAAATTATGGACCTGAAGATACGGACGACCATGTATTCTTATTAATTGTTCTACGCTTGAATTGTGGAAACTATTTGGTTGTCAATAGGTTAGTGGGATCATAAATAAAAGGAGTCAAACCAAATTATTATAAATTCAGTAAAATTTATTTAATAAATTAGTCTAAAATAAAATTTAAATGTAATTTATATAAATAAAAGTATGAGTTAAAGAGAGCTAACAAACTTAAATATAAATGAATTTAGTTAATTTTTTGTATATTTATTTATTATATAAATCTAAAAATGTGATTTATGTTTGAATTATTTAACTAAATGAATAATATGAACTATATTTTTAATAATCTGAGCCTATATGTCTCTATCAAATATTACCTTGGGGTGGCAATAAAAGAAAACCACCATTTTGGGTATCAACTTAGCATTTCGTCAATGTTCAAATTTTAGATACTATTCTTGTAGTTGAATTTCGTGGGAAGATAGAAATTTCGTGGTAACAAACAAGATACCGCAAGTCGGCAACTTCCTCCAACGGCTGTCAGTTTGTTAAGATTCGAGTGAAAGGTTACACTTTGACAAAGCTCGCCTCCTCCAATAGAAATTGTGCGCTTCCGCTCCTTGGAAACAAACTTCCTAACGGATGTTGCAAGATTGTTTGCAGGAAGAGATGACTTGTATTGTGCAATGCTTATTGGTCATCAGAAATTAATAATTACAACGTACTCATGTTTATAAGCGAGCATTATGCTGATTTGGATCCTTTAGAGAAGTAGGAATAATAAAATCAAGTTACGCCTCAACTACTAATATTAATGATAACAATCATAAAAGCATTGAAACAAATTTGGGATCAAACACGACTAATTCTTGGAACAATCCAAATTTCTATCCTCATCCTAAGTGTATAAGGGTGAAACTCGTCTCGTTGTTATTCGCTAACGATAGACTTTTCTTTTGTCATCGTCACAGCGCCTCCATATTTTTTCTGTTGTTTGCTTTCTTTGAGTTTTCAACTTTGTCGGAATTACAACTAAATACTTCCAAGAGTCTGATCTACTATGGGGAAGGGACTAATGAGGCTACCAAAGCTTGTATACAATAACTTACTCAGATGCCAAAGACAATGCCAATCCCCCCTTAGTTTATCGATTGCATATAACATGTAAAAGGGTTTTATATTGTACTAACCTATAGTATCTTAAAATAGAGGAGTTTTTATATCGCATTTTATATTGTACTAACCCATAGTGTCTTAAAATATCGCACTAACCTATAAAGTCTTCATAAGCATTTTACATTATTACACATAATGACATAATGTTTAAAATCACATTTAAATCAAGTGCTTAATATAGCATAAAACTTTAACCACATAACACATATCAATTTGAAATTTAAGACCATTTGCAGTAAGAAAAAAAAATGGAGAGCTCCAACGGCCCTGACATATCATGATCCCTACCATAGTAAAAGGAAATGGAATGCTTGAGGGGGCTTGAAAAAAATATAATTGAAGCACATAAGCTCCACCAAGCTACCCAAAAGAAAAAACGAAAAAAAAAAAGAGGGAGAACCCAACATGAAAGAAAAAATGGAGGAGATGAAAAGTAGGGGGTGTGGGGTACACACGAGAAAAGGAAGGAGGAAGAAAGGAAGAAGATGAAAAGTAGGGGGTGTGGGGTACACACGAGAAAAGGAAGGGGAAGAAAGGAAGAAGCGACAGGGACATATAGGAAAGGAGAAGGGAGTGGGGTGGGGACCAAGGATAGTTTTCCCCCCTTTTGTGTTTACTTTTTTAATTTAATATGTTTAATTATTTAAAAATATTGATTATTTATAAATATATAATATAAAAATCAAAAGTATACTTTTAATAATATATTAAAGTAAATATGTTAATATTGTATAATTTTTATAATCTAGAAGAATAAACTTGAGATGTGGAATTATTGTGCTTTGGGAAAGCTCCTTTGAAATTTTTGCACTAAGAAGACTCTGTGTGGGCTAAGTAGATTCATGACTTGTGTTTGGGGCATGCAGATGTGTGGGTGTAATACACTTAATAGGTTTTCCAAAAGGTATACTTGATTCAAAGTCAACTACAAGCACATATCCTTGTGTGGAGGGCAACAGAACATCATGACTACAATATTAGTGCAACACATGAGGAGTTGAGAGTGAAGAAATCAAATAAAGGATGGGCATGTTTGGTTTGGCACTCATTGATGCTTCCATGACATCAGATTCCTTTGTGGTTGGTTGTTCAAGATAGATTGCCTATAAGGGAGAGATTGGTGACATAATGTAACATCCCAAAATTTATTACTTAAAAATTTTGCTTTGCAGGAGGGTTAATTACAAAAATAATATGCTTAACATAAATATGATTCCCTTGCCTTTATTATGCTAAGCGTTAAGACTGAAAATAGAAGGCGATACATAGATACGATTTACGAATAATATTCTCCGTACAACCACGGTAATCAAAATACAAGAGACATAAGAGTCCAAAGAAAAATTGATTACAACCAAATATACTACCCGAAGGTACAATATTAGTTTACCCTAACTCTTAGACTTGCAAGCCTATTTAAAAAATAGGACCTTTTCCTAAAGTCTTCGCTTAACCATGCCACAATAATACCCCTTGAATCAGTCTATGCCCTTCATATAGTCATATGTAAATTTAATACTTGTAAAACTTTCTTGTATTGAATAAATCACAATACTTCACAAAAGGCAGCATATACACATTACACATACTCATATAAAAATCCAAAAGTCATTCCTAGAGCACAAAGCACGTACCATAACCACATACAATAATCATGAGATAAAGTATACGGCATCAAGTCTTTTGATCTGTAGTAAATCATACTAAATCACTTTACATCATCTCAAGGTACATAATAGCCATAGCCGACTAATCAAATCAATTCCAAATATCAAGGTAGGGCACTATGATGACTACCAAATCAATAATTCCAAATCAATTCTAAATACCAAGGTAGGGCACTACAAGAACTACCAAGTCCACATACCAAACTAGGTAGTGCACAATGGTAGCTACCAAAATAATACATATATCAAACCATTTACATTCTTACACAACAATTACTTTCAATTTTAATTACTCAAGGGGGATACAATAATAACCCAAAGGCTTAAAAATACATCGGTCATATCGATGCACATGACAATACGCTACTCTTCCAACCATCCAACCTAGAAGCATAACAATACTTTGGTCATACTAGTGCACAAGGAAATATAGTACCCTCTACAACTAGGACACCTAATCCTTAAGTATTAATACCCCCTATAGGGCCCATATGTCACCTATAGAGTAACCTAGGGCTTTATTGGGGCACAACAAAATCACCAAAGAATCAAACAAACCAAATGCTCATACCTCATCTTTAGGATAGCTACCTCTAGAAAGCAATCATTCCCAAACTCGAGGTCATTCATTTTAAGTATTAGTATTTTATAGGGCGATTATAGATTTCACATATAAGGCAACAATTCCCATTTCACATTTAATCATTTTCCTTTATTTCTAATTTTTAAGGCAAACCTTAAGGTCATCGATGTATGCCAAAGTCAAAGCCAACACTAAGGTCATCCTATCAAAA
Organism: Tamarix chinensis; assembly: GCA_030549775.1. NCBI lineage: Eukaryota > Viridiplantae > Streptophyta > Magnoliopsida > Caryophyllales > Tamaricaceae > Tamarix > Tamarix chinensis. The sequence continues at coordinate 95,818,494 of CM060176.1, forward strand.
GTCTAAAGTCATCATATGTCCAATTATTCAAAACAGGTGTATTAGGTTAAAAATGACCAAAATTCCCTTAAAACTCAAATTTCACCATTACCAACCAATTTCGTACTAAAAATTATTTATATAAGCAATTTGTCATGAAAAGGCTAAAAGACAATAATTGATCATACTTTAGCACAAACACAATCTTTACAATTTAGCGATTGACTATACTTTTTTCCATTTCATTCATTTAGTAATTTATATCTACAAACCCTAATTATGTATTTCTAACATGTCATATATATTCCATGCAATACATGCATACATGTTTATAGCATGATACAATATTTAATAGGGTAATTAACATCATGGTGGATGTTAGTATACATTTCTAAACCTAGAATATGTTAATAACAATTATTGTATTCTAACCCTAATTATGGGTGCAAGTGTTTATATTATTTATACAAAACCTAACTACCATGCAATGATAATCAAGGAACACTTATCATGGAATTTACATAATAACTTTACAAGATTGCAATCCCTAACAAAATTTTAGGCATGCATACGTTAACCATTTAAGATATTACACATTCGCATAGCTTAACTTCACAACAAATCATACGTACTATATTTTTAGCATATTATAATTTATCATGCATTTCATAATATTTGCATAATATAAAACCCTAGCATGATTCTAAATCTAAACAATCTCAACATGATCGCACATAATTTCTACCGTATTATGAGTAATTAGATTTACCTAAATCCAAGATACACAAAAAGTACAAAAGACCGTCTTCTCCACGACACCTCAAAGATCACCTAAGAAATTAAAGCCCAATAACATATATATTAGCATTTAATATAACACAACAATAACCTAAAATTAACTAACATCAAATGAGGAAAAGGGTTAGAAATTATCCTAGCAAAGGAAATATCTGTCGGGTAACGATATCTGTCGGGTAACGGATTATCCGTCGGGTAACGCATATCCGTTGGATACGGATATGGGTACAGTAACGGATATCCATGCGGGTACGGGTACGGATATAGTTATCAAATTTCTTATCAGGTTCGGGTATGGATAAGGGGTACCCGATCCGTACCCGCCCCGTTGCCATCCCTAGGTGCTACTATGTGGTTGGTGATGGTGTGGCAATGGTTTGAACAAAATAGAGATAGGAAGAAGAGAAGAAGAAGGGGAAAAAAAGGGGGGGATTAGTGTTGCTAAATTGAAACACAAAACAAGAGGAGAGGAAGACTTACATGGATGATGGTGTGTGAAAATAGGTGAGATAAGATGAGGAGAACATGGTGTAGGGGATGGTGTGCATAGGGGGGAGTATGGCGTAAAGGAGAAAAGTGTGTCAGAGACGGAGGGCACCAGGTAGATTATACAAAAATAGGGTAGGGTCTATATCGATAAAAAATGATCTAGGAAAAATATCTAGTTATCGGAATCAAGGTTCTTGAATAAAATGAATATGGGTTGAAGTCCCAACTATAGTTAAAATTAATAACCCAAATTCTATCTAGATTTTAATCTGATGAAATTGATATGTGTGTATGTGTAGGGGTGTGTGTAATACACCATAATAATATCCATATAATTAATACATTTAACACAAAAGATACTAAAATAATTATTATAACTAATTATATATAATTATCATTTGTAATTAAGGTTTCTAAAAATGGGATATTACAAATAGGATAGGAATACCGATGCATGTTGCTTTCTTTTGCAATGCTCCATTGGAGACAATTAAGCACTTGTTTATGCTTTTAGCCTTAGATTATGGAAGCAAATCCATGCAACGACAATAAGGGATAGAGTTTTTGGATAGATGATAGAGGTTTATGCGTTATTTTGCGTTCGTGACCTTCAAAGTTTAAGAAACATATGCTATCCGACGTGAGCATACTTTAAGGAGGATCGTAAGTGTAAAAAGACATGTTTTATTGTCCATTACCATAGTTACAACTGCTAGACGTATGTCACACCCATGTTTTAGAGGCAAATACGATAGGTGAGATCATGTATTAGATAATAGTTATTCATTATTATAGTCATTTTTTTAAATAATAAAATCATTCATACTTATTGAAAAAAATTGAAAGAATAATAATCACGTTAATTTTCAAAAACAATAATATTATAAATATGAATTCAAAAATAGTATTATTATTGAGATTTGAAATCAATATTTTTTTTTATTAATTTATGAACTAGACTTTTTCATATTAGAAGAACAAGAAGAAGAAGAAGAAATTTGATAAAATTAGTGGATCCTAATTTATTAGATTGGGGGTTTTAATATTAAATTAAAGAACGTGAGAATTGAGGAGGTAAAACAATGGAAGCGGTTCGTAAAATATTCAATAACATTTTAATATTATAATTGGGTGAGAATGGTTAATTGCCCTGAATTAGAAGGCTGTAGGGCATCTGTTCCAATTGAGACATTTGCGAATCTTACGACGCTTCCGGCCGGTCGATATTTTTTCTTAATTATCAAGTACAGTATCTCTGTAGGCTAGTAGCTACAAGCAAAGATACGAGCCGAGGCTTTTTCCATTTGGGAGTATTCTAAATTAGCCTAGTCCAGCTGCCGATTGACTTTTCATCTCACTTTCTTATATTAACAATTTAACACTATTCTTGGTGTTTATAGAGAACAGCAAGGCTATTGTAGATTCTACTAAATTATGGACCAGAGGAGACGAACGACCATATATTCGTAGTAAATGTTCTAGGTTACCGCGACCTTGAACGCGAATCCAATCGAGTTGGATTTGAATTCAAACTTATTTAATAAATTCATTCAAAATACTCTTTTTAATTCAATTTGAATAAATAAATGGGTCAAAAAATGCTTATGAGTTTAAATATAGATAAGTCAAATTAATTTTTTAAACTCATTTATTATATAGCCTTAACATTAAGCTTCGAATTTGAATTACACAAACATCATGAAAAGTCACAGATAGAAACTTTTTAAGGAAAAATATTAAAAAAATATATAGGAGTACTCTGTACTTAGTCAATAAATTAATATTAATTGTATTCTCTCTACAAAAATAGGATAACCAATAGTATAATTTTAGGTTTAAGTAGTTACCTAATATCTATAAATACCTATACATGTTAATGTATGTAAATAATTTAATAAACATCAAATTATTTCTTCTATATAATATCTTATTTGCCTCTTGCTTAATTAGCACATTGATCTTCCTTACCCCTCCACCATGTCTTCTACCTCCAACCTATCACAATCGGTCTCAAACTCTACCACCATAATCTAGATTAGGGATACCGCCTGAATAGGAGGAAATTGTCGGAGGAGGGCATGGAGTCAGCCCAATAACAAAGTCATCAAGTGCATGAACTATAAGAAGAGAATGGACCTGTCTATGCCACACATGATAGTTTGTGGAGTTTAGTTTGATAGGGAGCTAAGTGGTTGTATGAAACTTGACAAGCACTGTGGCAAAGCTCGAGGTTGATTGCGATAGGCTAGAGACAAGGCCGACCCTCACATTCAGGGGGCCCTAGGTTAAAAAAAATAATATTACAGCGCCATATTTTATATGTGTATAAAAATTTTGTTTGGATAAGGAATCGAACCTCTAATCTATTTTAATAAAGCTTTTTTATTCTTATTATCTAACCATCTATGAAAACTTAGATTTTTATTTTTATATCAGAAGTTTTCATATATATATTAATTTTGTGCCCATATTATTTGGGAGTCCTAGGCACATGCCTAAGATTGCTACACGTAGGGCGACCTTGACCGAAGATAGAAGACATGGTGGAGGGGTAAGGAGGATTAATGTGCCGATTAAGCAAGAGGCAAGTTTGATACAATATAGAAGAAATAATTTCATGTTTATTATATTATTTACATACGTTAACATGTGTATAGCGGTAGGTATTTATAGATATAGCTAACTACTTAATCCTAAAATTATGCTATTGGTTATCCTATTTTTATGGAGAGAATACAACTAATATTTGAAATTAAGATTACCTTATTGACTAAGTACTCCTATAATCAATATGCCACTGTAGCAAGAGGTAAATCTAATACCATATAAAAGAAATAATTTGATGTTTATTGAATTGTACAGCCGAAGGTATTTATAGATATTAGCTAACTAGTTAAACATAAATTATGTCATTAGTTATCCTACTTTTATAGAGAGAATATAACTAATATTTAAAATTAACATTAATTTATTGACTAAATACTTCTATAAGAACAGGATTGTCTGCAGGAAGAGACGAGTTGCGCCGTGTGATGCGCATTGGTCATAAGAAATTATTAATGGGTGCGGACTTGCGTTTGTTAGCGAACGTTGGGCGCTGATTCAGCTCCTTCACCACAGTAGGAAAAAATAAAATCAAATTATGCCTCGACTACTAATATCAATGATTAACAACCAATAAAAACAATGAAACGAATTTTCAGATCAAATCAACAAAAATCAGAAGGAGGCAACCGAACCCACCAAGCCGGTCGCACACAAATTTTGGAAACTTCTGATCACGTTTCCGGATAGCTTTGAATTTAATTTTAATTAATTATTTTTTTTTACAAGCTGAGCGTGTAATTCTTCCTCGGCAGCAATCCGCAAACTGACGAGAAATCAAAGTCAAAACAACAATAATTAGCTGATTCCCGTGATTTTTTACGATTCACAAACCTAACTGCTATTGTTAGTAATATTATATTATTATTAAGAACTCCTTTTCGATCTGCCGGCAGCATCTTTCATCATCTTTTTAAAAAAAGGCCCCACTGTTTTAAGTCAGTGTATCTTTAACTAACAGCAGTAGCACAAGATAGCAAAATAGTCAAAGAAGCCACTGTAAATAACAGCAGCAGTTTCCTCCAATTTAGCACTTTCACATGCCACTTTCTATTATTTAACATCATGTTTTTCAACTCCTTATTAAAAATTGTTCTTTTTTTAAATATTAATCTAAAAAAATTCAAAAATATATATTTTTTAAAAAAATTATTAAACATACCAAATAACTAATTTTAATAACTAACTTCAAACAAGCAACTTGATTGATTGCAGGCTTATTTGAATGGATTCGGCCAACTATTTGTGATCATAATGATATCTCATAAAACCCGGCCAATACGATCCAATTTAAACATGTTCATCGTCTGGGGTTCAAGACATAGGAACTGCGGAACCAAACCAAATATCAAAGATAGTCCGACACAGTGATCGATCGACTCATCAATGGAATTGGCCGTACGAACCCGCTGGGACATTTCAGATGCAAGGTTCGCGACAAGGAACAAAAAGACGACGCGAACTCACCAAAATATCAAGCCCCGAATGATCCAAGAGGGTAACAGTGTCGTGTCCCGCAAGCGGCCAAGGAATACAAAATCATCAGCGATGAACAGCCACATACGAACGCAGAAAGAAATGTCTTTTTTTTTTTTTTTTTCTTTTTTTCCTTCATTGATCAATACAACATATGCATTTTCCTGTCAATTAGAACCATCACTATGCTCTCAAAGCTTCTCCTCATCAATGAAATTGGTTGCAAGCTTTTTCTTTCTTTCTTCCCCCTCCCCCCTCTTTCTTTTTCTATGGAAATATCACCCTGTTCCTTGCTCCTTTTACTCTTTTACTCATGTCTAAATATTCAAACGCTAATAAAAATTAAAAAAAAAAAAACTAAAGACGAGATTCAGTAAACGAGTAAAAGTTAAAAATTAAAATAAAAATCAAAACATGAACAACAAGAGTCGTGTGGCTAAGTGATGTACTTTTTGACAAATGCGATGCGACTGATTGGCGGTTACTGCCGCCGCCACCATCTCCGTCACCATCACCACGCTCCTCCACTACATCACGGAATGTAAGCAGCGTGCGCGCGCGCATGTGGCGCCTCAATTAAAGTCAACGTTTAGGATTCGACCTTCCAAAATCAGCGAGCTTCCTCGAACGATTCGCGCAGTAGGCCGACGCAGCCGAGATATGTGGCTTGACGCTGCCGGTCCCGCCGCCTCTAATCTCGCCGGAATATCCAATATCGGGCGTGCCTAAACCTGCAGCTCCGGCTCCTTTCCCGTACCAATGCCGAGTCGGACTGGCTCTCACGAGCGGACTCAAGCAAAATGCTAGGTTGCTCCGCCCAGGGCTCGGCCTAAACCCCCAATGACTCGACCGTTTAGTGGTCGATGATGCGTGCGCTGACCTCGGCGTTCTCTTCCACTCCTCCTGCGCCAGCTCCGGCGAGCACGGAGGCCATCCGTCGCCGCCGTCGTCCTCGTCAGCGGTTAAATCAGGCGACATTCCACGGTCTCTACGGCCTCCTATGATTGTGGAAGTTGCTGTCTCGTTCAGAGATAACAGCCTCATGGTCTTTTTCCGACGTCCGAAGCCGAAATTCGTTATCCAGGATGACGACGAGGACTCCTCGCACGGTTGCCGGGTAAAAATTCTAGGATCAGAAGAAGATGAAGAATCTAGATCTGGCTGGCCTAATTTCTGCGATCTAGATCTGAATAGCTTGGAAATTGCCTGGAATTTTCCTTGCTTCTTCTTGCTGCTGCTGCTAGTACCAGTGGTACTGCTAGTAGCCGAAATGGTAGGGCCGGCCTGTGGAGTGCTGAAGAACCGCGGATGGTGTGAGACCGAGACCTGGTGGCGGTAGTGGTTGGACGGCAAGCCGCCGCCGCCGGAATCCGATTTACGGCGGGAGATGTAAGGAGAGACGGAACGAGGGAAGATGAGAGGCGGAGGAGAAGCAGGAGGTTGCGGATTTCGGTCGGATTTCCGGCAACTGTCGTTGATTGCCGGATGATTTTGCTGCTGTCGATCGTGGCTGTTGCGGTGGTGAACGTGAGATTGGGAATGAGACTGCTGCGATTGAGCGGCGATGACGGATAGGAGTTTCTCACGGAGGCAGGTAGCGCAGACGCCGACGCTGCTACTAGGGTCCGAAAAGTGTTTCTTACACCTCATTTAAGCGCATCCAACCACCGGGCACCGGCTACCGAAACAAGAAGGAATTTTTTTTTTTAGTCTCTGTGTTCTCTCCAGCTCTCAATCTCTGCGCTCGCTCCTTCACCGTCGGAGGATGAAAATAAGAAAATGAAATTGAGCAAAAAAGCAGATACCTCGAGTCGATGATCAGTGCTGTGGTTTGTGCAGACTGCAATTACTCCAACGACCTGTCCCCTCCGGACGGTGGAGAAATGGAAGAAATGATAATGGTAGGAAGACACGCCATTATTGGGCCTTTTATTCGGCCCCTTTTGACCCAGTTATTTATGAGTACCTTGACCGAGCTTCCTCCTCCCCGATTTATCCGTTGAACAGTGGCCGCTAGATTGACGATATTGCCCACCTCTCAGCCCACCTGCGACTGTAGTCCATGCTAGTAGTAATTCATTAGAAATTCTTCATCTCGCACAAAGGGGTGAGGATTGTACGTAAAGTTTAATCAATGATCATACTCTTTTTTTTTTTTTTTTTTTCCTTTCTTTTTCTTTGGTCTGCGGTGAAACAACCTCGCTTTCTCCTAATTCATGGAAACAACATTAAATAAAAACCAACTAGTACTCTAAAAATGATGAACTACGAACTTTTTAAGTTAGCTCTACGTCTTATACAAGTGTTTGGTTGTTTCAGTATTGAATTGAACTCGTCAAAACATATGAACTGACTCAGAATGAGAAACTAGAAAAACTTTTTTTTTTTGTCTCATTTTGGATAAATAATAATAATAATATAGGAATAGCTAATAAGATTTTCAAATAGCTCTTGAGAAGCAAACTTAAAATTTTGAATAAGTGTGCTTAACGTATCATTTTGCCCCTGAAAGTGTCACTTTTACCATTTGAGAGCATTATTACCATAAAACATTGGTTAGCTTTCATTAACTTTATGGCTACTGGTTCCAAGCATATTTTAAATTATCTCACCAACCTCATTTTAAGTTCTTAGTGGGCATTTGTTTTCAAACAACATGGACTTCAGCATGATAGATAAAAAAAAAAAAATTTATTCGTAGGAAGTAAAGGTAAGTATAAATCTCTGGTGTTACTATAAATATAGTATAATACTGAGAAAGAAAAATGTAGATTCGAAACTAACATCTCCGGTATCATAGAAATGATAATAAAAAAGTTAGTTTTATACATCCGATGATGTTTGATTCTTAGAAATGGAAATAAGTTTGGGACTTGACGATACAGATTTGTGGACCTCTATTTTCAATAATTTATTACCTATGAGGCTGATAATTGACAATTAAAATTAATTTCAACGCCTATTCTCAAGCATTTTCTAAACCATTCACGCGACGTACCAAATATAAGAACGAGAATCAAGTAAATTCTCGGCAACCTATTCCTAATGTTACTTTCCTCCTCTTGCTCCCCAAACTCTCATTCCTTATTACCAAATTCATCTAAGTGCATCCACCAAGCTCCCCATCTTTCCTCCCCCAACTATTCGTAAAAAAAAAAAAAAAAAAAGTGGTCGTCAGACTAACAATATTGCTCGTCTACCCGCCCACATTGCAATTCATGCTAAGTCCCCTTTTTAATAAGCAAACTTAGAATATTTAATAAGCATGTTTGACATGACCCGTAATTAATTCACTAAATAAAACTGAAGTCCCCCTTTTTAATATATTTATTTTTAATATATTCTATGTATTTTGTGTATTCATCCCTAGTGTATTTGTGTATTCATCCCTGTACATTATCATTATTGAATGTATTCGTTGTGTTCATTGTGACACATTTGACATTTCCCTTATCCAATGTATTCAATTTCAGTACATTGATCTCCTTAATCCTTTTATTTGATAAATGCATCTCCCTATTTAATGTTTCAATTTCTATGCATACATTCACATGTTTAATGTTTGTTCCTTGATGCACACACGCATTTATATTCAATTTACATCTCTAATCTTGACATAGAGTACACTTATGTTGTTAAAATTGGTGCTCATTGAGTGATGGATTAGTGATTCCAAAATACCTATAAATATAATTTAGTATTAAAGAACAAAAAAAAAACCTACAAGTCTCACACCTCCACAACCTCTCCTCATCCTATATATTTCCTAGACAATTGTATTATGCATACTCTACATTCTTCAACTTTTAGTGATGTGCCAGATAATAGATGAATATCTTTCACAAATGCATGACCTTTGAGTTTGGTTTGTATAACAACAAAGTCAACACAAAGAAGGATGAAACTCGATGGTTTGGACGATTCAAATATAGTTTCAATTGGAAAGTTTGATCTACTCTAAGATCAAAAGAATTTATAAAGAGAAACATTTAATTTCTCTATATAATGACTCCTAAAATTCACTCAAGATTTATAATCACTTGAAGAGATAATAGGAAGATAAATTTACTAAGATTTTCGACTCTAAGTTCTCTCTTTTTCATTAAGTGCTCAGTTGTATAGTTATTCACAACCACCGAATGTACAAGGCATGCACACACACATACATACATATGACTTATGAGGCTGAGCCTAACTCTCCTTAATTATGCCCAAATCAACAGACCTAATTGAATAAGAGTTAAATCAATACATGTTCATATGGTATACACAATGAGGTATAATTACAAGTACAAGATCTTACAAATTTTACATAAAATATCAAAGTTACATAAAACCTAATCATGATAATACATCGAATAATGGAATAATCAAATAATCAAGCTTCATGTTTTGTAACTTTGTCTTCCATGCAATTTTGTAACCCTTGCATTATCATTATCTTATACATTAGATATGTAATCCCTACAAGAATCACTTAATGAAACATCATTAGGGTTATTATGAAGGTGTTCAATATTTTCAAGAATAATTGGTACTGCCTCCAAATATGCTGACTCTTGCACTTCAACATGAGAAGAATGAGATGGAGATGCTCCTGAATCACTGAGTGCATGAGTTTGCGAGATTATTGTATTAAGCTTAGGGAGTGTATGATTGTCGTCGATTGCACTAGAATCAAGGTGATGTTTGCTTTCAAGATAAAGGACTCGTCCATAATACAACAAATTTCAACATTTTGTTGTAGGATTTTTACTAGTATCTAAGAAATAATATGAAAATGACTATTCACGATAGAGAGCTATGGCCCAACCAATCAACCACATCCTTCTTGACCTTTCCAAGTTGGAATCACTTGATGTCTCAAAATATAAGCAATGGTCTCAAATATTACTCATTATATTCAAGTAATGGAAGTCAGTTACATTCTATACACTAACCCCTCATTCTAGTGAAATATTAACTTCTGGAAACAGTGCTCCAACCCAAGCTATAGAATCAAAGAAAACTAATGATGCAACCAAGGAGAAGTACAAGAATGATAATAAGCTAGTTTAGGGATAAATTCTTACTTACATGTTGAACAAGCTATTCTAATTATTTATCAACCAAAAGTCGGTTATGGTTATTTGGGACACTTTGAAAAAAGTGGTATGAGGTTGATGATGCTAGAAGGAAAAATAATGTCATGGGCAAATGGTTGTACTTATAGATGGTTGATAACAAGTTTATGATGGAGCATATTCATAAATATGAAAACTTGGTGTGCAATCTCCTCAATGAGGGAATGAAGAAGTGTGAAGTTCTACAGTCCAATGTGTTTCAAGAAAAGTTCCTCTTATTTGAAAGTGACTATAAAAACCATCTCAATCACAAAAAGAAGAAGAAGGAATATATCACTATAGGAACTAATTAGCCGTATGCAAACTTAAGAAGCCAATAGCTGAAGGGATTAGTGTAATATCATGTTCCTAAATAGCCCTAATTATGTGTAATGATGTAAAATTGTGTTGTTTTATGTTTAATTAGTTATATAAATGATTGTAAGATACTTTATTTCTTCAAGATCCTTGTGTGTGATTATTTAGTAATTGTGATTTTGTTTCTAAACGGACTTTGCTTATAAAATACTATTTATGTTTGTTAACTCTTTAAGTTAAAACTTTAAAAATATTTGTGTAAACCTTTATGTAGGTCCTATATGTTTTTAAATGTAAATATAGAAATTTATATTTATTTTTATTTGTGTTTGCTATCCCTTTTCAATTTTATACCCAAAATATGTAATTAAGGTATGATAGCTAAACCTCAAATCAAATGTGTGTTAATTTTTTGAAATATATATATAGTTTGTAAATAATTAAGTCGGTGGATCTAGATTGTTTTTGATTTTATGAATAATTTTGATATTTATTTTTATAATTAACTTGTAAGCTTGTTGTTTACCATTAGGTTAATAGTTTATATATCAAAAATTGTTTTAAGTTTATGAAAGTTTACATGTGAATTTATAATATTACTTTAAGGGTTTTCATAATTTTATGAGCTTATTTTTTATTTTTCTTAATTGTAGCATCTTTATTGATTTTTCTACAACTAAAAATAATCTATAAATCCTAAAGTTATCGTCCACCCACTAAATTCTTTCTATACACTTCCATGATAAGATTGTGCATTAGTTTGACCCTTTTCCTATTCATTCAACCAAAATTTGAATGAATGTCACTTCCTTACACTTCATATTTATGCTAGTTAAGTCCTTTTGTTTTTTCTTTAACCCAATATAACACCCTAAAAGCTACTACTATTTTTTTTTTGTTTAATTGAAAGCATCATAAAAATATAATTGGGTGTTTTTACCATACTTGAAATAAGTTTATCTTATTATACCATCCTTATGTCAAATATAAGGCAAAATAATTAGAACTTAAATCATGATAAACAATGAATAAAAGAAAATTTCATAACTTAGCAAAGAGTTTGGAGATTAATCTCAAGTACAATAAAAAAAAATACATCAAAAGAGATCCATTAGGACTAAGAGCCTAAAAAGGTATCTAGATCAAAAACTAATAATCAGATGATGCGAATCTACATCCAACTAAAGATAATATGATCAGTCCTACCTAAGCAAAGCATCATAAATAGAAAATTCATCCAAAAGGTCCTCATTAACTTGCACAAAATTATCTAGGTCGTCTTCTTATGAGAATGAGAAACATCTATGAGAATGAGCAACATATATAAGAATGATGATGAATATGCTATGTATGAGTAAGGGGATAATACATTCATAACAAGGTTACACAAAAATACATAAGGTCACATAGAAATATAAACATACATATTGATTAAACTGAATCATAACTCCATTATTAGGTATAGACATAATACATTTCTTATTTATGTTGAGTTTAGGACCATGTTACTCTTAATCTAGCAAACCGGACAAAAGCACCTCCGAGGACCCAACATGCATGGATACTATTGTCGTTTGATGGGACAGACCCAACACCTTCTAGGGCAACATACTCCTCGACACTATTTTTAAATTGGTGGAATGGTCTGATGCACCTCCAAGAGTAAAATACTCTTGGTTACTATTATTGTCTAGTGAAACAAACTCAATATCTCAATCCTAACTCACATAATATTTCACTTTAAGTAATTTATGCATTAGTATACTGTTATGTATCTTGATGTTAATATGAAGACATAAATATTAACATGAACGGTACATAATCTAAACTTAACATAAATATAAAAGACATATAGGATAACCATATGATGATTGAGACATCACCCAAGAAAAAAAATATCATTATTCCCCTAAAAAATCCTAATTTCACAAGATAAGCATAACTTATTCCTTAATACTTGTTTTATCATCCCTAAAATATTATTATTGATAATATTTCAAAAAATTAGGGTATATATCCAACATCCTACACATGCGATAACAACCTTATCTCTATATTTACTGTTCATAAATCCCTACAAAGATCTAATTTCACAAGATAAGCATAATTCCTACCATAAGACTCATATCATTACCCTAAATATTTCATGTATCGTACTTAGCATATTATAAGTGCGTTACCATTTTAGAATCACCAAAATCTCATATTTAACATATAATAACCAAAGTACAATTATCTTATAAGAGGCCTCAAAATCTCATTTTAGATAACTTGTGTCTTATTCAACCATAATTTGAACATGTTACTTATGAAATAATTTATGAACCCACAAATATTATCATGACATGATTAGTTTTCATATTATATAAAATGACCAAAACACTCTTATGATTGCCAAAATATCTAAATTTCTATAAAGCACCTATAAGTCCAATACCATTATTTTAGGACCCTCAATTTATTGCATCTCCATGAATATTAACCATACTAATTTTCAAATTACCACACTTTATCAAATCCATATTACAATATCATAGATCATACTACCTCACTTAGGTTTTTATTATGATAAGACTTATCACAACAATATCATATAAATGCATGCTTTCGCATTTTATTCAATTTCCATCTTACGATAACACATTATCATATAATAACATTAAAAACATGAAGTTATCAATATAATAAAACCAAGCATGTGATTATACCCAAAATACACATAACATGCAAAAACACTAACAATGAATTGTATCCTTACCTAGAATATCATCGGTCTCTAAACATGTATAACCCCAAGACTCCTCCTATGAGACCACAAAAAATAACTAAAAACTGAGAATAATATATGTTTAAAAATTTAAAATACAATCAATGAATAATTAAAGCAAATGATGGTGGAAAAGAAGCAAAACTGAAGAAAACCAAGCCACGGTAAAAGTGTGGTACAAATGGTGGCGGTTGTGTGAGGAAATGTTGCAACAAGGGTGTTGTGTGTGAGACTCACACATATATAGAGCTAATACATGAGATATTTATGTTTTTGTATTGGTGTAGCATAAAGGCCTCATGTTGGTGGGTATTAGTGGCGTGAGGTTGAGGTAGTTTGAAAGATGATGTTGCATAAGTTGCGGATGCTAAAGGGGGTGAGTTGCATGATTTATAGATGCATCTAGGGTAGATTAAATTGATATTATCATATATTTAAATATGAGTAATGTGAGGTGATCATGTAATAAAGGCGGTGCAACATGAGGTTGACAAAAGTATGCAAAAACTCTTTACATGACAATGGCGGTATTTGATCGAAAGATGCACAAAGAAGCTGAGGGAAGGAGGGAGTTTGGAAAAATTTCATTGAGGAATTAAATGAGATAATGAGAGAGAGTAAAAGGGTATATATTGAGTATAGGTGGTGTGAATGGTGAGGGATGATAGAGAGGTAGAGTGAGGCAGGAGGTCATGGGTGTAGCATGATCAGGGGAATGTTTGAGCAAACATTTCAAATATAAATCCTGTGAGTTAAGGTATTTTATTTTGGTGATGATGGGTTAGGCTAGGTAGGGTGGTGGTTGTAAGCACAACCAAAGAAAAGTGGTCGAGGAAGAGGACATCGTGTAAGTGATGAAGGGAAGATGAAAAAGAAAAATAAATTTAGGCTTAGGATCATAATTAGGTTAAAATTTGGATTGGAGAATTTGGTTATGATCAAAATATAAATCATATAGGTTTAGGGTTAGGTGAAAATATTAATTATCCAAAATTAGGCTTATATTAAATTTGGGGTATTACACATAACCTTCTTCACTTGCCTTCCCTATACTTGAACTTGACCTCCCCTGACTTTAGAATTGTACACCATCACCTCCCTAATCCTTTGGTTGATTTCTTGGTTATCATAATTTTATTCTACCTAAATACAATCTATCACCTTACACAATCAACCACCTTATACTTTATCATTCAAGTACGTAACAAATTATTGCTTCCCCTATCTTGACTGTAGATTTTTTTTGTTACTCCCTTCCCTATTTGTACCCCATGTATCTTTATTTGTTTTTATTCATTATTTCTCTTATTTGATCCTCTTGGTTTCTCACACCTCTCTCTTCAATTTGGTTAATTTTGCTAAGTGTTCCCGAACTTGTTATTCTCCTTGTTGGGTTTTCTTCTCTTGATCGCTTGTTTATCATTTTTATATTTTTTTTAAATATAAGAGTGTTGGATTTAGTACAAAATATGAAGATTTGTCTTTTCCCTTTTCTTTTTGTGGTGCAACAATCCTTACTAGATATAACTCTTCTTATTTTGATTTTTATTATTGTGTTATCTTGTTATTTTTTAATTTGTTAGATTCTAATTATTTTTGTTGGATTTTGTGTTTTTAAGGAGAAGGAAGAATATTTGGGATTTAGCACTTGTGGTGCTTCTTTTTTCTTATTTTTGCTATTTTACTAGAGAATGAGATAACTCATATGCTCCTAGTAAATTTATGAAAATTATGTGATAGCATGTTTGGGGTTTCCTATATTATGGTTCCTTGTATGCATTAACCATGTATAAATATTAATTTCTCTAAGTATGTGACTATATATTTTTATGAAAGAACATGTTAAATTTATGTATTTTAATACATATATGATAACATTCTATAATAGGGTTGTTTGTGGTAAAATATTATACACAATTAGGGTTTCATGTGATAAATGGGCTTAATTATATTTTAGGTGCAAAATGATTAATTTTCTAAAATTTTAGTGTTATATTAAAGTACCAATTTTAATGTTAGTTAGTCACACCATGATTTTTGATTAATTCGAATAGCAATTAGTATTAAAATGAGAAATTATTAAGTAAATAATATATAAGGGTATTTTGGTTATTTATAACTTCTTATGCCTAAAATGAGAAGAATTGGATTAGGATAGCCTTAATGGATTCCTAGGTAAATCTTAGTATTAACTTTGACTTTGACTTTGATCGTTGACATTAAGGTTGACTTGAATAATTAAAAATAAAGGAAAATATTTAAATATGCAATTGAAATCATTGTACAGTATATGATATTTTATGATTACCTTATTAAGCTATTAATATTTAAAGTGAAAGATCTTGATATTTTAGAATGACTATTCTTTAGGGTTAGGTACCCTAGAAATGAGATAATAGCCATCGATATGGTATGGTGGTTTCATCAAATGTCTCAACATTCCAATTAAGGCCTTAGGCTACTCTATAGATGATATACAAACCCTATAAGGTGTACAGATACTTAAGGATTATTTTTTCTAGGATGAGAGGATATTGTGTTGCCTTGTTGGACCAATATGATCAAGTACTTGTACGTCTCTAGTTACAAGTTGGGAGGATATTGTGTAGCCTTTGTGTACCATTATTATTGTAATTTCTCAAGTTATTAAAAATGGAAGTAGTTGTTGTATAAGGATTTAAATAGATTGTTGTGGTTTATTGTTTTGGTAGATGTCTCTATTTTTGTTAACCTGGTTTTGTTATGTTAGGTTTATATTCTATTTAGATTTGGTATATTGGTTAGTCATTGTCTTAGTACTTTCATCTCATACTATGATTGGTATAGAGGTAGTTATTGGAAAATGCCTTAATAATGGTTTGATATTTTCCCCTTTTGTGGAACACCATTGGTATAATTAAATTAATAAAATAATCATAATATTGTTAATTTTGATGTGATGAGCATGTGGTCTATGGTACGATATGCATTATGGCATGAATGTGGCACTTAGCTATAGTATCTTCTATTTGTCTTGTTATGCAATAACCTTTGGTGTTTTCTTCTTTTTGGTCCATGTGATATTTTTATACTTAGTGTTGTGTAGCGGTTTACTCAATATTGTTGTATTAAGCGATTTTGTTTTATGGTCTTATGCCTATTCAATGAGAAGTTTTTATCTTACAAGAGTACTTTTAGGGTACAACTTGATAGCTTTTTGTAAGGGTTGAGAGTTAGGACTACCTAGTGTTAGCTCCAATTTCTTTTATTCAAATAATTCTTATAGTCTTATGTCTTGTTTTGTATTTCTTTCTCTTATCGATTGTAACTCTTTTATTTGATCTTTTGTAATAGAAATAATTTAATGTTGTAGTGAAATATATATCAGCTTATTATCATTTTTTGCTCTTAATATAATCGGATAAACATTTTAGCACTGACACTTAGTATGAGAAATGTAGAGAAACTAGAATTACACTAAGTGTGGCGGTAATAACCTACATGTTTAATAGTTTAGCTTCCTTAATTAAATCTATTTAAATATTTCTTTTCAAGTGCTAAAATAGGAGTGTTACAACAAGTTCAAGACTTTGTTAATCATTCATAATAATGTTATTGTTATGGAATCAGGTAGTTATTCCAATGTAGATAGGCTTAAGAACAAGGGGATGATGGTTCAAAAAAATACTCACCATAAAGTTTAGAATGTTGTAAAGCACATTAAAAAAACATAGAAGAAGAAGAAGAAGAATATATGTTATGTTTTCCAAAAATAGGGTCACATGATGTATCAATGCTTCCAGCAGAAAGGATAACAGAACCAAAAGATCATTACTAGTGTCCCTCCTTAGGCTAACTTAGTTGAGAATATAGATATCATTGTTACTATTGATGTGCCAAAAAAACTTTCAAATTGGTCTCTAGCACAAGCGTTGAATTACTAGAGTTAATACATTCAGACTTGAGAGACTTTAAGAACACAACTAGTAGAGGAGGTAAACAATAGAGTTTTACATTCTCAATAGAGTTCTACATAGATGACTATATAATACCACTGATGAATTGTAGAAGTGTTTTCCTCCTAATTTGAGTTTATTGAAAGTATGGGGGTATCTAGCTGAATTGGATTTACTAAGATTTAGAAAGACAAACTTTGAGCCTAAAACATGTGATTGCATATTTATTTTCTATGCTTATAGTAGCGTTACATATAGATTTATGTATTTCAATTATTGTTTTATATGTGAATCAAGAGATGATGAATTTTTTGATTATATATTTCCTTTGAAAAAATATGATGATGAGAATATTAGTGGTTTTATTATTTCTAGAGTGTGCCCCCTTTATCTGCTCCCTCATCTATTTTAAATGAACCTGATAATGCAATTAGAAGGAGTGAAAGGTATTGTATCAAGAGTAGATTTGGACCATAATTTATCACAACATTTCCGATAAAAAGAATTCTAACATAGGTAGAATTGATGACATCATTATTAATATCCTTTTAGTTGAGGAAGATCTTAAGACTTGCAAATAGGCAATCAACTCTAGTGATGTTAACTTGTGGATTGAAGCTATTAGGAGTGAACTTGATTCTGTTACTTCTAATCACACTTGGGACTTCATTAACATACCTAAGGGTTACAAACCTATACAAAGAAAATGGACTTGTGGATAATTCTATGGCTAAATTCATCGTTGTAGCCTTTACTAAGAAGAAAGACATTGATAATTTCAATACGTATTCTCCTATAACCAAGGTGGGAACTATTAGGAATGTATTTACCTTAGCTACTATTTGTGGTCTAGTAGTACATCAAATGGATATAAAAATAACAATTCTTAAAAGTGGCGTAAAGAAATAAATTCACACCTATTGGTTGTGTTGAACCTAGATAAGAGAATATGTTTTTAAACTAAGTCTCTCTATGGCATTAAAAAAAATCCCCTAAAAAATGATATAAAAATTTTGAACAAAATTTAGTGGGAAAGGGTTATGTGGTGAATGCCTTTCATTCTTGTGTTTATTAAAAAAATGTTTGGACTAAATTGGTGATCATATGTATTTACATTGATGATATACTAATCTTTGGTGCAAAGTTTAAATGTGGTCAATAAGTCCAAGACATTCATGTCTTCTCAACTTTAGATGAAATACTTAGGAAAGAATAATATGATACTCGACATTCAAATGAGAAAAACCAAATATGGTTTTGCTCTGAGTCAATCTCACTACTGAAAAAATCTTGATAAAGTCTGGCTCTTTTTATGGGACATTTATAAAAAATTCCTATGATTCTATCATGCACCTTAAGAAGAATAAAGGCCTAGTATGCATTAGGATAAATATGATGCAATTATAGGAAGTGCTATTTGCCTCATGAATTATACTTAACCTAACATAACCTATATTGTGAATAGAAAGAGTTAATAAACTCATAACCCAAGTGATGAACATTTTAATGTTTCTTATTGTTTTGTTATGTTCCTTAAAGGTATAATTTATTGGTGTTTGAATTTTAATAAATTTCCTATTATTTTATAAGGATATTGTGATGCAAACTGGTTGCTAATGATAATGAAGTTAGTACCATCAGTGGCTATGTTTTTCCTTAGGGTAGAGATGCTATATCATGGATTTTTTTTTTCTAAATAGTCATGTACAACACATTCTTATTTCTTTGGATTTGGTGATTCAAGATGCTTAATAGCTGAGAAACTTATTAGAAAATGTATCTGTAATACTCTAAAAATTTGTAACATTTTCTTTTAGGTGTTCACCCTTTTATTCAAGCCTTAACCCTTAAACATTGACCTAATTATTTTATTATTAACTTTTGACCCATAACCTAAATAATTCTTAAATAATTTCCTTGATTATTTTTTATCACTTTCCTTTTTATTAAACCAATCCTAAACCATTTTATTTTTTCTCAATTTATTTTTTTAACCTCATACCTTAATTTAACCAAACTAAACCTAAAAATAAAATAAAATAATAATATCCTACTCCTAGCCTACCTTTATTTACCATATCTCTCTCTCATGCAAACTTTCTATGTGGCTTCTATTTTTTCCTCCACCAAAAATGCCCCCTATTTCCCTCCACTTCTCATGCACAACCTCACCTCACCTCTCTATTCGAACTACTTCCCCACTTGAATACATAAATCTCCTACTCCCTTCCATTTTTTTATGCTATAGAAATACCAGCTCAAGCCCCCTTGATCCTTTCCTTTATTATTTTTATTCCTCCTCCTCTTCCTCCTCCTCCTCAAATGTCTTGCTTTGGTTTTGTTAAAGAATACAATCATACACCTTCTTCTCACATCCCCATGAACCATATCATGCACAACCATGCCCCTTCCTCCAATAATTCCTTGCAATGCCATGCTCCTCTATGCACGCCTTTGCCCTTTCCACCATTATCTAGCTTCCACCTCCCTCACATGACACCTCCACTAACCACCATAACCTTTGAATCCTCCTTCATCATTGACCCCTACTTCCATTTTTCACCACCCCCAAACTCCCTCCATTATCCTCAGCTTCGTATCTCTCCACGAACAACCAACATCCTTCCATTGTCAAACCACCCTTCGTCATCCACCACCACTACGCTAATATTCTCCCTCCTGCTTGCTCCCCCCATCCCTTTTTGGTTTTTCATGACACCACCATCATTCACCATCACCATCACCATTACCTTATTCCTCTTCTTCTTATGTGCGAGCCTCGCATAACCCTTGCCTTTCTTACACACCCCAACCATGCCCCATTTTTCCTACACACCCTGTTCCCTTCTTGCATGACCCAACCATGCCCCTTTTCTCTATGCATAACCTTGACCCCAACCCATCCATTTTCCACCAAGCTTGCACCACCACAGCCACTAGATCCACCACCCTTACTTCCTCCATATACTACGAACCCATGCAACGTAACCCTTTTAAGCAACCCTTCCTAGCTCATTCACCTTCCTCGTCGATCGTCCTTCTAACCAAACACCCTCATTTTGTTTTGTTCACACCCATTCCTAATTGCACTAATTTACTTTGCCACCCAGCCAACAATCGCCCTACGCCTCCACTCCACAACAACCACTACCACTCCAACCACCAAAGCCTTTCCTCCTCCAACAACACTCATGCGTGACTCAAGCCTCCAACCCATGCAACGTAAGTTTGGCCTTTTTACTCTTTTACAACTTAAGGGCATTTCACTAATTTCTATATAGATAAATAATTTAATATAAGTTTATATTTTATGACTTGGATATTAATATGGTTAATGTAGCTCAATTTTTTGGTAAAATAAGTTGATTTGTGGAGCTTAATAACTTTAGTAGGTTGCCTATATTTTTTCCTTTATTAGAAATCATGTAATCCGTATACCTTACTAAAATGCTAAACATCATATTATAACACATTAGGGTTTTGAGGTATACATTTTGTTAAGCATGTTCCTTACAAAGTAATCCTTACACCTTATTAGAATATTAAATATCGCATGATAACACATTAGGGCCTTGATGTATAAACCATGTTAAATATGTTTTCTCTATGGTAATGCTTATACTCTACAAATATATTAGAAATCATATGATAATACATTAGGGTTTTGTATGCATAAATTTTATTATGTATGCCCATTACATTGTAATTATTTGTCTAAAAATGTTAGGATAAAATTTGGCAAAATGGAGCATGATGATTTTTTATAAAATATTATGTGTACGAAAGTATGTTAAAATAGATTTAATGCTAGAAATAAATTACATATGTTATGTATGCCTAATATGTATTATTTATTGTTGAGCATGAGAATATGTGATTTTGGATGAATTAGAAATGCATGTTAGGTTTTTATGTGTTATATCATGTGTAAGGGTAAAATGGTCATTTGGCATATGTAATAATTTATTTGCATGTTAAATAATTTAATTGTTATAGTTTAGCCTTTTTATAACAAATAAAAAAATGAAATTAGTATTTAAAATGGATGATTGTATGGTAATTATGGTCTCATGGTCATTTTGATCATTTTCAGCTTATTGCACCTAAATGTGAATGATTGATCATAGGGTGGCATTGGTATATCATTATTTTTACCTTATTATTCACTTTGATTATGGTTGTCTTCAAAAGTAGAAAATGAGTAAAAATGGTTAAGTATGGAAATTAAATCTATATGATTAATGTGTGGTCTCTTGATTACCTTAATAAAATAATAATATTTAAAGTGAAAGACCTCAAATCAGGAATGATGGCTCTTTAGGGGTAGCTACCCTAAAGACGTCATTTAGTCTATGGTTGATTTTAAATTTTTTCTGGTGTGCCTTAGTGTGCCAGCCAAACCCTATATTTTACTCTATTTAGCTTTACTGACTCACAGAGGGTATGCATACTTATATATTAAGTATCCTTTATGGTAAGGTATTGTGCTACCTTCATGTGATAGTCAACTAAGGTACCTTAATATCCTTGGGTTGATAGTCAGTAGGATAGTGTGTTGCCTTAATGTGCCAATATAACTAATGTACCTTAGCATATCTAGGTTGATATGATCTCCTCTCGAGTAAAATAAAAATAAAAATGATTATTGTTAAATCAAAATGATTATTAGATTGGTTCAATAGTATCCTTCATGCCTATTTGTGGTTCAGTAGTAACCTTTGTGCCCACACGTGTTTCAATAGCAGCCTTTGTGCTTATCTGTAGTTGGTCATTACCTTTAAACCTTATCTATGATATTATGGATTTTATTGGTATTATGCATTTGATCCCTACCTATAGTATTATGGATATTATTGGTTTTGATATTGAGATATAAGATATATTGTGAAGATTATGCTTATCATGTTAAGGTTGGTTCTAATCATTACTTCAAATAGTATCCCTTGGATGCTTAGTTAGTAAATTTCATTTTGTTCTAAATGAACGGGTATAATTAGTATGTGGCTTTGATGGTATTTATTTATATGATATGATTATTGTATTTTAATCATGTATATTTCAATATTTTATACCAAGCATTGTTGTGATGCCTTCCATGTGTTCCATGTGAGCTTTTTATTAGTTTTGTACAATGGGTTACTCAGTATTGTTGTAGTAATGTGTTTTATTTTGTAGGCCCCTTATTATTCAATAGGTAGTGGTCTTTGTAGGTTAGCTTGTGAGATCAGTTGAAGGTTAATATTATGGGTTGATAACTAAGACTATCTGGTGTCTTTTTTGCTATCTTTGATCCAGTTGTTCTTAGAATCTTATGTCATTCTATGTTTTCTCTCATTTAAGTCTTGTAGCTACTAATTTTTTTTATTTAGAATGATAATTATATTCTTTTTTCTCTTTGTAATGGTTCTCGTAATTATGTTATTAATTTAAGTGGAGCAATGATTTTAGCCTTAGCCCTCGATAGGAGAATGGTAGAGGAAACCAGACTTATATCAAGTATGGTGATAACAACTTGCATTTTTATTATTTTAGCTTCCCCAATTCATTCTTTAAACAAAATTTTTATATCCTAAAATAGTAGGTGGTCTAATATCAATTTGGGGGGAGAAATTTAATTTGAATACATTGTGATTCACAAGCTCCCATTGGAATTGGTAAGAATAATTTGTATAATGGGAAGGAAAGCACATCCGTGTCAGACATAGAGTAATTAAGAAACTACTGAAACAAGAAGCAATCTCTTTGGAATAAGCAAGATTGGAAAAGTACATAGAAAATCCTCCCTTGAAAAGATTGTCAAGGATATTTACCCTTGAATCTTAACAAAGATGGGTCTTAATAGTTAATCAAGTTCTGGTTCGACCCTATTTTGGACCAATGCACACCCCTACCTATATTTGTTTAAGCTCATGAAAAGTGCTTATATTTTTTGTATCCAATGATTTGTATAAATACAAAGTGTAACATGTGTTATGGGGGTATTAACCCAATCTTTGTAGCTCAAGAGAAACTCCTTGCTTACACTAAAGTGCAACCTCAGTACTTATGTATCAATTCATTTGAAAGACATCGGTACTTATATATTAAAAATTTTCTTTTCCTATACTGCCCATCATTCTTGTTTCTAGCAGTTGGTGGGGAATTGTTAGGTAATTAATTAACTATAATAAAATGTAAGTCCTCTTATACAATATATTCATTTTTAATATATGTAATGTATTCGTTGCAATCATCACAATAAATTATCATTATCCAATGTATTTGATACATTTACTCTAATACATTTCCCTTATCAAATGTATTAAATATTTGTGCATTCATTTCCTCATTCCGTTTATTTGATGAATGCATCTCCCCCTATCCAATGCTTTCAAATTAAGTACATACACTTACATGTTCAACGTTTTCATTATTGGTACATTTACTTCTTTGTTCAGTGCATTCAATCCCAGTGTATGGATTCATTTAATTTATTTAGTGTACACTCTCAATTCAAAGTACACATTAGTATTAAATTCAGTGTTCATTGAGTGATGGAATCATTGTTCTCTTATGCCTATAAATATTGACCGAGAATTCAATATTGAGACACAAACAAAAACTAAAAGGTTTACACTTTCACACTCTCCTCCCCTTATACTTCATCAACAATTATATTCAACATACTCTACATCCTTTAATATTAAGTGTATGAGTCCAAGAGATTGTTGTATTAGCCTTGGGGGCTAGACGACTTTTGTTGATTGGGCTAGAATCGAGCTGATATTTGCTTTAGGTTGTAGGCTTTCTACTGCTATCTTACCAATACATTTTCCTAGCATTTTGATTTGTTAAAAAAAATACATATCTATAATTATATAAAAATAGAATTTTCTAACATACCATATGCAGACAAACCCCCCCCCCCCAATTGCATCAATTATTGCTCATAAATTGATTATTCAATACAATTATTTAGTCACAGCAATTTAATGATACAATTATGAACTCCGACTTATATACTATAATAAGTATTAAATTTCCTAGACTATATATGGGATCAATAATTTTCAATAATTCATGATAAACCAAAGGTTGTGAGCCTTCAATTTTTAATTTTTCTTTTTTTATAGTATATCAATTAATAGTATACATTTATTTACATTGTGAATATAACATTAATTGCATTGCATTATAAAATGTACCATTAAGTATTCAACAAGATGGTTAATTTGAAGCTTATTTGGATGCCTAATATAGTTAAATGGTGTCTCTTCATGTATCTGGTTGTACATTCATTGATATCATATAGCAGCAATAAATCTCATTCATTTGATTTCCATCTTTAGTTAGTTGATTGTAAAAAACCAATGACAAAATAAAACAAAGGAAGAGTGAATAAAAAAAATTAATTTTGGGCTATTATTGAAAAAATTAGTTTTGAGCTAAAGACAGTTGTATGTTATAATATCTAATATTACATATCGTAACGGAATGAAAAAGTTTCATATGTGATAACGATGAGAGTGACAATATATT
Organism: Tamarix chinensis; assembly: GCA_030549775.1. NCBI lineage: Eukaryota > Viridiplantae > Streptophyta > Magnoliopsida > Caryophyllales > Tamaricaceae > Tamarix > Tamarix chinensis. The sequence goes on from CM060176.1 coordinate 95,843,480, forward strand.
TACAACAAATGTTATCTTTAAGGGTGTGTTCTAACATAGTTAGCTAGATTTATATATTCTCTTATTCAGTTATTTGTCATTTTTATATATAGCGTGTTATTTTGTTATTTTAACTTTTAACCAGTATTTTATCCTTTGTAATAATCATAATGACTTTTTTACAATTTTATTACTTTCTATATTATTTTTCGTACTTAATATTTCAATAATTATTATCACAATATGTTAAACTCTATTTGAATATTACTTATAATGCTGCATATCGCATAGATGAGTGATACTATTAGTATTTTAAGGCATTAGTAGCTTTGATTATCTTTTCTATTATTGGTATCTATCCTAAATCATTTCACCAACCACGTAAGGTTCTTGAAGCAATATATTCGAATATGCCAACAAAAAAAAAAGAAGCGGCCTAAATAGCATGCCAAACAAGACGTGCTAGATAAAAAAAGGGAGAAAATTATTTTAAAATCTACATAAATTAAATTATTTAAAATTGATCAATTTATTTGATATTTAAATTACTTTTAGTAGTATCTAATTTACATGTATATATAGCTAATATCATTTGTATACTTATATATAATTAGGTGTACATATTAATTAGTTTATATATATATATAATATTTTATAATTAGAACTAAATATTTTAAAATCATATTAATTTTTATCTTATTAATTATTTTCAAACGAATTTCAAACTAATTTTACCTAAAATAAAAAACAGATTGGAAACTTACATGTCCTTTCCGGACGCACGATTTCTTTCACTGATGGTACAAAAATTTAAAATTTAGCTGCTTCGAGTTCAAATGGGCTACTTGTAACTTGTAAGATATAAACAGGGACAAAAATCGCCCCCCACTCAATACGGGGTTCCGGCTCTTTTCGAATAGTACTTGTGAATTGTGATGGCATTATTGCTATATAGAAAAATTATTCACCTCATATGCAGAGCGTATGTAATTGAATTCGCCAAACTTCAATGAATGCTTTTCAAATTAACGGAAATTAAAAAATAAAAAGTAAAAATGGAATATAGTGTGGCCAATACATCATCCTCCATTATCCCTATTAACTCAATGATGGGAAGTTGCGTTGATATATATAAATTGGCCTTGCTTTTAAGACAACCAACCATGTTGGCGCAAACATTAAACCCACTAAGAAAACAACTTTCCAACAACACCACCAACTATATGTAAACATACATGATCTCAAAAAGGTCAATATTTATAAAATTACAGAATTGAAAGAATGGAGAGAAGGGACCTTGAATGCTCGATCAGATGAATGCCAGCTTAGGTCACATGTATTGTTGCCGGAGAATTAGAAATGATAATAGATTCCAAACCCGATCCGGACCCTCTAGATTCATTATATTTTTAGTGAATCTAGATTGAATATAAGTCTATATATATTTAAATATATCTAATTCTGAATTTGTTAGTTTTAGACTTATACTCAATGTAGATCTAATCCACCATACCTATTTAGTATATATGTATGTGTATATATATACATATATAAATACATAATAATATTATGTTTATCGTCATTATCGTAATTTTGTTCGAACTTTTTATTTTTTTTTAATTTAATTTTTTTATATTCACTATATAAATAATATGTATAATATTTTATTCCATAAGTATTAATACATTATTTAAAAAGTTAAAATAACTATTTAAAAATATTTACCTTTTCATTTAGATGATTTTTTAACCAAAAAATATATATTAATTTATATAAAACATAAATGTATTAGTATTTACATTGATCTCTCCCCCCCCAAATAGCAGGACCTATTTTTAATCCATTTACACACTTTACTCGGTGGATATGGGTATAAAATTTCAAGATTCGATGGATATAAGTTTGGTATGGATTTAGGTAATATAAATGGATCTGAGTCTGAGTTTAAGTATTGCCATATCCGATACAAATCCAATTGATTTTACCTAGACACAACCTATTTCCATCGCTAATGAGAATGATACATCAATAACTTCTTTCACATGCAACCTCTAAGGCCCTTTGTCTTTCTTTCTCTATCCAAATTATGACATGATTAGAAGTGGTGTTATAAGAAAGAATTATGTCCTTAAACCTCCCATCTAGGCATGGTTGTCGTATCAACCCAAGAAAACCTTCCACACCTTCCACCATTTATGATCGAAATTGGTGATTAAAATAGTAAGCAAGAACTCTTGTACAATAGTATAAGGGAGAACAAAAATGAAATAAAATAAAACAAAATAAAATTCACTCGGATTTTGGATACATTTGATAGAACTAGCTGAGTAATAGGATTTGTTTTTACCAAAACTAATTCATCAAAAAAGAGCATTGCACCCCCCTCCAACTCCCCAAATAAACTTGTGTGTGAAGAACATTTTTTTTGTCATGAGATTATATTTATATGTTACTATTGTACTAATTAATTAAATTTAAAAGAAAAAATTTAAATCCATCAAATATCAACCAACAAAAACTATCATAACTCTCCTACATTTTTGTATTAAATTATTCATCTTTTAAATTCAACCCCAATAAGTTTAAAATCTTTCAAAAAAAAGCTTCAATCTTTATCCAATTATCATGTTAGTAAAGAGAGATTAAATTACTCATCCATAACCTCTTCTCTTTTTTTCAGTTATAATATAAATTTGAAATTCAAAAGACATTACTATACTTCTATATTACATAATTAAGTTTGACATTCAAATTTTATTAAATGGTTACAAAAGTTATGCTTAATCTATATAAAATGGCTAAAACATTAAACAAAAATATTTAAAAAAATTACCATCTTATCTATTTAATTAGATAATTTTTTCTCTACATTTTAGTTTCAAATTATTCATCTATTAACTTAAATCCCAATAAATTTAAAATAGAAACAAAAAATTATTAAAAAAATGGTTACAATATTTATACAATTACCACATTGGTAATCAATGATTAAATTACTCATTCACAACTCTTAATTTGAAATTTAAAATCCATAATCAATACATCATAATCAAATCCTATTATAATCATGTCAAATGGTTTAAATAGTTATATTTAATCTATATAACATGAATAAAAAAACTAAACAGAAAAAACAACTAAAAAAATCTCCTTATTTATCTATCTAATTACCCACTTTCTACCATATATTTTAGTATTAAAATTATTGTTCTTCCAAATTCAACCCCAATAAATTTAAAATATTTTAAATAAAAAGTTACAAAAGAAAAAGGAGATGGTTTCGATCTTTTTCTATTCATCACATTGGCAATTGGAGGTTAAATTATTCCCCCACAACCATCTTTCCACTCCTTTTAGTTACAATTTAAAGTTGAAATGTGAAGTCCATAATCTATTCTACGTAGTTAATTCCATCATTCAAATATATATTTACATTATTATGTCTTTCCAATTAGTTTCACTTTAAAATTTTATACACAAAATATTATGCAATCATGAACCTACAAGTGCTAAAAATAGTATACCTTATGTTCCCTTCTCATGTAATACATATTTCTTATTAAATTTTTTTGTTGAATTTTACTTTACTTAGATAAGTTTTGATTCATTTAAATATTCAATATGTAGAGACATCTCCATCGTAGATAGAAGTGTGCAAAATAGGATGTATGCTTTAATTTTTTAAATTAAATTGAATTATCTTATATATCTAAAATATCTAATTCAATCTATCCAATCCACTATCAAAATGCATAAAGGTAGGATTAATCCTCTCTATATGAATTCAATCCAACAATTTATAGTTCTAAAATACGGGGTGTTATAGTTATTTCATAATGTTTGTAGTTAATAAACCTTTTTAGTCTCCTATGTACCTAGTTAATATATGTGGTAAAAAAATATATCCTAATTTTTGGAAAAAATGAGGCCGGGGAGAGTTTTTGAGTATGTGTGCTTGAAGGGGAGGGGTGCCTTCTTCTTTTTTTCTTTTTTCTTTTTTTTTTTTTATAATTTTGGTAGGGGAAAATATAGGAGGGTAAAATAAGAGTGAGATTATTGATATGTCATATGAGTGTTAGTGATATTCTAATCGATTTTTTTATACCATTAAATTAGATAATGTTGTTACATCATTGGGTAATTGACAACGTGAGCTAATTGATAAGATTTTTATTTATTTTGATTTTTAATTGAAATGTTACTAAAAAACCATTAGTTTAATATAATGATGAAGATAATGGTTAATATATATATATATATATATATATATAAAGTGATATTTAATATATAAAGCATGGATCAACAAAAATTGAATTGAAAAAATAATTAAAAATAATTAGAATAATTTCTATTTAGATAAATTGACATTTGACTTAATATTTTTTAGGTATCCTATGTTTTCAATAATCCTACGTTCGTACCTTCACATTTCAATTTGGTTTTACTTGGGTACTCAAGTGGTGAAAATAAACTAAATTTTTTGTTTCATTTAGGTACCCAAATAATATTAAATTAAAATGTTAAATTGCCTAAATGAAATTATTAAAAACATAGGATACCTAACAAAACATTAAGCTAAATGTCAAGGTACCTAATTACCCACTTTCTCCACTACATTTTATTATCAAATTAATCCACTGCGTTTTAGTATCAAATTACTCATCTTTCAAATTCGACATTAATAAATTTAAAATCTACATACAAATGACTTTTAGTGTAGACAACAGTATCAAATCATTTTTTTTAACCCAAGTCATATCAATATCATAATTTGATGGAGTAATAAAAATTGTGGTATAATATATTTTCATCTATAGTGTCATATCATTCTATATATTGTGTAACAAAAATGGATAACATTTACATAATGATTAAAATTAAAGGAAATTTACATAAAGATCTTTATTTACATAGATAAATTTTGATTGAATATATATGGGTACTATATAATTATTTATTTCATATTTTATAAAGATAAATATGCCATGTATATTTATGTTTATTATATATAATAAAAAAACTTAGAAAAATAAAAATAAAAACTCTACCCAAAATTTACCTCTACAACAATTTATCGTCTACAAGTAACATGATTTGAAGGATCAACAACACATATTTAATATAGGTAGATATATTAATGGAGGTCCTTAATATTAACAGAGATAATTCTTTAAAATTAAGAAGTAGTATTTCATACTTATGTAGTAATAACAAATGAAAATAAGACCCAACCAATTTTTGCATATACAAGAAGAAAAAACAATAATAACTAAGTAGCAACAATATTAATCGTATTAACTATATATAAACAAATAAATTACTTCTCTATATGAAAATTTTAATTTCTCTAATGAAGTTATGATGTATAATATTATGTTATTGTAAATATATATTTTTGTAATTAGATAGTCATATTCACAATTGGCAATCAGGTCGAGCGAGTTGGTTTTGGTCGTGTCATTTTTGGTTTGGGTCATATTTGGATTTAAGTTATTTCAGATCTAAGTTGTATTGAGTTAAGTTGGCGGGTTGGGTCGTGTTCATGTTGAGCTAGTTCGGGTTTGGATAATTTTGGATTAGCTTGACAGGCTGGGTCAGGTTTATGTAGAGCTAGCTTATGTTCTAGTGATTTTAGATTTGGGCTAATTTAATGGGTCAGGTTTGGGTCAATTTACCTCTATTTTGGTTGTTTTGGGTTCACTTGGTGGATCAGATCTTTTTGGATTTTGATTAATTATGTTAGGATTAGGCCAAGATAATCTTGGGTCAAATTATTTCATGTTTAGATCAAATCTGACATTAATTATCAAAATTAATCCAACATATTAACATTATAAACAATCGTTACTTTTGACTTCATATAAGCATGTAATTAGAAATTTGTCATTAACTACTACTTATTTATTATTATAACTATTTAATGTTGTTTTTTGGTGTTGAAAAATCAGTGAAATTAGAATTGTAATGGTAAATAAGGATGTCTACGGTAAAAATAAGGAAAATATGTAAAATTTATTAAATAATAAAATTTTAAAAGCTTTAAATGAATGATAAAATATATGTACTATTTTTTATTATCATAATTGATTAATATCAAATTTGATTTTATTAAGTCGGATCGACGACGGATCAAATTGATGTCGGATTTTGGGTTAGTTCGGATTAGGTTTGTATCACATTGGTAGGTTTTGTGATCTCTAGTAATATTCAACATATTTGCTATTTAAGAATATGTGTTACTAAATTATGTTGTTACATTATCTTTTACATATTCAACTATCATTTAATTTTTACAACTCTTACTTATTAAATAATTAATATTTTATTTAAGATTAAATTAATATTATTTATGTTTTTTATTTTTAAATTTAAATAGAATCCCGTGACAGGGTTGAGATACTAGTGTAAGCTAAACACTAACTTGTGTTGACCTTCCAATCATAATCTTTATGCTCCAACTCGCAACATCTACACGTATATCTCTCGTCATATAGACTTTTAAAACAAAAATTAGCACTAATTAACCAAAGGGTTATCCAGTTCATCGAATTCATACGGATGTTTTGGAAGAGAGTGTACGCAATCTGAAATATATCAGACAAGAAAGCTGCTATTTATTTGAATTTGGGGGGTGGGGGACGATCCAAAGGTTCGGTCAACGAGATCTAAGACCAAGAAAATTGAAAAATAATGAAGTTTTAGATGGACAAATCCAAGTCGGTATCTAGCCTTCCACCTAGGGTGTCCTATAATCCGAATTAAATCCTATTTTCAGATGGACAGTCCTTTTAGATGCATATAGATCGTGCATGTCCTTTCACTACGCCCTGGTTCTTCCATACCTAACCTAGCCTCCGATCTTTCAATTGCCTGAATGGTCCCTTCCTACGTTATCTTCCAAAATTTTGCAAAGTTGTCTTCGTCTGGGTACAAAGTAAAACTTACTAACTGTGAATGATTTCATACGGATGCGATCTTCTCCTTCGAATTTCATAATTTATAAGTCATGGCTTTAGTAACAGCTAGTGCATAAGCCTCTACCTAGAAATTCTACTCTACTCCACATATCTCGTCGGTCCAGATGTACAATCCCTGTTCCTAGGAAGTGCATCTTCAATTTCATTTCCTATTAAAAAAAAAAAAAACAGTCCTTGGATCCCTGAGCATCTCTTCGTCAGGTATATGAACGTATTCCCTTATTCACCTTAAGCATAATAGACATGGCAAACCATGCAACGATTGAAAGCCAACAAAACATAATGTAATCTTAACAGTAAGGGCGTGAAAAACAGTAGTAAAAGGGAGGGAGGGAGGATGAATGGTGGATGAACTCCATAATCTGAGCAACAACTAGAAGGCAAAAAGGTTACGGAATTATATCATGGAAGTGAGCTATTCATTCACTTACTATGACGTACTGTTTTACAAAAGAGACAGAATGGCAGCTTCATGTGATCTTGGGTAATCAGATGTTGCTTCTCTCCATACACCTCCCTTGCTGAATATATTTAAAATCATGAATGAAAAAGGCATATAATTTGTTTCTGTTCTACGCCATCAATATGTTCAATATAAAATCGGGCATAATTTATTGCAAAGTCAACCGCAGCAGAAATTGATAATAACAAAATGGTGGATTGAAAATGTCTGGCTGTCCTGGCAATAACTCATCCTAGTTTCTGTTAGGATTGTTACAAATGAATTACAACGACCATGATAATTTATATGGTTGAAATAAATTTATCAAGTTATTTCACAACATAAGGCTCACAACAACTATCTTATAATATAATAATAAGAGCATGATTAAAAAACTCCCTCCCTCCCTCTCAAAGCTTTCTCAAGTGTAGATGTTAAACCAACTACACAATGCCCCTATTCATACAAAACAAGAGGCGGTTAACATCCTTAGGGATAAGCATTCCATGTCTCCATTCTCATCCTTTAGATATAAGATGATAAGATGCTAAGATTGTCAAGACTTGGTCCAGTAATTTCTTGACAAACAAAATGCTAGGTGGCAACACGAAGTGGCATTACCACATCATCCTCCCACTTAAAGCCACTTATGTGATCTTCATTCCATGTTGTTTATGTATCTACTAGGCCAATAGAGGATCAGCACAAGATAAACTAATCCTTGTTAATAGGCTTCGTTAATATATCTATAATGTTATCCTTGGTATGGATTTTAAAAATATCCACACTTTTTTTCTTCCACCTTCTTACGCACAAAGTGATATTGAACTCATGTGTGCTCTTTCTTGCTATAGTGATAACACTTGATATTCTTCTTACTCCTTAGCTTCAATATGACTTTCTTATAACTCTCACTTGATATTCTTCTTACTCCTTAGTTTTGATCTACTATGCTTGTAGCTCCCACTAGAGCCATGCTCAATTGATTTATGTTTCATCACTTTCTTGTCTTTCCTCCTAGCCTTTGTGTCAATTTTCTTCTTCAAGAACTAAGGCTTCAATTTTGTCAAAGGCTAGGACTTCTAAATTGTTATTTATGTTATGATGAGTTTTTCATACGATGTAGGTAGACTTTGGAGTAGAATTTCACCACATCCATCTATATTATACTGTAAGTTGAGAAAATAAAGTATTAAGGGTCTTGACATGGTCAAATACCATAGTAGACTCCATCATTTGAAGGGTGTATGGCCTTTTTCTACAAGAAAATTTTTATTATTCGGTGATTTGGACTTGTATAATTTTGAAAGAGTACCTTAAATCTTTTTGCTATCTTTTTCTCTACAACACTTGACAATGCTTCATTTGTCAGTGGTAAATGTAGATTGAAAATATTATTTCCTTAAATCTCTTCCCACTTGACATCGGTTATTCTATTAGACCTTGCTTCAATTGGTGTTAAGTAGTTATCATTTCTCCAAACTACTTTCATTCTCATTTTTCACAATGAGAAATTATTCCTATTGAATTTCTTTATTTCGTAGTTCGTTGCCATTGTTGTAGATGCCTCATTTCCACTAATTGGATTTGATTTTAGCTCCATAAATAAACTAGATAAACTTGAAGTTTTAATATCACGTGTTATGATTGTTGTGATACCGAGACACTCAATTTACAACTAAAGTAGAAACAAGATTGAGAATTTATGTAGAGGACATATATTTATTAAATTATTTTCCAAAAAACAAAGATTACAACACTTATCTTCTCATATAAATAAAGTATAATTAAAATATTGTCTCTCTTATAATAGTGATAACGTAAAAATATAAGAAGAGATATAAATGATTTTCTCTCTCTAAATAATTTCTCTCACTCTTACTTTATTTTTCTCTTTGTTTTTGCTTTACCAAATTGGGGTGTTAAACCAACTACACAATGCCCCTATTTATACAAAACAATAGGCAATGAAAATTTATAGTTGACAATCATCATATGTCTCCATCCTTATCCTATAAAGATATAATGATAAAATTGTTAAGGCATGGTCCATTTAATTTTTGAAAAACTAAATGCTAGATGACAACACCAAGTGGCCTTAACGCTTCAATTTCATGTGAAAATATAAGTTTATCTCTAACACTAAAAGGTAAGACCCAAATATCAATGTCTCTCTCAAAGCAAAGCGATTAACACATAATTTTATTAGCTATATTATTCAAGATACCTAGGTTTTCTTTTGCTTAGGCATTTTTTGCCTCAATTTCCCATAAGTTTAAAGTCATGGCATTAAACTACCACTTTTAAATAAAGTAAAAGAGCACAAATAAATGAGAAACTTGAGATAATTGAACCATGTGATTCTTTCTTTATACGAGAGTACAATAGAGCTTATCATTAACCTAACAACTAGGTCCAATTCAATCAATTCTAGCAATATGTTCCTAATATCCCATTTTTTTTATGTCAAATCAACAAAAAAAAAGGTTAAACTCCTAGGTCAATTTTTTAGATGTTTTTGATGGCTACAAACACTTACATCATCATAGTATTCGAAAGCATTTATAGGTATAGTGGGAATAACAAAATTTTCATTAGATAAATGGAATTCACGACTCTATAATGAAAGCTCTTCCTACTTGAATATGATAAATAAATAAAAAAGGAAGCATTTGCTTAACTTAAATGAAGAGCTACAAAATTGGTGACATATGCATATCTCACAACCAATTTTAGTGACACACACCTTTGCAAGTGCTATAGTATAGCATCTTATGGTCATACTGTCAATATTACTCAGTTAATCATGGGTTTACACCGCCACAGCGATGGCACTCCCAACCTAAGGGTACGTCTTGTAAAATACTGAAAGTTAATATATACTTAAGGAACTTCTCTACTAAATCTCTTAAAAACAACACATTCTCTATCCAATACCCATATAGTTGTTGTAATACCCCAAAATTTTAAAATCTAAAATTTAAAATATAACCCCTTATTTGGAATAATTTAATCTTAAATTATTGATTTAATAACTTTGTGGACCTTTGACTTATAAAAATGGATAGCATTATTTAATAAATTAAAATAAATATTTTATTATTTTATCATACTCTATTTATTTAAATAAATTCCCAAACCCGTAATTTTACCAAAATTATCCTCTTAATTTAATACTTTAAATTTTAAATAAATTAATTTAATAAATAATTTTTCCATCAACCTGATTTCTAATCCTAACTATATATATATATTCTTTTCCCACTTTTCCTTTTCCTTTTCCTTTTTTCCTTTACCTTTTTCCTTTTCTTTCTTTCCTTTCTTTCTTCTTGGGCTAACTGACCTCCTTCCTTTTTTTCCCCCGCTGGGCCAAAGCCCCCTTTCTCTCCTTTCTCCTTCTCTTCTCCCCACTGGTCCATCCCTCTTCTCCTTCTCCCCTTCCTTTCTTTCTCTCATTCTCTTCTTCCTTATTAGGCCAACCCAACTCCCTATTTTTTTTCTCTTCTCCCTTACAAAAGTTGGCCTGTCCATTCCTTCCTCCCCCACTCAACCTCTTTCTCTTTCTCTTCCCCTTCTTCCTTCTTCTACCCTACAACGTCAAGCCAAACGCCCTCTACATGCACCTCGCACGCCTACCACTAACCCCTACACCTACCATCCTAGCCTCCAACCCCCTCTCTCTCCCGTCCCTTTCCTTCTATTTTTAGCCTGGCATACCCCTTGCAACCTTCCCTGCATGACTCCTTTTCTTTCCTTTTCTTCCTCTCCCTTCCACCTTGCATGTCGCCGGCATCCACCTAACCCCTGTGTCGAGCGTGCCCTTCTTCCCTTCTTCTTTTTCCTCTCCTTCTCTTCTTCTCCTCTACCCCATCTCCCCCTTCGAGCCTTTCTCTCCCTTCCTGATCTCCCTTTCCTTCTTTCCTTCCTCTTCTCCTCTATTTTTGTTACGCCGCCCACCACACTAGCTCCCCTACCTCCCCTACTTCCTTCCTGCACAATCCCAAGCAACCACGCCCTCTACCTGCAATCAACTCCCCTCTTCATTTTCTTTTCTTCTCCTCTCAACCAACTCCTTGCATAGCCATCGTGTGCCACCATCTCCCATCTGTGCCATCACCGATGCCAACCCTCTGCCACCTAACACCATCCCTATACCCACTTTCTTCATCCTGCCAGAACTTCCCTCCTACAACCCTCCTTTTTCTCCTCTTTCTTTTCCCTTCTTCCTCTTCTTCCCTCTTCTCTACACCCTCCTTTCAACAGCATACTCCTCCGTCTCTTCCACCCTTGAGCCACCACACTTTGAACCTTAGCCACCACCTACACCTTGCCTCACTCTTGCACCCAACAATCAACCCCAACTCCTCTCCACAAGGCACCACCTGAGCCTTCCTTCTTCCCTTTCTTCCATCTTCCACCCTTCCCCCTCACCATCTCTTGTACATGCATTATCACTCTTCATGTGCAAAGTGAGTGGTGCTGCATGATTTTAAGGTTATTTAACTAATTTTTGAGATATAATATGGTTTAGTAATAATGGTATTTAATAATCCTTTTTTATAAAAAATGATTCTTTTAATTATCTATTACTAATAAGTTACTTGTGACATTACCTTTAGGTATAATTTTTACTAATCAAAGATTAAACTTTTAAATTGGAATACCGATAAATTTTGGTTGATGCCGAAAATAAGGTAACTGTTATACCCTACTAAAACATATGGATTTATGTATGTTAGCATATTAGGATTTTGGTATGTGTTTAATGTTTATATGATGTGTTGCTAATAATCTCTCTTTTATTTATTTATTTATGTTATATTGAAATATAGAAGAAAAGTATGCTATTTTGTATGTAGTGTAATATGTGTGGAAATGGTGGTTAATAAATGGAATTGATGTTAATAATGATGTTATGTGTATATGCATACTATATTAAGTAAATATGGACACTTGTAGTAGAAATAATGATAATATGAACCCTAGGGCAATTTTGGTCATTTGAATATATCATAATGTTTAAACCTAAATGAGATGCTTAGTGTGTTATATTTGCTACTAAAAAAGAATATGGAAGTTTGGTGGAGTATAAGTGTTAGAAGAAATATCCATATTTATGGCCTAGAGATAATTTGATGATTTCCTTATATAGTGTTGACTATTTTAATGAAAATGCATGTTAAGTGTTGTGGGATGTTGAAAATGATGATAGGAGTTTGTAGCATTAAAAATACTCGTTTTATCATTAAAATTGTTATTTTATGTTCTAGGGGTATTTTAGTAGTTTTAGATGTTCATAGGGAGTGACCTAAATAATGTGCTTGGTAGGTGATAATGGGTGTTAATAATAATAAGGGTTTTGTGGTGTTAAATTATGTAAGTGGGTCAAGGATACTAATATCTTATGTACTAGGGGTATTTTGGTAATTTTACAAGTAAGAAGGGTATTTTAGTAATTTCACATGTAAAAAGGGCATTTTAGTAATTTCATAAGTAAGAATGATATTTTAGTAATTTTGTGAGTAAGAAAGGGTAATTTGGTAACTTTGCATGTAATATGGCAATTGGTCTAATGAAACTTCATAATAAGTGATAAGTGATGTTAAATAAGAGAAAAAAAGGCTTATGGCCTTAGTATCACTTATTTAAGCATAATCATGTATATTATAATTCTAGGGATATTTTAGTAAATTGGAGTGTATCTTAATAAGTAAACATGGTCTAAGGGTAAGTTGGTAAATTAGGTTGCTATGATGTTATTTCCATAAACATATAAGAGGCTCCTTAATATTATGCATGGAAATGTGTGTTGTTTGTTCTAGAAATGCATGTTAGATTTATGTGTAAATGATCATTTGGTGTGTAGGGTACTTTAACTTCATAATCAAAAGTATAACCATGATATGTTAACCTATTATGGTTGTTGATGAATAAAAATGAATTATATGATGAAAGTAGATGATAAGAGGAAGCCTTAGCCTTAGGGCCATTTTGGTCATTTTTACCTAAGGTGCCTAAGTATGAGTATTTGAACCTTGGATGGCCTTAGTGGACTACATAATTTAACATTAGCAATAACATTGATATTGATTACTCTATAAAAAGGGAAATGAATAAAAAATGTTAAGTATGTGATTGATGTATTTCTCATGGTCACCCTTAATTAAGACACTAATACTTAAAGTGAAAGACCTCGAGATTGAGAATGGTAGCTCTTTGGGGGTCACTACCCTAAAGACATAATTTAGCACACGATTATTCTAGATTTTGCTAGTTTACTTTAGTACCCCAGCCAAGCCCCACATCTTACTCTATTTAGCTCTATGAACCAACTTAGAGGGTATGCACACTTATGGATTAGGTGTCCTTATCGGTAGGGTACTATGTATCTTCATATACTAGTGCAACCAGGGTACTTTTACGTCCCTAGGTTGATAGTTGGTAGGATACTATGTTGCTTGTATGCGCTAATATGATTAGTGTACCTTTGTATCTCCGGGTTTGTAATCTCCCCCCTTGAGTTAAATAAATGGAATTGGTTTGCTAATTAAATGAAAAGATACTAATAACTTATAGTGGAATACTATATAGGTCGAGACCATGTGGATTATATCATATATACTAGTCCACTGGTTATAATAGTGGCTAGGAGCATTTTGTCTTAGAGTTGTCTATATTTACTAGTGCACTAGTTATAGTAGTGGCCAGAAGCATGTTGCCCTAGAGTTGTATATGTTTACCGGTCCACCGGTTATAATAGTGGTTAGGTGCATTTTACCCTAGAGTTGTAAATCTTATGCCCATTCTACTGGTTATAATAGTGGGGTCTACGAACCTATGTGGATATAATTCGAGAGATGATTATGATTAATATCTATGTAATGGCTTAAGTACAGATAATGATGATTGTATTGTTATGACTTGTTGTTATGATATGATAGCAGCTCTAGGTGCCTACCTTTGACTTGAGTGGTGGTATGTATTGATTGAGTATGATGTTAGACTCTAAATTATACAACAAAGAGCTTCACTTGGATACTCTATCGATAAGTGCTATCAATTCAAATTAAATAAACCTTGTGACAAATGGTATTGAGGTAAGTGTCCATTTTAATGATTATTATAACTCGGTCCATGTATATGTAATACCCCCAAAATTTACCACTGAAAAATTTCATTTTAATAAAAAGGTTTAACATAAGTATAGTAACAAAACTATAAATTCTGGGGACATTACTGCCACACTTAGTCCCAGACCGGTTCACTCCTACCGTTCCAGCACTAAGTACCAAGGCTGAACAATTTAACACCAAACACAAGTCATTAATTAAAAATGAGAATTCATGAAAGGACTCATTCATAACCATACATAAATTAGAGTGAAGTTTAAGAATTACAACCCAAGGAATAAGTAACTAAAGTTTTTCCAAAAACATAAAATACCGTATGACATGACATAACTAGAATAAAAAGATATATGATAAAATAAAAGGAAATATAGAGTCCGGTCGGGTCGCTCTCGATCCCCATGTCAAGTATAGGCTCAACTCTCAGCCCCGCCCAATGCCTCGTAAGAGTCGTAGGCATCGAAGACGACATCTCCTACCTGCACAAACTCAAATGGGTCTTTTGCTCGTGGGAATGAGCAGCACCCATAAAACTGGTAGTCAGTACACTACGTACTGAGGAAGGTAACCGTGTAGTAAGGCCAACACATAAGAGCACATAATACAATCACGATAATATGACAGCATACAATCTCTTAGATAAATAAAGTCCAAGCTGCGGTCCGAATAAACTGATTATTTAGTCTCTGAATAGTACTCACTTCACACAATACTTTTTATCGATCCATGCGAGTACAGGAACCCCACTATTATAGCAAGTGGATCGGTCACTTACAGGGCAGAACGTACCTAACCACTATAATATGCTGGTGGATCGATCTCCAGGGCAAAACGCTCCTGGCCACTATTATGCCGATGGATCGGTCTGACCCTAACTCTCATGGTGTTCTACTATAAGTACTTAGTGTATTTTATGTGTCTTATCAAACTTAGGGTTTGTTTTATTGAGCTCAGTATTCTCTGCTATTATAGCTAGTAGATCGGTCACTTATAGGGCGGAATACACCTAACCACTATTATATACCGGTGGATCGGTCTCTAGGGAGATAATGGTGGTTGGACTAATGAACATACATGGAAGGAATAAATTAATGTTGAATATGATAATAAAGATTATTACCTTAGTATCACTGTAACACCCCAAAATTCACTAATTTTTTTTTAAAACATAAGTGATTAAAATACTTAATTTAAAACCCGTGAATTCTGGGGATGTTACCGCCACACTTAGTACCAAACCGATTCCCTATGATCGTTTCAGTACCAAGTGTTAAGGCTAAAGAAAATTATTAACATTAAACTCAAACCAATAGCTCATAAAAGAACTAGAAAGATTCTACATAAAAAATCAGAGTGCGCGTAAAAAATCACGAATCAAATAGAAATCAAAGTGTGAAATTAAAATTCTTCGGAAGGAATATTCTTACAATCGATAAAAGGTTTCCTTCAAATATTTAATACGAGGTAATAGATTAAACAGGATAAATCTGATACAAGAAGAAATAATAGAAATAAATAAGATATCCAGAAGAGGGAATCCGGTCACACTACCCTCGAACTTTGAGCCAAAACATGCTCAACACTCAGCCCCGACTGTTGTCTCGCCCACCTGCACAAAGTCAAAAGGGCATACTACTCGTGGGAATGAGCATCACCCATAAAAAGGGTGATCAGTACGCTACGTACTGAGTAAGGTAACCGAGCACTAAGGCCAACACATAAACACATAATCCATGCAGAATAATAACATGACATAATCGCCAACACAATAACATAAAGGCAAATGAACGATCAAGTGAAAATGCCAAGATCCAATATAGTTTAGATTAATTACTTCATTAATCCTTTATCGAAATATTTTCACACCATACTCTTTATCAAGTCCATACGATTACGGGGACCCCACTATTTTAGCCAGTGGATCGGTCGCGAGGGTACATGCCCTGCCACTATTTTAGCCGGTGGATCGGTCGCGAGGGTAACATACCCTGCCACTATTTTATCTCGGTGGATTGGTCTAGCCCCTTTCTCGTACGGTGTTCCACTATAAGTAATTAGTGTCTTTCCCATGTCTTAGCAATGTAGGGTTTGATCTTGTTGAGCTCGGGATCCCCCACTATTATAGCCGGTGGATCGGTCGTGAGGGAAATATTCCCTGCCACTATTATGCCAGTGGATCGGTCTGGGCCCGACTCAACATCTTCCACTTTACATAATTAATGTTTTAAGTATCTTATTCGAAAGCTTTCATTTTGGACATGCACGAATCATTCACTTTATACTTCACACATCACAAATCATAAAATTTCACAATCATAATTACATTTTAATCACCAAATACACATGATACAACAAAAACCCTAGTAGCCACACCAAACCCTAATCAACCACAACAGACCATAGTTAACCACTCCAAATCCTATTTAACCATAACAACCATAATTAGCTATTCTAAACCTTAGTTAACCACAACAAACCACAATTAGCCACTCTAACTCTAGTTAATCACAACAACCCATAGTTAATCACTTCAAACCCTAATTTAGTCTCCTCCATACCCTTATAATGGTCCACGTACTATTTTCCATCTAAAATGTTCAAACACCCAAATAACACTTGCATTACCTTCCTTATATCTCAAATCAACCTTTCATACGTAAATTTCACTCCCATGCAAACTTTACACGTCCCATGCAACCTTTCGAACTTTTCATGCAAACCCTAAATCCCAGGCAATCATTAAATCCTATGCAAAACCCTAGCTCAACCATGCAAACCTTAATACCACTATTCAACCATAAATACCCCTATGCAATCCTAATATCACCATGCAAACCCTAATACCAATATACAACCATAATACCACCATGCAACCGTAAATACCACCATGCAATCGTAAATACCACCATGCAAACCCTAATACCACCACACAGCCATTAATACCACCATACAAACCCTAATACCACCCTGCAAACCCTAATACCACCATACAACCATTATTATCACTATGCAACCCTATTACCACCATACAACCATTAATACCACCATGCAACCATTAATACCAAAAGATTCATCCATACCAAACCCTAAATTCAAACCATAAAGATTCATCCATACCAACCCTACAATAGATCCTCTCATACAAAACCATCAATTAAATTCTTCCATACGAAACCATAAATTAGATTATCCCATATAAAATTATAAATTATATTCTCTCACACAAAACCATAAATTAGATTCTCCCATATAAAACCATAAATTATATTCTCCCATTTAACACCATAAATTGGATTCTCCCATACAAAACCATAAACTATATTCCCACATATAAAACCATAAATTATATTCTCCCACACAAAACCCTAAAATTCTCCATTTTATTCTTCCACTCATGAATCATTAAAATAATTAGGTCAAATCACCTCACTTGGTCAACCTCTTTCCCCATCCTCCTTTTTCATCCTTTCTCTTACACAAACCGCATCAACACCCTCACATGCATGTCTTACAGGATCACGACACATATCATCACATATACATAATAAACATGCCATGTAAACACACAACACATACTTCAAACTCCATGTCATGCCACATACATATAATTAATAATGATAAACATAGGTATATAGCATGCGAAGCAC
>CM060176.1:95862151-96006302 GCA_030549775.1 Tamarix chinensis
ACAATATAATTAATAATGATAAACATAGGGTATATAGCATGCGAAGCACATAATGCATATAAACACACAAAAGGCCTTAGTAACACCATTACCTGAAACGACACTGGTCTTAGAGCACGCTCCTACGCCTCCTTAGGGCTTTGACCAAATAATAACATACTAATAAAAATAACATTAATAAAATTCTAACTTTGCTAAAGATATAGAAATAATAGAAATATTATAAAAGTTGATAATGAAGGGTTAAATACTTTACCCTAATAATAATAATGATACTAAAATAACAATAGCAAAGATACTAAAAATAATATCAATGAGAATATAAATAACAATAATAATAATAATAATAGTAACAACAATAATAATAAAAAGGATATTATTAAAAAAAAGTAAAATGAAGGCTTTAGCCCCTTTACTAAAATAATACTAATAATAACATTAGTGGAATAAATAAAAAAATTTAATAATAATAATAATGATGATGAAATAGTAAAAATAATAATAACGATAATAATAGTAATAATGATAACAATAACAAAAATAATAATAATAGCAAAAATAATAGTAAAGTAATTTTAATACTAATAATGAAATAATAATAATAATAGTAGTTCGAAATAGTAATAGTAAAAATAATAATTATAATAATAATAACATATTAATATTAATAATAGTAATAATAGAAATAATAAGAAGAATAAGAATAAAATCGAATTAAAAATACAATAGGGCTTCAGCCCTCAACATAAATAATAATAAAAACATTAATACTAATAATAATAAGAATACATATTAAAAATATAAATAATAATAATAGTATTTATATGCAAATAATTGAAATAAAATAATTTAAGGGTTATAAAAATAGGGAAAATGGCTGAGAGGGTCTAGGGTTCAACCTTAAGCTGGCGGGGATAGGCGGCACCGGCGGTGGTGCACGAAGGCGGCAGCGGCAGCCGGAAAAGGAGAAGAAAAGAGGAAAAGTTGCATGCCGGGAAAAATCTGAGGAGAATTAAGGTAGGAGTTGGGGTGTTTAGGGTTGCTTAAAAGGAGGGGGACAGAATGGAGGTGGTGGCGCAGCCAAAGGCGGTGGCACACGGCTGCGGTGGTGGTGGCTGAATGGGAGAGAAGAAGAAAGAGAGAGGAGGAGAGGGAGAAAGAGGAAAATAAAGGTAGGAGAACATAGAGGAGGATCTGTAGAATAATTTGGGAGGTGAAAGAAGCGACGGAAGGGGTGGCTAAAGGTGGCGCAAAGAGTGGCAGAGGCAAAAAACAGGGTTGCTCGGGAAGGGAAGTTTGCACAGTCAGGGAGACTTGTGCAGGAAGAATCGATGGTGATGGATGGTTTGGTTATCTAGAGGGAGGTGCAAGGAAGAGTTTGGTAGGCGGAATGGGTGGCAGAGTTGGCCGGAGGCGGTGGATGAGGCGTCTAAAGGGGCGATGGTGGCAAGGATGGAAAATTTTGGGTAGGAGTTAAAGGCTCGATACAAGGTAGGTTATGAGGGTATTTATAGGTTTTAGAAGGTAGATTAGGGTTCTGTGGGTCAACTATGGGATAAGGAAAGTAGGGTTAGGGTTGCCGGCGGCGAGGTTGGCCGGTGGCAGCAACTTTCGGGGGAGGGGTGCGCAGGGAAATGAGAGGGAAAAATGCGAGGACAGAGGAGGTTAGTTGGGCAAGAAGGATTGGCGAGTTAGGGGGAAGATAGAGGAAGGAGAATGGCTGGTCAAAACGGGCGAGATCGCCGGCAAAAAATCAGGGCAGGGCGGCGGAGGTTGCAGGTCGAAGGTCGGCGTCGAGGGAGGGCCGGGGAAGAAGAAGAAGAAGAAGAAGGGGGGTCTAGGCCGGGCGGTTCGTGAAGGAAAAGAAAGAAAAGAAAAGAGGGGAGACCGAGCGGTCGGCGTGAGGGAGGAAGGAATTAAATGGAACGCTACGGTTTGAGGAAAACAGAGATAAAACGCAACGCGGAAACGACGGGTGAAGAGCGACGGTCGCGCGGGCTGGGTCGCGCCGAAGGAAGGAAGGAGGGAGGGGATTGGGCCGCGGGAGAGGGCAAGCCCAACGACGAAAAGAAGAAAAAGAAAAAGAAAAGAAGGAGAAAGAAAAAGGAAGAAAGAAAAGGAAAAAGGGAAAGAGGGAAAAATAATTAGGTTTGGTATTTAAATTAACTAAAATATTTGGGACATTTTAAAAATAATAATATTTAAATAAAATATTATTTAAATCCCTTTCTAGGCTAAATTAGGACTTTTAAAAGATTTTCCATAATTTTCATTTTAATTAGCAAAACACCATAATTTTATTCAATTAAATTATTTATAAAATTCATATTATTTTGAAACTATTTTCTCCTTCTTATTTTAAATAAAATAATTTATTTAATTAATTTTTAAAATAAAATCCTTAATTAGCTAAAAATACCCAAATTTATCCTAATTAAAATACTTATAAATTCCTTCTTGATTTGTCCCAATTAATTTCCTTTTTATTTTAATAAAAATAATTTATTAAATTAAATTTTCTAATAAAAACTTATTTAAATATAATTTTTAAAATTAGAAATTTTTGGGGCATTTCAATCACTTGTTCAAGTATGATCATGAACATTATAAAGCTTAGGGGTATTTTGGTAATTTGGGAGTGTATCATAACGAGTAGGTATGGTTTAGGGGTAAACTGGTAAATTAAGGTATATTATGTTGTTGTTTTCATAAACTTGTAGGAAGTGCATTAATTGTTGTTTAAGCATGAGAATGTGTGTTATGTTAGGGTTTCATTTGTAAAATGATCATTTGGTATATTAGGTGACTTAACTACATAATTAATAGGATGATCGTGGTATGTTAATCTATTATGGTATGTTGATGAATAAAAATAAATTATGCGATGAAAGTGGATGATAAAGAGGTAGTATTAGCCTTATGGGCATTTTGGTCATTTTAACCTAAGATGCCTAAGTATGAGTGTCAACCTAAGATAACTTTAGTAGACTATTTAAGTTAACATAGACAATAATCTTAATATTGACTACTTCATAATAATGGGAACAAAAAAAAATGGTTAAGTATGTAAATAATGTGTTTCTCGTGGTCACTTTAAATAAGATACTAATACTTATAGTGAAAGACCTCGAGATCGAGAATGACAACTCTTTAGGTTCGCTATCCTAAAGATTTGATTTAGTCCATGATTATTCTGGATTTTTCTGGTATACCTTAGTGACATAGCCACACCCTACATCTTACTCTATTTAACCTATGGACCTACTTAGGGGGGTATACATGTTTATAGATTAGGTGCCCTTATCAGTAAGGTACTGTGTGTCTTCATACACCAATGTGACCAGGGTACCATTGCGTCCCTGGGTTGATAGTCAGTAAGATACTATACCGCTCTTATGCCCCAGTATGATCAACATACTTTTGTATCTTTGGGTTCATGATCTCCCCCTCGAGTAAATGAAAGGGAATTGGTCTAATAATTAAATGGAAAGATACTAATCATTTATAGTAGAACACCATGTAGGTCGGGACCATGTAGATAATATCATATGTACCGGTCCACCGGTTATAGTAGTGGTCAAAAGCATTTTTCCCTGGATATATCATATGTTCCGGTCCATCGATTATAATAGTGGGATCCTCGAACCTACATAGATATAATTCGAGAGATGATTAATATCTAATTATGGGTTGAAGTTCAATTAATAATTATTATATTGTTATAACCTACTGAGGTGATATGGTAGTAGCCTTGGTGCCTACTAGGGTGGATTGAGATGGTACTGTGTTAATGGGCTTACGGGCCTACCTTTGAGTTGGGTGGATGTTGTATGATTGGATGTGTTGTTGGCCATCTAAATATACTACAAAGAGCATCACTTGGTTGCTCCTTTGGTAAGTTTTGTTATTTCTAAGTGAAAGAATCTTTATGACATATGATCTTGATGCATGTGACTATTCTAATAATTATCATATTCCAGTCTATATATGTGTAATTTATTATACATGTGTTGATGTGTGGCAATTAATGTGTTGCTTGCTTGCAGGCCTTATCTTTAGTTCTGTATAAAGGGTTACTCAGCATCATAGTACTAAAAAGTTCTTTTCATGGGCCCCTGCCTATTCAATGGGCAGTGGCCTTTGCATGTTAGTCTGCAGGCGTTGCCCATGTTTTACTCTTGGGTTAAGAGCGTAGGACTATTTAGAAAGGTTCTTGGTTTTCCATAAAACTCTTGTACTCCCTTTTTAATAATTTTATTATGCAACCACTATTAGTAGATTTTATCTCTTGTAATTTAATCGAACGCTCTACTTTGTTTTATGGTTATAATATTGGATTTGTGTAAAGTATGTTTTTAGCCTTATTACTTAGTACCGGAATGGTGGAGGGAAAATGGTCCAGAACTAAGTTTGGCCCGTATTTGCTTCCGCTTTAAATTTTAAAAATAAAATTTTTCAGTAGTGAATTTTGAAGATGTTACAGATATATACAATATACTTGATTATTACTTTTTATATAATTTATGCTATATAGATGCATGGAATACACAACAATAATGCTTGTATATCATTTTCAAATTATATATATAGGTTTTGTATTTAGTGTCGGTAGCAATTACTATTTTATTTATAAAAAAAAAGTTAAAGACGATGGTTTTAACCTATAACCGTTGTCTATACCTAAGCAGAAAGCTTTAAAAAAAATCTTAGGTTATAGATGATGCTCTTAATTTATAAGTGTTGTCTACACCTTAATAGAAAGTTTTTTTTTTTTGAAAAAAACAATTGTTGAAGGAATAGTTAGCAATTTTAATTTATAACCATTGTTTATAGTGAAGTTTAAAGAATAATTCTAAATTAAAATCCTCGTCTATTTCTTCACATACTTTTTAAGTGTCATTTATATTTTTATTTTGTTGTAGATATTTACATTTTAAATGACCATTCATAGTATAAATAGTTATAGCAATTATAGTTGTAGATCACCGCATCAATTGTCATTTTTCTGTGGTTATTTTTGTAGTGATTCATTATACCAGCGTTTTGGTTGTTTGGTACGCTCGAAAATATATTCCCCATCCAACATATCAGTCCTTTCTATTATTAGTAGTTTTAGCTTCATTCATTGATTTGTTCTTGTTACTCTTCCTTCAACGGATATTGTCCGTAAATGAACTTGAATAAGGAAGAAGATCGTGATCAACTTTCAATATTTTGGTATGCACTTCTCTGTGTCATTGTTAACGTGAGTGTTTTTATATCTTTAAACACTGGAAATTAAGGTCCATGTGGATACCATTTACTAAATTAATATTAAATCTAAACTAATGTACATTGACATTTTTAGTACATATTTTTATTTTAATTAATTAAATCAAAATTAATCTATAAATATGTATGAAAAAAATAAGAATAATTATTAAAAAAATAGCATGTCATCAGAAATTACTGAATAATAGTATAATTACTCAAACATACTCACAATAGTTGAACTCTTCATTGGTAAGAGGTGAAACTTGACACCAGTATTTCTATAGGTAGGGCTGTGTAAAAAAATTTATTATCTAAATTTTTGATTTGGCATTTTAAAAAAATTCAATCAGATATTTAAAATATTTATTTTAACTTTTTTAAAAAGATTATTCAAATTTTAGAATATCTAATTTTGTACCATATTATCATATTTAAAAAATATTGAATATTTTGTTGATTATTTTAATAATATATTATAATATTGTGTTTGTATTATTAATTTTTTAAGTTATAAATATATATGTAATTTAAAAATTATTAATAATATATTTATATTTTTTTAATATAAAGTAAGATATTTATATACATATTAACTGGTGTAGGATCTTTAATTTTTTTTTTTTATAAAACTGTTTAAAATTATTAAATTATTATTTTCATATAAATATTAAATTTATCTAATATCCAATATATCTAATCCTTATTTTTAAATTCTCAGGAATTTAAATATCCGATATAGCCAAAGGCAAAATCACCCCTAAGGGCCTCTCATGTAAAAGCTGATACACAGCGTTAAACCTACTTTGTCTCGCATCTGTGAATCGGGATATCAAGACTCATGGTGAGAGGTAAGCTTAGTTCTCTGTGCTTCGTAGGTGAAGTGAAAAACGATCGAGTGTTCGATCGTAGCATACCTGCTTCGTGTTTATCAAGGGGTGTCTTTCTTGTTTTTTTAATCAAAGTCCTTAATCAATGACGAGAATAGTGAGGTATGTGATTTCCTATCGTCTTCTGCTGAATGTTTGCTATCTGACATGAATTTGGGTTCTATAGTCATTCTAGCTTGTATTTTCAGTGTCTACTGTGTTTTCGAAATTGAGTATTAGATTGGTTCTGAAATGGTGAGGGAGTATATAGCTTCAAAATGGTAACGAAATGGCTTATATGTTTTTCTTTCTTGTTGTTATGTCGTTTTCCGTGGCTCTAGGTTGTCTTGCTTTTGTTGTTGTATTGTACATCTCCTGGTATACTGCAAAATGGCTTTGGTGATGGAGGGTTTTCATTCCCTGAGTTTAAATTCTGAACTGATTGGTACTTATATAGGTTTGATTAGATCAGTGGACCGAACAAATGTATTTCCTATATGTATATATATATATCTCCAAGGAGAACTATACTTTATGATAAAAAGTGAGAACCACTTTAACTTTACGAGATGCTTCCATTAGTTTTCGGTGTCTAATGCAGATAATTTTTACCATGTGGTACCTTCCTATTTTAAAATAAAAATATTTTATATGTATAAAAAATATTGCCGCCTTTTCTTTTACACTAAAATATTATTGTTTTCTAAAAGGTTTGCAGTATTTTTCATCACCTATTGAATGTAGTTTTCATTATTTATTATAGGTAGTTTCTTAATTTAAAATATAAATACTTAGTATAAAAATACAACCGTTTTTCTTCTTAGTACTCAAATATTATAATATTATAAAAAAATTTATATTAGTTTCTTTCACCTATTAAAAATAGTTTTCAACATCTATTGTATATAATTTTCAAACATAAAATATAAATATATAATATTTATGAAAATATCACTGTTTTTTTTAATACTCTAATATTATAATTTATTGAGTTACTTATAGTAGTTTTCTTTACCATATCTATTATTAGAAAACAGCATTTTATTATATGGAAAATAAATTATTATTTTTTTACAATTTTGCCCCTCTCTTATATTATACTCTCTTCACGTGTTTTTTTTCTCTCTCTCTCTCAAACTCTCTCTTTCTCTGTTTTTGCCTTAAATCTCAACTCTCAACTCTCACCTCACGTCCTAAGGTAAGTAAAAAAAAATTTGAGCTACGAGAATGATAGGTGAGCTGAGCTACATGCAAGCAGTTTTTTTTTTAGTTTTTTTTTTTACGAATGGAAAATATGTGTAATTTTTTGGGGAAGGGACCAACAAAATGTGTCGGAGCGGATGAGAACGGCAAATTTTGCCGATCATGTGGAAAAATAAAAGACAGAAAATGGGAGGGGTGAGATCAGCTAATTTTGTCGATGGAGGGTCAATGGCACATCTTGTCTATGGGGGACGGACATGATATTGTGTCGAATATTTATTCCTATTAATTATTATTAATTATTAATTATGAATCATTAATTATTATGTTTGTAATAATTATAGTTTGTTAATTAATAATTATAGTTTGTATGGTTTTTATAATAATTTATACAAAATTAATGACGTTTGTAATGAAACATAATTTCACCCTATAAACCACGTTATGGTTAATAATTAAGGAAAAAGGGGTGGTGAGAGGCTTCGACATGTGATGCCGCAAATGGGGGTGGGCTTCAGCATAATTTATCCTTGGTGGGAGCTTCGGCACTTTTCGCCGATGGCAAGAAGGGAGCTACAGCAAAATCTGCCGTTGCTTAACGGGACAAATGCGACATATGTTTTCTATAGAGTAAATTTACTTTTTCCAAATAAAAAGACCATTTCTTTACATACAAAGAATAGTTTCCACTCAAACAATAAAATAGCTATTGCGGTTTCGAAGTGTCACAAACAATATTTTAGATGTCATAATTATCATGGTGTGATTTTTTTTTTACATAATAAATCTTAGCAAATGTTAGTAAATATTGGCTAATAACCAATTTATCGTAAATAAATATGTAAAATTCTATATCTGCTGCATATCATCAATTTCAAGTATCAGTTGACCCAAAATTTGATAAATATCGGCCGATATTGTATATCAAGACCGATATTTATTGTATATGTCCACCATCTACTATAATTAGTTTATTTAATTAAAAGTGCTAGTTCTCAGTTCTCATGAGAGAGTTAATTCTCATTAATTATTCCCTGTACATAAGGAATATATATAATGTACTCAAGTTGTGAACGTCAAAGGCCTATTACGTTACGTTGCTTTGTCTTTGAATGAATTTTATTGTAGTGTACATTGCAATGAGTTTCAATCAGCTCCGTTTAGCGGTGGAACTGATAGAGTCCTGTTTTTGGTTTTATTAATGCAGACAATGGCACCGAAACAGCCAAATACAGATCTTTTTGTTGGGATGAACAGGGGTCATACTGTGACCAAGAAAGAGTTGGATCCACGTCCATCTGATCTGACCGTTAAGGGGTATGTTGATCTTAATCTTTGAGCTTGGTTGCGTTCAATGGCAAACCAATAAGTTCTTTTAGTCCTTTTTGTTTGGTTGTTTCTGTCATGTCAGTTTTCTTGCGTTGTATATATAATATACCTTTTTGTAGCAAATCCAATGCCATACATAATATGCATTTAAACCTAGCGTTTGACTTGTCCTTATTCAAGACTTTTTGTTTGCGTGTTTAATTTTTGTTCCCTTTATGCATGTACGAACATGAACATGAACATTATGCCTTTTGAGCATTTTTCCTGAATTCATGTTCTTTATACTTCCACTTCCCCATTACATGGCCATAATTCATCTATTTTGCGATATGAAATTCTTTGGCAAACATTGGCAGCCAAAATTTGGTGGACCTAGTGCTGTTGCTGATTTTGTTATTCCGACATATGTTCTTACACTTCGCTTAGCATGACAGTGTATTCTTCCATTGATTCAATAGATTACCGTTTCTAGTTAGGGCTACTATGTGAAGTGTTGAATGAACTTCCTTGTATTTCACCTCTGAAAACCAGCAAGAGGGTATACACTTTGTGAGGAGTTTGATTAGGGAGCTCGCTGGATTTGCTCCATATGACAGGAGGATTACTGAGTTGCTCAAGGTTGGAAAGGACAAGCGTGCATTGAAGGTGGAAAAGAGAAAGCTCGGGACGCATGAGAGGGCTAAGAAGAAGCGTGAGGAGATGTCTGGTGTTCTCCGCAAGATGAGGTCTGCTGGAGGAGGGGAGAAGAAGTGAAGTTTGACTAATCGGTTTCAGGTTTTTTTGGGTAGAAGGCAGTATAGTTCTGTTTTGTTTAGAAACGTCATCAGTTTTTACCTAAACTGTTTAAGCGGTTGTTAAGGTATCTTCGGAAACGGTATGAGATTTCAAATTACCCCCCATATATATTGGGCATACCTCTTCGACTTGTTCCCGTCATAATATTGGCATACGATAATTCTGCGTTTTCTGTTTGATGGGTTTTTGCTTCGATTATCAATTACTAGGCTCCTTTATATAGACAGTTAAGACAATTCTAATGGCAGTGTTATGATATGGATTGTCTTGATCGAGTTCGCCAAGTCGGTGGAGACGTGGACAGGCCGCTCTTTTTCAGTGTTCCATAGTTTACATAGTGTGCCGGTTCTCTAACGCTAGTATTCTGCTGATGGCTGGGAATTGACCATTTTTCCGGGCTGCTGAGAGAGTTGGAAGCATGAAAAGATTTCCTTACGCAGCTTAACTTGCCATCACAATATAGGTGCTAATTTGGTACAAGGACTCCCCAACTTTTTCTAGTGAAGGGCATTTCGGAATTCAACTTTGTTTAGCATGGCTGGGAACCATGAATTGATGAATTGAAGGTGACTGAGGATGGGACAATTTTGAAATAGGATAATTGGTAGCTCTATTGACTGAGCTTTCATTTAATATCATTGTGACAAGGATCGAACTGATACAAGCTGAGGTATTTATAAGGCTATATACAATCGATTACAGTGGGGTATACACAACCAGAGAGAAGTTCTAACAAGATAAAATCCTAACATCTCTCCCATCTAGAGATAGTAAATAAAATACCCCAAAACCCTAATTTAGAAAATCATGGTCAAATAAAGAATTATTAGGAAATTAATTAAATAAATTATTTTTATTAAAATAAGAGGGAATTAATTAAGGTAAATCTAGGAGAAATTTATAAATAATTTTAAATAGAAAAATTTGAGTATTTTTCTAATTAAAATGGAATTTAAGGAAATTCTTTCAAAATCCCTAAATTAACCTAAAAAAAATTTAATTATTATTTTAATATTTATATTTTATTTAATATCCCAAATTACCCAAATTATATTGATTAAACTAATCCACAATTTTCTTTCTTTTCCTTTTTCTTTTTTCCCTTTTCCCCCCTCTTTTTCCATTTCCTTTCCTTCCTCTTCCTTTTTTTTCCTTTTTCCCCGACTTGGGTCAGCCCGTTGGCCCAACCTCACCCTTCCACCTGCGCGGCCCAGCTTCTCGCGCCTCTCCCCCTCTCCCGGCCAGTTCGGCCTTTTTTCTTTTTTCTTTTCTTTTCCCCCTGGACCGCCGGTCCAGCCTCCCACTTCGTCTTCAACTTCCAGCATGCGCCTGCAACCGAAATTTTCGCCGGAAAAAGGCTGCAGCGACCACACCAACTGCACCGGTCATTCCTCCCCTCTCCTCCCTATTGACTCCCTTGCAATTTCGACAAGACCGCCCCTCCCTTCTCCTGCACACCATCTCTCTCTCCCCGACAACTCACGATTTGCACACGCAGACCTGCGCCGGCCATTCTCGCCGGACAGAAGCCCATAACCTTGCCCCCTACTTTGCCACGCGTCCTTGTCGTTTTCCCTTCCCAATTGGCCTATAAATAGCCCCGAGGGCTGCCATAATCGAGTTTGGAATTTGGCAGCCCAGAAAACCAAACTGCGTGCCACCCCTTATTCAGCTAGCCATTCCTCCCCCGTCGGCCGCCTTTGCCACCCACTCCGGCCACCAAAATTCTCCCTACACCGCCCTCTACACAACCCAGCCTTCCTTGCCTTGCCCTGCACGAGCCCACCCAGCCGTGCGAAATTGCCTCCCCGAACAGCCCCATTCGACTCTGCGCCGCCAGTTGCCGCCGATTCCATTGCCTGCAGCGCCACCTCTACCCCCCAAAACAACCAAGAAATCCTGCCCTACCACCCCACACCTCCATTTTTCCCTACTTCACTCTCCCCTAGCCTCCACATCCACCTCTCAACTTCTTCCTTCCTCCACCGCCGCCGCCGCCGCCGGCACCACCACCTAGCCTAGGTTGTTCCCCAACTCTTTGATCCCTAAACCCCGTATATTAAATGTGTTAATGATTTTTAATACTATTAACTATTACTATTAGTGTTATTATAATAATAATTATTATT
This sequence comes from Tamarix chinensis, assembly GCA_030549775.1. Classification (NCBI taxonomy): domain Eukaryota; kingdom Viridiplantae; phylum Streptophyta; class Magnoliopsida; order Caryophyllales; family Tamaricaceae; genus Tamarix; species Tamarix chinensis. Next base: position 95,873,727 of record CM060176.1, read on the forward strand.
ATTATTATCATTATTATTATTAATACTATTATTACTATTATTATTATTACTATTACTACTACTACTATTATTACTATTATGTCCTAAAATTTATCCCGAAGAACTTCTAATTAATGGTAATAATTAATACTAAAACCTTGTTGTGTTATTATTATTATTATTATTATTATTATTATTATTATTATTATTATTATTATTATTATTATCATGGTTATGGTGGTTATTGTTATTATTATTATTATTGTTCCTACTCTTAGTATTATTATTATTATTATTATTAGTAGTAGTAGTAGTAGTAGTAGTAGTAGTATTATCGTTATATTTACTATAATTATTACTTTAACTATTATTGCCATCATTATTATCCTTATTATTATTATTATTTAATATTATTATTTTTAGTATTCTTATTATGATTAGTATTGCCACTATTATTATTATTATTATTATTATTATTACTATTATTATTATTAGTATTCTTATTATTATTAGTATTATTATTAATATTATTATTAGTAATATTGGAACCCTTACTTTAATACTATGAATATTACCAAGACTTACTTTGATTAGTGGTGGTTTGATTAACTATCTTGTGAATAATAATAATAACCCTACCTTTTTTTAATTATAAACTACTATTATTAATATTAGCCTTAGTATTAGGCCATGATAGGGGTAAGATAGGAGATTATGGTAATGCCGGTAGAAGGAGATTAACCCATAGTATTTCCCTCTTATAGGTGAATCGAGTCAAAACTCCCAAGAGGCGTAAGAGCATGCTCCAAGCCCGGCGCCGATTTAGGTAAGGGTGTAGCTAAGGCCGCTTGTGTGATATGTGTCCTACTTGCCTTGGATGTCTCGTATGATTATACGTCGTGTTTTACATGTTATTATCTTACCTATTTTATGTGTAGCGCAGCTTGGAATCCGAGATACGTCCATGTGATCGCATTTGTTATGTATTAATTTGGATGTGCTACAAGTTGTGATATGATGTGGCCTTAGGACATGCATGCTAGGGTATGTGATGTGGTGATGTGGGTTGGGGGCATGAAAAAGAAAAATAAGGAAAAATAAATAAATAATAACCAAGGGGAAGTAAGTTGATTAATGAAGGTACAGGAGGAACTAGGATTTACATGAGGTGGTTAAGGTTCGCATGGGGGCGAACCTTATATTTGGAAATATGCCTCAGGGCGTGAAGAAGGTAATAGAAGTATCGTTTGGGTGTTTGGGGGCTTCGGGCAAAAAATAGTACGTGAGACAGTATAAGGGTGCGTAGGAGACTAGATTAGGGTTTAAGGGGAAACCCTAATTTGAGTAGGGGAAAGAGAAAAAGAAAATAATAAAAATAAGTGAGAATGAGTGGGGCATGAAGTGAGGGTGGAACCGAAGGGTCGTGATGTGTAGGGGTGATAAAATAGTCTGGATCGTGCAAGGTAGAAAGGGATGGGCCACATAGGCCCAGATTAGAGTATTTGGAGAAAACCTTAGAGGAAAGCGGCGAGTGGACTTTAAGGTATAAAGTGATGGGCTTTGACCCACACACTTAGGATACGGGTTCCCGGTATAAGTAAGCAGGTTAAGGGAAGGATGTCGGGGTGAGTAAGGAGGCGTAGAGGTCTCAAGATATGAGACGGGCCCTCTTAGGAGGATAAGTATAGCTAGAGTTAGCCATGCATGTCTAGGGCGGAATATGTTGAATAAGATACGGTAAAATACTAATCATGTAAAATGGAAAACTATTGAGCCGGGTCCAGCCGATCCACCGATTAGTAATAGTGGTTAGGGTTTTACCCTATAAGTGACCGATCCACCGGCGAATAATAGTGGTGTGGACTTCGTCCCACAAGTGACCGGCCCACCGGCAATAATAGTGGGGGATCCCGAACTCAATAAACCAAACCCTAATGTGATAATTCACGTAAAAGATACTAAACATTTACGGTGGAACACCATGAGAGTCGGGGCCAGACCGATCCACCGGCATAATAGTGGTCAGGAGCGTCTTACCCTGGAGACCGATCCACCGGCATATAATAGTGGACAGGTGCATCTTGTCCTGTAAGTAACCGATCCACCGGTTATAATAGTGGGGTTCCCGTACTCGCATGGACTGATAAGAATTATGGTGTGAAACGAGTATTACACAGTGAATAAATAAACAATGTGGACCTTTAATTTACTTGAGAAATTGTATGACATCATGTGATTGTGATTATGTTGTGTGTTCTTATGTGTTGACCTTAGTTATACAGTTACCTTGCTCAGTACGTAGCGTACTGACCACCCGTTTCATGGGTGCTGCTCATTCCCACGAGTAGAAGGCCCCTCTGATTTAGTATAAGTTGGTGATTCTATATTATCTGCCTACGACGCTTACGAGGCATTGGGTGGGACCGAGAGTTAAGTCCAGACCTAGCTTAGGGGTCGAGAGTGACGTATCCAGAGTCTATCGTCCACCTTATCTTTCCTATGTCTTTAAATTTAGTTTATTTCTGATGTACGATGTTTCAGACATTTGGAACCTTAAAACTGTACCTTTGGATTGTACTTTTGAATTTCAGCACTCTGATTCTGTATGACTCGTGTTTTACTAATGACTGGTGTTTTATTAACAACTCGTATTTGATAGTTAATCTTGTTTAGCCTTAGCACTTAGCACCGGGACGGTAGGAATGAACCGATCTGGTACTAAGTGTGGCGGTAATGCCCCCAAATTTACAGTTTTATCTTTTCGTTTCCGTTAGACTCTTTTAAATTAAATGAAATTTTTCAGTAGTAAATTTGGGGGTGTTACAGTAAAAGTTGATCTAATCTTACTTGTATAAAATATAATCCAACATAATTTGATAAAATTTATCAATCCGATCTTATTCAAATTCGATCAGACGCCGACTCCAATATAAGTAACCCAACCCAACCCTAACCTATAATCTATGATTAATCCGATCCATTTAAATATAATCGTTGTCAATCCAACCCGACTCAATCAAATCAAATTCTATGTTAACTAGTTATAATAATAATAAAAATACAAATCTTATTATTTATTTAATGATTTTAAAAATATATTATTATTTAAATGTTACTTATTTTTCTTACTTTTATTATAAATTTACTTATTCAACAATAATATTCTAATTTTATCGATTTTGTAGCGTAAAAATACAGCATTAAAAATTTATAATAATAAACAATTAATAATTAATAACACATGATTAATTATATACTTACATGAAGTTAAACTTAATACTTGTCTATAAGGCTAATGGGTTAGATTAATTTTGGCGGTCAATATCCGATTTGACCCAAATCTAAAGTGATTCGATCCAAGATTAACTCGGCTCAAACCCAACCCAACCCATCAAAACCTAAAAAGATCCGATTATTCAAGTTAACCCAAACCTGACTCATTAAATTAATTTGAACACAAAATCACCCAAATACAAGCTTATTTGGCTCAAACCCGACCTCATAAGAATGTAAATGGAGCGAGTTAGGGGTGAGTACGCCCATATCCATACCCATACTAGATAAGAAAATATGTACGCAAGTTCGTACCCCTACCCCGTACGGATATCTATGAACATATTCATATCTGTATCCATTGGATATCTATAACCAGACAAATAATCAATTTACATGTTAATTTATATTATCTAGCAGATAAATCTATTATCTGACGAATAAACTCATTTAGAATTAAACCAAATGATAATTTTAACCTTAATTTATACTATATTTATTTAAAAATTAAGAATAAAGGAGTAATTATATATCTTGTAAACGGATATAGGTATGAGTATGGGTACGGGTACGGAAATAGATATTCCATAAACGTATCCGTACCCAAACCTGACAGGTTATTTTTTTTCATCCTCTATATCCATTTGTTCATATCCGTTTAAGTATTCAATGGATAAAATCGATTGAATTTTGAATAAAATCTGTCTCATTTACATCCCTAGACCTGACATGGCAAGTTAATCCAAAATAATGTGAACCCGACCCTACTAATACCCGAACTATATCAACTCAAATCCGAACTATCTCAACCCAAATCCAACCCAATTTGATAAATTAACCCAATACAATCTAGATCAACGATGACCCGATTATAGCCCGACCCAAATAATAAGGCGATCCAAAATGACCCAAACCGACCCACAACTAACCAGCAAATATTATAATCCGTAAATAACACAACCTAAAAACGACCTGATACGCTATATTTCGATCTATCCGACCCAATTACTACCTATACTCACAGCACCTTGGAGCCTAGACCACTAATAAGATGAGCTGGTTGTGCGGAATCAACAAACGTTTTTGCCTAGCAAGGGAGAATAAATCAACTGGCCCAACAAATTAGATGTTTGTTTGAAGACATAATTTTAAAAATAAATAAGATTTTAAAAGCAATTTATTATTAAAATTCTATACTTATAAATTTAGTATTGGAATAGAGTATTTAAATACAAAATTTAAATAACTTGTTTATTTGGATACTTTTCACATGAAATAGGATAATATTAATTTTTTAAATTCATAAAACTATACGAATTTGCCATAAAGTCATTTGATAAAATTTTACGTAAATTTTAAAACCTCTGAAAATTATCTCAATTCTATTTTAAAATACCCAAAAAAAATATTTTGGCTTAAAAAGTTCATAAGTTCTCTTTTAAATAATAAATTCTGAAATTATTTATTCAAACGAAACCTTAGGGGATTTCTCCGAGAGAACGATGAAAAAAGTAAGCCGAGAGAGATGTAGTTGCAGCTTATGCAGTCCAAATCATATATAACACTAAACATTGAATAACCATCACTGGAGTAACCAGCAGGATTTTATTCGTAGTACAGTGACTTGCCGGAGGCAACTTATGAATCACCTTCTCTGAATTATGTCTCTAAGCCCATGTGAACGCGTACATTTCCAAACGCGCAACAATATTGCAAGGTTACAGGTAGTACAGAATAAATCACCAGCCACACCCTGCAGGAGTATTTATCATGAAGGAGAGGAGATGAATGAGTAGAGGGTGAGAGCATGGGGGATAGGGAGAGGGAGAGGGAGAGATGGTCATGTCCTAAACTTCTGAGTGAGTTTCTCCACTCCTTCTCTGCAGTCTCCAGTTACCCTCCTTGCACCTTCTTTAACAGCTATGGTAAAACCAGTTGTGCTTTGTCGCAATTCATGTAACGATTCACCAGCTTTTGCTACAGCAGCCTCCTTGAATTCCATTGTTTGTCTGCCTGCTGCATATGTCCACATTTTCAGAAGTGATATCACATAATGTATCTTCTCAATTATCATAGTAATTATTGCCTTGGATTTCCCAGTCACTTTATCTGCCATTCCTCTCAACTTGGCAACCAAATTATCAGCTCTATCATCGGTCTCTTCAACTGAAAATTGCGTCTCCACATTTCTAGCTCCTTCAGAAGCCTGTTCACGTAGGTCATCATCAACTACTACTTTGATTCCACGTTTCTCCCAGCGATCTCTAGCTTCCTCTAGAACTTTTGCCTGTTCCCTCACCCTTTTTGCTTCATCCTCAGCCCAAGCCCTAGATCACGAAATAAAAATCAGAATACATATAAGTAAATAAAAAATAACATCCCCCGAGGTGACAAACATTTGCATGCGACTTAGTGACCTAAAACACATGCCATTTACTTATGACGAGATAGAAGGTTTGAATGTTAATTTCAAATTACGTGTAATCTTTTCCTATTTCAATTTTTTAGGGTCACCACTCCTAGAACACAACATAAGCCAACCAAGACAACCACATAAACGTACAAACAGAAGGATACTATTTGATTATGAATTTGAATGATGTTACATGTAATTTAAAAAATAAAAAATAAAAAATAAAAGCCAATTCAATTGCAACCAATTTACAGTCAGTTTATGGTTAATCAATTTACTTCCGTGATTTGAGTGTATTATTACCTAGCCATTGATAAAGCTTTTCTCTCAACCTCTAAGTCAAATTGCAGCCGGACAATGGCCTGATTTTCCTCTTCTGTTGCTTTTCGAAGCTTTTCAACCCTCTCCTTCTCATATGATACTACAATTTTTTTACTCATTAAGCTCTCCAGTTGTTCCTCCACCTGTTGCCTTAATTTTGAAAGAACTACCATTTCTGATTGAACGGCAGCTCTTTCTTTCGTTAAGACCACATTCTCTTGTTTCCTTTCTGCCCTTAGTCTCTCCAATTCCTTTTTTGCCTCTTCTGCCATTTTCTCTAAAGCATCTATCTTCTCACGTTCTATAAGAAGCTCCTTTTCAAAATTAGCATTGATATCCTTTTCAACCTCAGCAACCAAGGCACTGTGGTCAGCAACAGCTTTCTCGGCCATAGACTCTGCTTCAATACGAGCAAGCTCCTCGCTAACTATATCAGCAGCATCCCCAGCTGCAAGAGCAACAGCAGCTTGGCCTTTTGTGACTGGTTTTTCAGGCTGGAATAGTCTCGTGTAGCCTGTAATAATGCAATCATACGACTCAGTGAAGAGAGAAGTAGCAAAGAAGTTACACAAGGCATATACGACTCACCAAAAGCAAGAGCTATGATTCCATGATCTCCTTCAGATAAATCAGCTACAAGTGCAGGCAATGCATCTGAATCAATTCTATCAATGTCTATAAAACCTGAAAGCTGGTGCAGAATCTGTCATCAAGTACAAATAAATGTAAAGTACTTCAATTGAACTCAGGTTCTGGTAACAAACTATGATAATCCCACAGTCAGACAGACCTTTCTTTCTGTTGCAGGAAGCAGTTTTTTCTCCAAAGCAATCTTCCAAGTCACAAGATCTTGACGAGATAGAGGGCTGTAGCACAGAAATGGCAAAAACCATACCCCAGATGTTAGAACACATTAGCAAATCAAAGAAATCAAAAGTCATAATTCATTTAAAAGGTGGCATTTATACATATCAACACCGGAACACATTGATATCAGAGACAAAAACAAAGGGGTTTTGTAAGGAGGTGAAAGTACTAGGTTCAAGCCAAACATAGCTAGAGAGATTCAAAATTCAGTGGATATTAGAAATAAGCTGACGATCAATAGCATGTGCTTTTGGACACATTGGAATAATTACCTATCAGGAAAGAAGCCAAAGCTTCCCACATCTTCATCTGGAGAAGAAAGCACATCACACTTTGAAAGCTTGCTCACAATGAGTCCAGCTTCAGCCAAGCCTGAGAAGCTCAACCTGCTTATTAGCTATAATGAAATAAAGTCCACTATTACCAGAAGCTTCATGGAAAAACTACCCCAAAACTTTTATGCTTGTTACCTTGGATAGACGAGAAGTCGGGATCTTCGGGTGTGATATCATCAAATGCAAGATTTGTGATATTCTCTATATACATTGCAGGATAGACTTTTGAGATGGAATTCCTGAACAAGGGATTGGACTTAATAGAAAGCAGTCAGTCTAAGAACATATGAACTAGGAAGACAGCATATACCTTGCAATAACACTACTGGCAGAAACCAACCATCGGGCATACTCACGGCGAGTACACAACTCACTAGGTTGAGCATCTGCCTCAATCACCTACAAAGATTACAATGAAGTACATTGAAAGGAGGAGAGTGAAAAAAAAAAACTATAGATTGAACATCAGAGAAGAACTGGAGTAGGTCAAATAGGCATCCCTCTGACATCAAAATTGTTCGCAACATAAAGCACAAAATTCATATCCTTTCGATCAAGGAATCAGCAATGTTAGAGAACCACAGTGGACAATGCATATGAAGTAGTAATCTTCTTGACCCTCTTATCCAGCACTGGACATTGGAGGAACAAGACTGCAGGACCTCAGAGGATGTGAAACCTTGATGTTTCAGTTAATTTTCATAGGACGCCTCTCTACTAAGAAAAAGCAACAATATACAGATCAAGTCAATAAAAGCTTCTGGGAAACCATATACAGTCAGTTTAAAGATACATGCCTTGCAGTGGACAATTCCCTTTCCACTCTCGGGTAAGTTTGTTTGAAAGAAAGGATGAAGGGAGTTCCATTTTACAACTAATCAGGTAATGCTGAAGTCAAATGGCAATGCAATGAGATTTGTACTTTTACAAAATAAACTTCCTTAACTATCTACTTTGTGGAAAGAAAGATTTGAACACCAAATAGTTGTCCGACCTACATGAGATTTTAACTTGAGATTTTCTCAGGTAATTCTCTACCCAAATTTTCATTCTTTTATCAACATTTTTTTTCTGGAAAAGGGGGCATGGGATCACATAGATAAAAAGAAGACGCTGCAAAGGCTCCCAACCAGCAAGATGTATGAGTGTAGCCTTTTAAGTAAAACTGAGAATACACACACCTACTCGCACGTTGAAAGGGAAGGGGGACAGACAGAGTACTTGCAAACAAATATTTCATCACACTTTCAAAAAATATTATTTTGATGAGCACTTTCAAAGAACAATACTAGACTAACTTCTGCAAAGGCTCCCAAACTGTGGCATTCAAAAGATAAACTGACAAACATGAGACCTATCATGTTTTCAAGTACTCTGGGAGGCACTGTTGCATATTACTGAGACAAATGAAGGTTTATCTTCAAATATTAATTTTATGAACTATGAAGCCAATAAGAATTCATAATTCTACAAATATCTCCATGAATGCCCCATTACGACATGGCACCCCCTGGAGATACATTTTGGCTCCAAAAAGATGTCATTTAGAGAATTCCAATTATCCTACTGTTCCCCAAATTGGAGACATCAACTTAACATTTCAATCCTAAGACTTCTAGATTAAAGATTTCCAAGGTTAGAAATATACACAGATCTTCCTACAATATAGGAACAAGAATCAGAGCTGGTCATCCTGCTGCATTATTCTCATGGTTTGGCATGCTAAGAATGATACTTTACCTTTAACACTTGCAAGGCAGCCAGAGCCTGCACTTGAGCTTGATCAACAACAGGAGGAACCAAAACCTTTCCTGGCGATGCCTGTGAGGCCGAAGAAATCAGAGAAGGAGCAGGTATTCCAGCAGGTGAGAAGAGAATTCTCGGAGTTTGTGATTCAGGGCCAGGTCTGCCATCCTTGGCATCATCTTGGCCAGAAATATCAGACCAGTCTGCAGATGAATGGGCCATTATCTGAGAGGGAAAAGTCTCTTCAGCATTACTAACTACAATAGATGGACTATTTGCCCTGCTAGAAGCCTCAGATGCTAGACTTGCTTTGACACCTTCCTCATTTTGTGAGGAAACAGACTCTTCCTCATATTTTGGCATTTGAGACTCTGAAAGATAATAAGACTGACCCACTGAAATAGCTGGTGCTTGAGCTAGAGGGTCACCATTAAGAGATGATTCAAGTAAAACTGAATACCTATCTTTACCATTTGATCCAAGAAGTCTCTGCTGATCACTTAAACCAAGCATATTCATATCAGAACTAGAGAGTGTTGTATCTACCAGTTCAACAGTGCCCAAATTTTCTTCAGGTGTACCAGCAGCAGCAGCACTATTATCTGACTTTACGACATTATTGTGCAGGGAAATGCTACCAACAACCTCTGACACAGATTCAGATAAGCTAGGATTTGCATCAGGAGCAACATCGCTGGTAAACCCAGAATCCTCTTGCAAATCTTCTTGAACAAAAGGAGTATCAAATGCAATTGATATTTTACCATAATGATCAGCTGAAAGCCCCACATTAGCATCAGCAAGGCCATTTTCATCAATGCTATTGATCAATTCTACATATGAACCCTCATCTCTACTTCCTTTATGATCATCATTCTGCAGGTTTCTTTCATCTTGAACAATATTTTGTGCTTCATTGTCATTCTCTTCAACCCGACAAGCCTCATCCTTAGAAGTCAACAAGATTTCCTCATCTTGTGTTAGGGACTCCTTCACCTGCTTTGGACCTACGGAAAGCAATTGAAAAATGCATCACTTTAGCCAGCCTGAAGTTTTTCCACGTTTACTTAAGATAGGAATGAAGCAATAGAATTATTTTGGGGATTGAAATAAGATAACAATATCAAGATGATTAATACAAAAAAAAAAAAAAGATGTCTCAAAAGAATGGTGAATTTCTGAAGGATTTATATTAAGGTGAAACATGAGAGTTACGCGGGGGGCGGGGGGTGGGGTGTGAAAAAAAATAAAAAAAGGGATTACGCACTTGACGCACTTCGAGTGTTAATAGACAAAGCCGCAAAGGTCAACCCAGCAAAAAGGAGCACTCCAGCAAGTCCTGCTCCCAGAATCCCTGAGGACAAACTAATTTAAATTTGTTATTAGTCTAAACAAAAACAAACAAGGAGGAGCGTACTGCCCAGCCCTATAAAAATGCAAAGCAAAAAGAGATAGTACCCATACAGATTAGCATTGGCAAGTCATTTGCTTCATAAGTAAAATTCTATTGAAAAACATCAAAACTAGGAAATTAAATGGTTAGCAGTCGGCTACAAAAATGCTAGATTTTCTTTTCTTTACTAGGAAAGAGAATGACCTCTTCCACACACATCCACTAATTGTATGGTTAGGGAGAATGTCCATTGTTATTAGTTGTTTTATCTTATTTAGAAAGTAAATTTACTAAAAATAGTATAAATTTTTTAAAAACCACGGTCAAAAAGCAGTTGTTTAAGCCTAAAACATTCACCAAACATACACTAAGTTGAACCAACCAAAATTCCCAGATAATCCAAAATCAGTAAGGACTATAGCATTAACTTCATTTGACAAGTGAGGCCTTGAGAAATTAAAAAGAAGCACAACTAAACGGACAGGTCCTCTACAAATTTCTAGCCTTGCTCCACTCCAGTCCGATGTTAAATTAGACCGTAAGAATAACCGATCCCTTCCCCTGGAAATATATTGTCAAAGATCATTCATCTAAAATTCACTGGAATCAGGATCTAGATTTCCCTAGAATTCTAGTCGCATATCAAAGCTGGAAGATGCTAGCATCAAGAAGCTACATCAAGAAATTCAAAGCACCATCATAAAGCATTATCTTTCTCCCTCGTATATCCATCATAAAGTTTCAAGTCATTTATTCGGCAATCGGTGGCAATAGTAATGATACTAGCTCATACCAAGGGAACGCCAATTCATCACATCGAAATGATCGAATCAATTTCTGACTTATAATAACACATCAGCAACACTCAGAATGTAAGAGTCCAATCTATTGCGAAAAATTCTGATTGATTAGTGTAATCGATAGAAGCTCTTTCCAAATGAGATGATATGACACGCAGAAAATACATTCAGCTTTAAATAATTTTCAGGTCCTGAAAATGCAAACCGACCAAGATTATAAACAGCACGAAAGGGGGAGAGGGGGGAAATTAGGCATAAATCCAAAGAGCGAATCAAATGTTCCTCTAACCTGTTAATCCGTTCTTCTGCTGAGAATCATTAGATTGATCAGACGAACCAAACCAATCGGATAAACCCTCGGCGGACGGTGAACCGTTACTCTGACTTCGCTTTAGTCGAACACCATCCTTCTCAACGCCATTATTAGCTAAACATACTACGCGAAACCGACAACGATCAAACCTTCCAATTCGATTACGTATAAATAATGCACTAGCCGGCGACTTTTGAAACTTGAAGGAGAACTGCAGCTGATAGGAGTTCGGTGCCCATCTAGCCGTCACCGAACTCATCGGGAAAAAAGGAAGAGCTGGAAAAATTGGACGTTTTAAGGTTTTGGATTAGATTAGTGAGGGTTTTTGGTTTGTTCGTGTTGTGTGCTGCAGAAGCTCGTTGCTGTAGAAGACGGAGGAGTGACGTGATGACTGATGAATGAGTCTGGTAAGGATGAGTTATCTGTCTCACGATCTCACCTAACTTCGCATGCTATTACCGAACTGTGCGTTCCGCCTCTGAGTCAGCCTGCTGCTCCTCTTTGTCACGGTTTGGTCTTGTCGTGAAACATGACGGGGATTACGAGTTCAATGACCCATGGAAGCTCCAAGGTCAAAATGCACGTGTATCACGGGCAATTCCGTGCAACTTGTTCACGCATTCAACCGCAAAATCAATTCTCTTATTGAATTACTTTTGGTAGTTAAATTGAAAGGAAAGAAATAAAATTAAGGTAATTTATTCCAAAATTTTAGTAAAAATAATAATAATAATTGAAATTTTTTAATCAGAAATAATAAAAAATTTCATCAAAATAGTATGTGATCTTGTATCTATAATATAAAAATTATTATAAATTAAAGTCGAAAAAGTTATAGTGAATTTTCTAAAAATTTGAGCTAAAGGATGATTGATAGAGTTAAAATAGTAAAGGTTTCGTAGGGTAGTAAAGTTCAAGGGAAGAAAAAGGAAGAATTGTTTGAAAAAATTAAGTAACAAGGGAAGAAAAAAAAAAGATGCAATTACTTTTTTAAACTAATGGAAAAAGTTTTAACTTTTTCTTTCTTTTTACAAATTGTCATATTCAAATCACACTACTTCCGAGTATATTTTAGGTCCAATATCTAAAGGTATTGATTAGAGTACTAGCTCATTATGGTATTCGCGATCGCAATCACGTATTGATCGGTCAATAGAATATAATTAATATTTCAAATATTTACTAAATATGAATCATTCGTCTCAAAAGGTAATAACTTTGTTTTAGGTGCCACCACCAACCATACTCTAAGCCAATACGTCAATCTAAACCATTCATATGTTGATCCTAAGTGGTGTACTAAATGAACATATGCGATTTTGGGACTTTATGTGAATATTTTAGCTAATAAACCTAAACAAACCCAACAACCAAGATGAACCTAAGAATTTACTTTAATAAATGTGTTCAACAACCCTTTATTGATGAACCTTAACATTTTACATAATAAATTTAAATGACTTGTCCAATGAAACGTTTTGCATTTTATGTTCATCTACTTTTTATGGTAAACCAAAAAATATTCTATGTTCATTAGATTTTGAATATAAACATTTTATGTAATCAACCTCTCTATTTTATGCTATGAACATATTTGTTCTATCTTGTACATAAACGATTACAAAGATGATTATATTTGTTTTACATAATGAACCTATATGTATTTATTGTTAGGAACTTAAGCATTATATGTGGCGAACCTATAAGGTTTATCAAATAAACCTATATGATTTAATGAGATAAACATGAATATTTTAACTACTAAACCTATATGATGAACCTAAATATTCATTAATTTCAACAAATGTAGCAACACTTTAGTGATGAACCTAAACACCTTATGCCATGAACCTTTTGTGTTTTATGTTCGTTTATTTTCTATGATGAATCTAAAATGATTCAATGTTCATTAGATTTTGAACATAAATGTTTTTTCGTAGTAAGCATATCTATTTTATGCTATGAACCTATGTTTTCAACCAGATTAACCTATTTTATTTCGTTTACGAACCTATTTTAATTGTTAAGTGTTATGAACCTATTAATTAAATGTTGTGAGACTAACTGTTAAGCACTCTGAGCGTATGTTAAAGTATATTCTGAATATAAGTAAACGATTATTGATTAGTATGTTTTGAAATTTAAGTCAGTGATTTTTAATTCGAGAAATGTTGAACATACCTTGAACTTACGTGTACGACTAGATGAACCTATTTTAACTATTTATTGAACCTAATGATTAAATGCTCAACCCACATGTTGAACACAAGTGAATTAAATGTTGAATATGCATGTTCTACATATTAATTTACATGAAGAAACAAGATGAAAGAACCTATATTAAAGCTATAACACCCCAAAATTACAGTTGAAAATTTTCATTTAATTAAAACAAACACAAGTACGAGGGTGCTATTGCTGTGATCAATACAAGCCCGGCCCCCAGCCAGTCTTGTACTAACCATAAGGCTAAGGATAATTTCATAAGAATATTAAGCAACTTAAAATAGAGATAAAACTGAAATACTTATAACACGAAAAATAGAGTGCACATTAAAAGTTATACAGCCCAATAAAGTACATAATCAAAGTTCCTACGAAGGGTAAAAGGGTACAGTATGATAGAATGAAAACAAAATAAAACGATACATAGGTAAACTAAAGTAAAAGAGAATCCGGCCAATGTCGCTCTCGGGTGCCCAGGCCAAGTCAAAAGATCAACTCTCAACCCCACCCGATGCCTCATAAGTATCATAGGCATTGAAGATGGTATCTCCTACCTGCACAAACTCAGCAGGAGTGCAGGACCCTTTACTTGTGGGAATGAGCAGCACCCATAAAATAGATGGTTAGTACGCTACGTATTGAGTAAGGTTACCATGCAGCTAAGGCCATAAACAGGAAGCATATAATACGTGCATGATCATACAGATAAACATACAAGCAATGAAAATAGTAGAGGTCGTATTATAGTCCGGTTAAACTCATTCATTAGATCTCTGGTTAATATGCTCATTTCACACCATACTCTTTATAAGTCCATGCGAGTACAGGAACCCCACTATTATAGCCAGTGGATCAAAAACGTACAAAGCATAACGCTCCTGACCACTATTATTGCCGATGGATCAATCTCTAAGGCAAAGTGTTTATGGTCACTATTATGACTGTGGATTGAGCTGGCCCCAACTCTCATGGTTAGGGCTGTAAATGAGTTGAGCCAGTTCGGTATTCGGCTCAGCTCGGCTCGTTAAAATCTCGGTTTGGCTCATTCGTTTAATTAAATGAGACGAGCCCGAGCCTCACTTTTGGGCTCGTTTAATAAAAGAGTCGAGCCCGAGCTCAAAAAAGTTAGGCTTGGTTCATTTTTTGGCTTAGGCTCGTGAGCTCGAGCCAGCTCGCCTCATTCGTTTAGTTAAACGAGCTGAGCCCGAGCCTTATTTTAGGTTCGTTTAGTTAAAGGAGCCAAGACCAAACCCAAGGATATTCGGTTCGGCTCGGCTCGTTTACAACCCTACTCATGGTGTTTTAGTGTAATTACTTAATGTCTTTCTCGTGTCTTATCATAACTTAGAGTTTGGTTTATTGAGATCGGGATCCCCCACTATTATAGCCGGTGGATAGAAAACTTATAGGGCAGAACACACCTGACCATTATTATATGCCCATGGATCAGTCTTTAAGGCACCCTAGTACCCAGCCACTATTATGCCGGTAGATCGGTGTCTGGACCCAACTCAATAATCTTTCACTTTAAATGATTAGTATCTTAATTGTGTCTTATTCAATATATGTTTTCACCCTAGACATGCATATTCTTTAGAATACCTGTTCACACCATCCATCTACCTCCATTCCCCTAGGAGGGCCCGTCCCATATCTTAGGACTCCTACGCCTCCCAATACATCCAAACATCTATTTTTTCCTCTCCTTACTTATCATGAATACCCAACTCCTAAGGGTGTGGGTAGAGGCCCACTTCCTTATACCATCTAAGGATAACTCACTATCGTCCTCTAGGGTTTCCCCTGAAAACCCTAATTTAGCCTATATGGCTCATCCTTTCTCTAACCCTCACAACTCATGCTCCATTATCCCCAAATCAGCTTTTCACTTAGATTCAACCCCAAACATTCCACTTACATCCCATTTTGCACATGTTACCACAAAACCCTAGTTGGTCACCCCAAACCCTAGCCAAGTTCCCTATACACCCTTATAACAACCTACGTACTCTTTTTCACCCAAGGACTCCAATCACCCCCAACAACTCTTCCCTTACCTTATTTACACCCCAAGGTAACTTTTCACACGTAAGGGTTGTTCCCATGCAAACACCACCTACCCCATTCAAACCCTAGACTTCCCCATGCAAGATTTACTCCACCCTCTTATTCTATCCATATTTTCCTTTGATTTGTCCCCTCATGGGTCATGAGATAATGAGGTCATTCTCATTCCCCTTTAGTCCACTCACTTCCCTTTTTCCTTTTTTTGTCCTTTCACCCCATACTATATTATTAAACCATCCTAGCATGTATGTCCTAGAGGTTCACATCATATAATACCACAAGTACAACATACACATCATTTTACACATGTCATAAGGAAATCACATAAGCGTACCTTAACTCTGTGTTGTGCTATAAATAAGTATTCATAATAATATAAGGTACACAACATAACATAACACGTGGCATATGAGGCACATAATACACACAAACAACCTTAACTACATCCTTACCTTAAACAACGTCAGGCTTGGAGCACTCTCCTACGCCTCCTCAAGGTTTTGACTTGAGTCACCTATAAGAGGGAAATACTAAGGGTTAACTTTCATCTAACCAATATTATCATTATCTCCTACTTTTTCCTTATCTCAACCTAGTATTAGGGTTACTAATAATAATAACAGTGTTATAAGTAAAAGTAAGGTCATTATTCTCAGAGTAGCTAATCATACTATTACTAGTCAAAATAGTTTTGGTAGTTATATTGGTTCATGTTAAAGTATTATTGGCAATATCTATATTACTAAAGATAATAGCTTTAATAATAATAATAATAATAGTATTAGTGATACTAAAATAGTGACCATAATGATAATGTGGATGATACTACTACTACTACTACTACTACTACTACTACTACTACTACTAATAATAATAATAATAATAATAATAATAATAATAGTAATATTAGTAATATAGGTAATAATAACAATAATGATAGTAATCATAATAATTATAATTATAATATTAATATTAATATTAATGGTTCGAATCTCAACAATAATAGTAATAAGGGTTCTATTAATCATAATAGTAGTAACATTAGTGGTAAGAGGGCCAAGGTTAATAATAATAATAATAATAATAATAAATAATAATACTTCAAATCTTAGTAATAATAATGATATGGTTCGAATAAACATGTTAATATTAGCACTAGTAATAATAGTTCCCAAGTTAATAATAATAATAATAATAATGGTTTGAATAATAACAATAATAATAGTAATAATATGCTGAAGTTAGTAATAATAATAGTAGTAGTAGTAGTAGTAATAAAATAATAATAATAATGATGATAATAATATTAACACAAATAAAATAATTAACAACTAAATAAATTATTTTTAAAGGTTACGGAGGCTAGGGCATAACCTAGGGGTGGTGGTGACCACACGGCTCCAGCACCGGTGGAGGAGGAAGGGAAGTGGGAAGTGAGATGGTTGTGATGGTGGTGGATGCTCTGGGTTGAGGGGGTTAGAATCATGGTGGTAGCACAGCCAAAGGGGCAGCGCAGGTAGCGGTTGTTGTGGTGGCCAAAGGTGGGGGAGAAGGAGGGAAGGAGAAGGAGTGGGAGGCAAGGGAAAAGAAGGTAGGAGGAGGTAGATGAGGCTTTGGTGGGTTCGATTTTACTCTCAATTTCTCTTGTTCGTGTTCGATTTTAATAATTTTGATAAGTACATTCCAAACTTAAGTTATTGATTTTTAATCTGAAAAATGTGGTACATACCTTGAACTTGCGCGTATAACTAGATAAACCTATATTAACTATTTATTAAATATAAGGATTAATTTCTCAACATACATGTTGAACTTAATGATTCATTGCTCAACCTAAGGAACCAAAGTGTATAACTCGTTGCTTAATTGATGTGATTGGGTCCAACTACTCATTAGAGTCACGAGTAGTAGGAACAAAACCCCGGGTAGACTCTAATTATGTTATTTATCTTTTAAAAATTGAAAGGAATAAAAAATAAAATATAGTAGGACTAAGAGGAAATGTGACCTTTTTTTGGATAGAGGAAATGTGATTGGTTTTGGAGAGAAAATTTAAGGGAGAGTGTATGCGTCAAGAAAAAAAATAGTGAGATTTAGAAGAAGGAAGAAATGGGAACAAAACACAGAGAGCAGAAGAAATAGATATGTCTAATTATAAAAGTTACTAATATTTACAATTATTCCACCAATTACATAGTGAGCATCATAAAATAGGTTGCACAAGATAAATTGTGGTATCAACAATTTTAGTGATAGACAAAGTGTTATACAAATATGAAAACCAAAGACCGATAGAAACTGAGAGATGATAAAAAAAATAAAAAAAAATTGAAACTTATTTATGCCTATTTTAGAGAAATGGAAATTAGAAAAGAAAAATAGAAAATATTTTTTGAGCTGAAATAATGGATCGATGTAGACATATAGAATCCTTTCACCTAGGTTGTTCCTTTTTAGTAAATAATTGGTCTGAGTGCGACACCATATTCATAAATCAGAATATATATTTTTTGTTTAGAATCTATGAATATAGATAATTATTATTTATAGCTATTGAAAAACATATACATGTGTGTGTGTGTAACACCCCCAAATTTACTACTAAAAAATTTCGTTTAAAATCAAAAGGTTTAGCAAAAGGAAAGGATAAAACCGTAAACTCGGGGGTATTACCGCCACACTTAGTACCAGACCGTTTCACTCCTACCGTTCCAGTACTAAGTGCTAGGGCTATATCCGATCAACCTTTAGTACAAAGTATCAAAAACGCAAGACAACATTTAAAACAAATCATTAACAAGAGGTAAGTCAAACAGAAGTTAGAATACGATTTAGGATTACAACCCTAGAATATGTTTCTCAAAACAGGAATGTAATACAAAATACAGCTAAACAAAAACAAATCCCGAAGGATCAATATCCGGATTGCCTACTCACTCAAGTCAGGCCTTCCACCCCAAAACAATATACGATCTTAAACCTGCACAAGAGGTCTGCTCCCCACCATCGGTGGATCATCACAGGACCCATTCAACCAGTGTAGTATCAGTACGGGTCCAATACTGAGTAAGTCTCGCTACCCTATCATATAGGAGGGATATAACTATACATAAAGTGCATATTAAATCTTGATACAACACATTGATACCATATCATACATATTCACAACCCACAGCATGTATCTTGCCATACACATAGAGTAACATATAAAACATATGTAACATCCTATTTAAACAGATAAGCGTGGTATAACCGAATTATAAAGTGGCTCATGCGCCTCAAGTAGGAATAATCCGTATTATTAAAACTCAATACTTGGCATACTCACGTAAGCAACATGTAGCAATACAGATAATAAAAGCTGGCCATGGTCCAATTAGACTTATTCTTTATTCTCATTAATAATATGTTCAGTCAACACATATTCTTTAATAGTCCATGTGAGTGCGGGAGCCCCACTATTATAGCCGGTGGACCGAAAGTAAACACACAGGGCAGGGCGCCTCTGACCACTATTATAGCTGGTGGACCGGAACGAAACACACAGGGCAGAACGCCTCTGACCACTATTCTAACCGGTGGACCGGACTGGCCCCGACTCACATGGTGTTTCACTGTAAGTATTTAGTATTTTTTCCATGGATTAACTTATTTATTTGGGTCTGTCGAGCCGAGATCCCCCACTATTATAACCGGTGGACCGGATGTACACACACAGGGCAGAACGCCTCTGACCACTATTATAGCCGGTGGACCAGAACGAAACGCACAGGGCAGAACGCCTCTGACCACTATTCTAACCGGTGGACCGGACTGGGCTCGGCTCAACATCTTTCACTTTACGTGACTAATGTCTTATCCGTGTCTTATTAAACCACACTTCACCCTTAACATGCATGCCAACAACGGATAATCATGCGTTACACAACATAACATGATATATAAAGCATACAAGTCATGTAACACATAGGGGCCTTAGCTACATCCTTACTAAACACTCATAAGTATAGGTAAGTAGAGACTTACCTGGATCCGAAGCTAGCTAAACGAGATAAGAGGGAGAGAGATCCCTAGCTCGTGGATCCACGAGAAAGCTTTCCTAGTTCCGATAGAAATCGAAAACTAAGTTAGAACTATCCTATCAATCAATAAATCACATATTCTAATTAAATAAATACAAACAACACAAATGATCTTTCTTAGAAAACGTGTCCAAAACTTAGAACTTAAAAGCATAGCTTTATTAAGATTTAAGGTTAAAACTAAATCAAAACGGATTAATACAAATATCACTTGGGACATTTCAACTTAATTTGGAAAGCCCGAGAAAGAATAATCGATCATAAGTTAATTTATCGAAAATAACTTATTTATTAGGTTTTACAACTAAATAGGTAACCTAACCATTTACATAGAACCAAATCCAAACCGATTAGGTTAAAACAGAATTTAAATGATTTAAAACCCAAAGATAGAATTCGATTAGATAAAATACACATAGCAAAAATCAATTTTATAAAATCATCCCCGAAAATTAGGGTTTTAAAGCCCACGACACAAACTCAAGTAATTCAATTTAATCAATTCAAATTAAAGGTATTTAGAAGCAATTAATACCATTTCAACTATTTCTATACATTCAATTTTAGAAAAACAACAATACAAGTAATCGATTTCATAATTTCACTAGAAATTTAGGGTTTTAGGCCCGAAAATACAATTCGTTAAAATTCTATAAATTTAATCAAATTGAATGTTTAGAAATGTAATTAAACACATTTTATAACATATCAAATAATCAATTGCTCAAAACCAATAAAAGAAATACGCAATTTAGCACAATTAGGGTTTTTGAGCCCGAAACGCAAATCCGATCAATCCTTGCCAAAACATATCAATTGACTGTTCGAAAATGTAATTAAACATATTATAATGTAATTTATATAGTCAATTGAATAAAATAACCCGATTACATAATCCAATTCCGATAAATTACGCACAATTTTCCCAAATCAACACTTCCAATATAAAATTAAATACATTTTAAACGATATTATAAAATCAATTGAGCGGGACGACTCAATTATACGACCCAATTTCATTACACCCAAAATTTGACCTAGGAATCAAATTCTGATAAAACCTGCATAAATTTCTCAAATTGACGTTTCCAAAATGAAATTGGATACATTTTAAAACATATTATATAATCAATTTGTCCGAAATCGCAAAAACGGACGGATCCGAAAAATTTGGGCATAACCCGGCTAAAAATCCAATTTTTCCAAAATTTCAACACAACCACACAATTAACCTATCCAAATCAATCTTACAGCACATATATACATAATCAAACAATCAATTTAGCTTTTTATAAGCTAATTCATACCCAATTAATCAAAATAAGGGTTTGGGTTTTTCGAAAATTATACCAAACAAAATCAGTAAAAATCGGAGCAAGGAGGGCTGGGGAAGCTTCGTCGGAGGCTGGGAGTGGCTTGCCGGTCGTCGCCCGAGCTCGCCATGGCCGGACGGCGGCTCGCCGTTGCTGCGACCTGTTGCTACTGTTGTCGCCCATTGCTACCGGTGGTTTCTGTTGCTGCGGTCGAGCTGGCTGCTGCGCCTACTGATGCGTCGCCGACGGTCGCGCGTGGCAGCAGGTTGGGGGTCGGCGGCCGACGAAGGACGAGCAGGGAGGAGCTAGGAGGAAAGGTGGCGAGGGAGGTCGGCTAGGGTTTCGGTTGCAGAACAGGGGCGCACGGGAGAGGGGTCGGGGTAGGGAAAAGAGAAAGAAAAAGAAGAGGGGGGTGTCAGGGGACCGACGGGTGCGGGGTTCTTTTTTTTTTTGGGAATTCACATATAGAATAAAAGACTAAAAATTTTAAAATTACCATTTGACGATTTTATCTAAATTTATTAAACGAAAATTATTTTTGAAACTATCCGAACGCTTAAAATAATTAAAAAGGTTATATAAATAATTTCAGAAATATTTTTGGAAGAATTTACTAACGAACATAAAAATTTATATTATTTACAAAAATACATTATAAGACCCTAAAATAATATCTAATAAAATATTTAAGTCAAATTCCAATAAATCAAGACTAATTTTAATAATTTTCGAAATCAGTTTTCCGCAAACTAAAAAGCGTAGAACGGAAAAAAATTAGTTTTAAAAAGAAATTCTTAAATAAATTCTAAAAATATTTTTAATCTAACCTCCCGAAAATATTACATTCAATTAATTAAAACATCAATAAAATATTACTTCCCGAAAATGATTAATTACATTCAATTATGAATTCAAAAACCTTGATAAATCCATAAAATGAATCGAAATTAAAATAATTAATTGTTTACATCAAATTACGCTAATAAAATCATTAAACTTAATAAATCTGGATTTTAAAAATTCGGGGTATTACAGTGTGTGTGTGTGTGTGTATCATAATATTTATGAAATTTTTATATTTAAGTGGATATTCATATTGCTATATTTTTGAAATAAGAATAAATTATAGTAAAAGATATACATAACAATGAATGAGTTTTAGTACAAGATAAGTGTGAATTTTAATAATTTTTTGGTATGAATTGAATAAAGATGTCAACATTATAACCTCATTTTTACTTGTTATCAATAAATTATATGAAAGAAATACTTGCTGATGAAATAGAAAATATATTTCCTCTCCTATTTCCTTAATTAAACCAAGCACACATATACAATTTCTTCAATCACATACTTCCTAGTCGATTTATTCAATCACATGCTTCCTAGTTGATTTCTTCAACCATTCAATCACATACTTCCTCGTCGATTTCTTTAATCACATACTTCCTACTCATGAAGTTACTAGGAGATTCAACTCTCTCAATAAGTCACTTTACAAATACCAAAGAAGACCATGGAACACATCGAAATATAAGAAAAATATGGTAAAACATAAGATATGTAAACACATAAGGCCAAATAGCAACAAAACATAAATACAATAATAGTGGAACATAATAGAATATTGATGAAAAACTAGCATAGTGAACATCAACAAAAAAAATAGTAAAACTTTAGCACAAGAATTATGAAATATAAGTACAATAGTGACAAAAATTAAAATATAACAATAGTGAAACATAAGTCTAGTAATAGGGAAGTGAAAGCATGATAAGTAGGAACACAAAAAATAGTGAAACATTGGTACAAAATTGATAGAACATAAACACTAAAGTGAAATATAAGTACATTGCTAATGAAATATAAGCATAATAATAGTGAAATACAAGTATGAGGAATATTAGTAAGAAAAGGGTAGAAGTTTAACATAAAAATGATAAAATATAAGTATAATAACTTTAAAATATAAAACAATTATAATGGTAAAACACATGCATGTTGAATATCAATTCAACAAATGTGGAATTTGGCACATAAATAATGAAATCAAAACATTTAGTTTTTGTATGTCAAAAGTATGTTAATATAAATATATATATATATACATAAAAATATATCAAATATCATATTATAAGATTTTTGATAAACCTAGGGTAAAGATAAACTAGTTTAGAGAATGTAAACAAAAAAATTTGATATTTTTTTTACATATTTGCCATTGTATTTAACTATGATAATAATCCTCTCAAAATAAGTTCATATTAATTATAAAATTGGCACTACCCACATCATGAATATGGATAAAAACATCATCCAGATAACATCAATTTTCACCCAAAAAGCCAATATAGATAAAAGTTACTCATTCCCACACATTGCATCAAAATTAGCAAAATCATTCGGCTGGTCTTCAAATACCTGCCCAAACGCAATAGGGTCTTTTGCTATGAGAATGAGAAACACCCATGAAAAGGATGATTAGTATGTTAGGTACTAAGTAAGGTAAAAATACTATCGAGTCAGCGATACGGATAAAAAGCATGCATTCATAACATGTGATAAGTGCACATACAATTTACAAAAGGTCTCATAAGTTAAATACCAATCCAGGACTATTTATAAGATATAACCATTTTCATTCTTCTATTTACATTGAGTTTAGGGACCCCACTATTCTTAAACTAGTGAAACAATCTAAAATACCTTTCTAAGGACAACACATCTGAGCCACTGTTATCATCAAGTGGCACAAACATAAAAGCATTACCTTAGTCCTGATTCATGACCTCTTTCACTTTAAATCATTAGTGTTTTATCCGTTAGGCTACTCAATTCATATTCTTATTCACGATGAGTATGGACCCCAATATTCTTGATCAGTTGGAAAAGAATAAAGTACCTTATCAGGGACAACACACTTGAACCACTATTATTATCCGGTGAAACGGATCTCAAAACATCACCTTCTCAAAGCAAAATGCTCCTGAGCTACTATTGTCATTTGGTGAAACGGATATAAAAACATCACCTTAGCCCGAATCATATGACCTTTCACTTTAAATTATTAAATTCTTATGCATGATTGATTCACAGGTAATGAACATATTAAAACAAGTCAGCACATCATGCAAGTCATAAGGTTGTTTTCCAAAGTTAAGATATATATTTTCCAAAACCCTAATTTCACAATTTAGGCATAACTTCTCCCATATTGATAAGTTAACCACCAAATGTACCATATATTCCACAAATATTATTATTAATAACATATATTAAATTCAAGTTCTAACTCCCTCGTCTTACACATGCCGTAATAACCCTATCTCAAAAGTTACTATTCCTACTAGATTCAAAATTGTGTCATACCATATCATGTAGAGCTCAAAAACTTACCAAATTTAATATACATTCTTAAAACACTAATATTAACAACATATTTGAGTTTTGTGGTCTAACTCTACTGTATCACACATGGGATAATAGCCTCTTCGGTTTAAAGTTACTGTTCCTAAATCAACCCAATTTCATACTTATTTAAACTTAGATCCTTCACAACTACTCCAAACACATCATATAGATTAATTAGAATGTTTTAGATGATATAACACCTTAGAATACTATGATTCCCATATTTAATCCACACTGATCAAAATGCACTGATTGGTAACATAACCCTTATTTCATGCAAACTTTTTTGTGTTTAGTAATATTATTTCCAATATCCACATTCTCTCCAAATACCTTGCCATAGTCATTTCACAATCATCATACCCTAAATAAAACCCATGATAAAATCATATTTCAAATTGAAGGTTTTTCAACATAAAATAACAATATCACATGAACTCTACTTACTATTTTCCTATCATATAATACCAACCACGTGTCAGAATATCAACAATCATGTATTATTTCACATAATCATAGTAACTTGGTACAATATAAATGCATGTATGGCACTTAGCAATCAAAACCCTAGACTACAATAAGTATCCTCACTAAACGGATCCGGTCTCTAAGATCGCAATACCTATTCCACCTTTTCCGAGACCACAAAGAAATCACTAAAGAAAAGAATAATAAAACATCATTAGGATTCAACCACCTAAATAAGGAAATGATTAAGGAAATAGAAGGGTAAAAGGAGGAATAAAACGTAACCAAATAAAGGTATTATTTGGGAAGAAGTTGCATAATGAAGGAGAAGAAAGTAGAGGAAGAGGCTTCAGCCAAAGCTAGTGAAGTGAAGGGGGGAGCTTCGTCCAAAGTTGCCGAAGGGGAAAGGTTTAGTATGTGGGGGGAAATGCTGCAGCAAGGAAAGGAAAGAAAGAAAAATAGGAGAGGTGGAGTTATCTGATGGTGGGAGGTGTTGTGGTGGAAATGACCCAATGAAGGGGATAGGATTGGTGGTCTCGACCTGTGCTTGGGGTAGGTTGTGGAAAAGGTTGTCGGTGCTAAGTAGGAGGAAATGGAAAAGGTGGTTGGTGCTTGTGTTCACCCATCGATTAAGCTCATGGGCCGAGGTGATTTTGGGTGATTTTGGTGACGGAAAGGAGGTAGTGAAGGAGGGAAGAAGATGGTGGTCTAGTTGTAAAAATAAAAGAGTGTGTGTGTGTGTGTGAGAGAGAGAGAGAGAGAGATGGTAGCATTTAATGTGGAGTATGTGTATGTATATATATCCTGTAGAGACAGCGAGGGAGGTGACGAAAATTGTCAACCCTAATCCTCATATGCACGAGGTGGGAGTTGATGGGAACAGGGGATGGTCACCACTATCCCCGCAAGAGAAGGAGGGGGAATTGGCCGAGAAAGAAGAGAGAAAAGGAAAAAGAGGGAAAAGAATAAGGTTTTGTATTTTTAGTTTTTGGTTAAAACAAGGTCAATATAATTTAGTTTAGGATAATATGGTAGACTAATTATTGATAATTTAGAATTAGGTTAAATTCTAGAGTTACAAAATTAGGGTAAGGTGGAAATATTTATTTCTTGAGACTAGAATTAGGTTAAATTCTAGAGTTACAAAATTAGGAAAAGATTCCTGGAGACATCACGGGGCAGCTTCAATACACTCCACAAAAAAATGCACACGTTCCTCGAATTACAACATGATGAGATAAAAGCATCGCTTGAGAGGTCTCGGTTCAACACTCCTCATTTTGCTACAAGTGATCTTTATGCCAATTTGAGGGGTCATGTTTCTTTATATGCAATGGAGTTGGTGAACAACGAGTATCAGAGACTTGAGCATGTAAGTAGGAATGATGATTTATGCGGATGTTACATGCGTCGTACGCACGGGATACCGTGTACGCATGAAATTAAAACATACATTCATAACTACATGTCAATCCCCCTGTCGGCTATTCATCCGTTTTGGAAGAAACTCGACATAGATGGACCCATTACTCCACCGAGACCCCAAGAACCAGTTGATGTTGCATCTCACTTGCTCCATATTTCAATGGAATCTGTTATGCGCCAGCCACCAGAAATACAGAATTAGTTGGCTAGAGAGATATTTAATATTGCAGTTCCCCAGAGAACACCTTTCGACGAGCCACAAGTACGGCAGCATAGGGGTCGGCCAAGGAACTCCACTAGAAGGAACAATCTGGTTGGGAGTATACAGAACAACAATTTCCGAAGTTATTCTACCATATTATCCTTTACAAAATTAGGGTTGGCTAGACTTTCGGGGTATTACATCACTACCCCCTTAAAAGCGACTTTGTCTCCGAAGTTAGGGAAGAAGAGAAAAAAATGATGTAAGGAAGGTGATCTCAGGGGCTAATCTTAGAGAAGTCGCCACTATACTACTGAGGACTACTCCTTTAAAAGTGAGAAGCCTAAAACCTAACACACTTGAGCCAAAGAGCTCAAGGTGCAACTCGTGCATGTTCTTCTCGGCCTCCCAGGTCACCTCCTCAGCTCCATGCTAACACTAGAGAACTTTCAAAAGCGTAACTGAACTCATTCGAGTCTATCGAACCTTGGTGTCAATAATCTACATAGGTCTTTCCTTATAGGTCAACAAGTCGTCGAGCTTGATCTCATCTGGTTTGATCACGTGGGACAAATCCACTACGTACTTCCTCAACTAGAAAATGTGAAAATGTTATGAACTCGGGCCAATTCTAGTGGAAGCGCTAGCTAGTAAGCAACCTTGCTAACCCTATCAAGAACCTCATAAGGACCAATGTACTTTGGTCTCAGCTTATCCTTCTGTCCAAATCTTTGCACCCCCTTGGTGGGTAAAACCCTAAATAGAAATCTTTCCCCGACTCAAATCAATCACTACAACACCTCTAATATGTATAACTCTTCTTACGACTCTGGGCTACTCTCATCCTATTCTAGATCAATTGAACCTATAGATTTGTCTCCTCAATCATCTTTGGTCCAAGTACAATAGTCTCATTGATATCCCTACAACAGTAATTAAGTTCATATAGTGCCTTAAAGGGTGCCATCCCTATGCTAGCGTGATAAATGTTGTTGTACGAGAACTTAACAAAATGTAGATGATCTTCCGAGAATCCAAGACACAAGCTCATAGCATATCCTCGAGTATTTGAATCGTCTTCCTAGTCTGGCCATTGGTAGTTGGGTGGAAGGTGATACTCAACTTTAATCTCATGCTCATAGCCTCCTACAACTTCTCCTAGAAGTACAAAAGAAACCTTGAATCTCAATCGGAGATTATGTTAGTAGGTGTACCATGCCTACTCATTACAAACCTCAAATATACATCAGCCAACTAATTCATACTCAAAGTCGACTTCATCAGCATAAACACTATTGACTTAGTAAACCTATCAATAATAACTCAAATCATATCATAACTGCTACGAGTCCTTAGTATCCCACTCACCAAATCTATTGAGATGGAATCCCACTTACACCTCAGAACGTATAAAGGCTAAAGCAACCCTACAAGCCTTTGATGCTCAATCTTAACCTTTTGGTAGGTCAAACATCTCAACACAAATTTTCCTATCTCACGCTTCATGTGAGGCTACAAGTAGATCCTCTTGAGGTCTTTATATAACGTATCCACTCCTGGCTGCACAGAATATGAAGTACAATGACTCTCCTCTAAAATTCAGTGCTTTAGGTCAGTGAAACTTTGAGGTATACACTATCGACCTTTATAGCGAATGCTACCATCCTCATAAATATAGAAGCCCTCAGCTTTACCATCTTGATTCTTCAATTAAATCCTCTCGATCTTAACATTCCTAAGTTATCCCACTCGAATCTCATCAAAAATTGTCAGCGTAATTGTTAAAGCACACATCCGGACCTCAAGATCACCATGCTGGATTACCTCTATTCCCATCTCTCCTAATTCCCCTAGCAACCAATTAGTCACCACAAAGGCACTCAAAGAGTGTGACATCTTCCTACTCAAGGCATCTAGAACAGCATTGGCCTTACCTTCATTATAGGTCAACATGATACCATAATCCTTCACCAACTCTAGCCATCTCCTTTGCCTCTTAATCAACTCTTTTTGAGTGAATATATACTTGAGTATCTTATGGTCAGTGTAGAATATGCATTGAGTCCCATACAGATAATGACTCCAAATCTTTAGTGAGAAGATGACTGCTACCAACTCTAAGTCATGCATCGAGTAATTCAACTCATGATGCTTCAACTGGCTGCAAGCATAAGCTACAACCTTACCATTTTGTATCAAAATGCAACCTAGTATATGCTTTGATGCATTACTATTGATCTCAAACCCGTCTGATCCCAATGGCAAAGTTAAAAAAACTTTGTTGTAGTTAACCAACGCTTCAACTCCTGGAATGCTCCCTCACAAGCATCATCCAACTTAAACCTAGCCATCTTCTTTAGGAGGTTCATCAAAGGACAAGCTATCATCAAAACATCCTTAACAAAAAGTCTATAGTACCCAGACAAACTTAGGAAACTACGTATCTCGAGGATGATAGTGGGGACCTTCCACTCAATTACTACCAAATCCTTTACAGGTATTGATACCACATGACCCAAAAATGCAACCTTCCAAAGCCAAAACTAGAACTTAGAGAACTTGGCATACAACTTATGCTCTCTAAGGAGTGACAATGTCGTACGCAGGTGCTGCTCATGCTTCTCTCTACCCTAAGAGTAGACCAAAATATCGTTTATGAAGACCACACCAAACTGATTTAAGAACGACAGGAAAATCCTCATCATCAAGTCCATAAAGACGGCAAGCATATTGATGAGCCCAAAAGGCATCATTATAAACTTGTAGTGTTTGTACCATGTCCTAAAGGTCGTCTTCATGATGTCTACCTCAATAATGTGCAATTGATGATATTCTGACCTCAAGTTGATCTTTGAGATGATCAAAGCACCCCAAAGCTGGTCATATAAGGCATCGATCCTTGGAAGCGGATAGCAGTTCTTCACCGTTAGTTGGTTCATACCCTGATAATCAATGTACAGACAAAGGATCACATCCTTCTTCACAAACAAAACTTGTGCTCCCCATGGAGACACACTCAGGCGGATGTACTCATGAGCTAATAAGTCCTTTAACTGATCATTCAGCTCCATCAACACTACTGGTGCCATCCAGTATAGCGCCTTTGAAACTGGCTAGGCTCTTGATATCAACTCTATAGTGAAATCTATCTCACGTACCAGCAACATACCTAAAATCTCCTTTAGAAACATATCTAAAAACTCCTAAACAACCAAAATATCCTTCAATGCTGAAACGTCCTTGTTTAGCTCCTGAAACCCACAAAAATACATAGGGAAACCTCTATGTACCAAAGAATATAATATATGGCCAGATAGGACATTCATTGTAGGTTTAGGCTTGCATCTCTGGTAAGAGACCCTAGCACCCTGAGGTCCCTATAACATGACTCGCTCTTGGGTGCAGTCTATCACTGCCTTGTACCTCCCCAACATATTCATCCCCAAGATAATGTTAAAATCCTAAAGATACCCCTCAACCATGTCCACTAGGAAGTGTACCCCACCTATCTCTAAGGCCACATCTGAGTAGAGCCTGGTGCGGTCCAATCTATCCCTAGGAGATAACATCATAGATAAAGATACAAAAGAAGATGGAGATAAAGCAGCTCTAGCAATAAAAGTAAACGATATAAATGATAAAGAAGCCCCTGAACCAAACAACACATAAGCTAATAGCGAGAGGATGGAGAATGTACCAGTGATCACATCTAACAGCCTATTAGCCTCTACCTAGCTAATGACATTCAGGTATTCACCTAACTGTCTTTTCTAGTATTCTCCATGATACCCTCCAAAACTCTAGGTTTATCCTCCTCCTTGAGAAAATGGGTGAGGCCTCTATGGTCTTCCCTTGGCCTCCTTAAGCTGACCACTAGTTGGGATAAGTTCCCTCTACTATTGCTACTACTTGTAGGGTCATTCCTGAAAGGCCTGCTATTGCGGTATTAGTGGTCTCTACTGCTAATATTGACCCTATTGATGCTAGCAATTATATGACTGGTAGGCCCTCTAACCACATGTCCTGCACTGAGTAGGATTCCCTGATAGTCTCTCCTTAGATGATCCCTACTGCACAAATGGCATAGGAAGTGCTACGACTGATCCAAAATTTGCTCTAACTACTTGCCTAACCCTGGTGTCAGAACTGACCTCCCTAACGCTTGATCTAACCCCGCTGCTAAAACCCTAGAGATTTACCTCCCCAATAATGGATTCTGCCTCCAGAGCCATAAGTCTCCGGCTTCTTATTACCCAAAATTGAAGCATACTCCTAAACTAGTGTAGCAGCGATACACACCCTCTCGTAAATCGTAGCCAAATCCTAGGAAGCCACATCACCCATCATCCTTTGAATGCTAAAGTGGATCCCTTACTCAAACTGGTAGACCACCGTTGACTCATTAGCTATGAACCCTAGTGCAAAAATCAGCAACTCAATAAATTAGGCATGGTATTGCCTCACAATCATGCCCCCCTAAGTTAGTTGCATGAACTCCTTCAACTTATCCCTCTTAAGACTCTTGAGGTAAAACTTGGCACGAATCACCGCCTTGAAGTCCTCCTGGGACATATATGGCCCATCTAAATCACAATGAACTACACACTAAGTGTCAATTACTCCTCGCAAGAAGAGAGCTATAATGCTCGCCTTTAGAGTAGGAGGGCAATCAACTACCTCAAATATCCTATCTATGTCCTGCATCTAATCCTCTAGGATGATCAAGTCATCATCACCAGCGTAGGTCGGGGGTGATGTCCCATAACCCTCTAAAGTCAGTCTTCTCTGATACCTTCCTATAGGTAATGTAGAGGTGGTGGTGGTGGGTGAGGCTGAGCCGGACGTCTAACAAACTCGACGAACTCGTTGAAGGTCTCTTCCAAACGGTTATCATGGTCGTTAAGCACCATAACGACCAGCTGTAAGACATAATAAATGTTAGGAAAAATATTATTATCTTAATTACACATTGTACACGTAATCATATTCAAATGCTACCTAGGCTACCCGTTCTCGATTCCTCACAAGCTAATCTGAGTTTTCAAATAATCGAGTTTTTTTTCTTCTAAAAGTATGAAATAAACTAATGAAATAGATGAGGGATCATTTGAAAATTGAATTGCATATCATGGTAATAAAAAACAATTGCTTTGATACCATCCTATAACATCCCAATTTCTACTACTAAAAAATTTTAATTTACAACGAAAGGATATAATCAAAATATGGGTGTTACCGTCATAATTGAAATAAGTCTGGTTTACCAAACCACCCTTAGATCAATCACAAAGCTAAGACCATTCATAGTAAACAAGTAATTAGCAATGAGAGAAGCTTTTATAAATAAAAATACGAGTTTGGAGATTAAATTTGAGTTACAAAAATAGAATACAAATAAAGAGATACCATGTATCAAAGAGTCCAAAAAGGTATTTAGGTAAAACCATCATCCAAATAATATAATTATTCACCTAAACACCCAGTATAGATAAAAGTCACTCCTCCCCACACATTGCATCAAAATTAGCAAAAGCATCCAGCTTGTACTCAAAGATCTGTCCAAAAGCATCAAGGTCTTCTACTCATGGGAATGAGCACTACCCATGAAAAAGATACTCAGTATGCTACATATTGAGAAAGGTAACAATACTATCAAGTCAAGGATATAGATAAAAACCATGCATTCATAATAGGTGCTAAGTGCACATACAATTTACCAAAGGCCTCATAAGGTAAATACTGATCCAAACTTATTTATTAAATATAACAATTTTCATTCCTTTATTTATGATGAGTTCAAAGACCCACTATTCTTAAATCAATGGAATGGTCTGAAGCATATTCCTAAAGTCAACAAACCTGTGCTACTATTATCATCCCATGGAACGGAACTGAAAACATCACCTTCTTAGGGCAAACGCTCCTGAGCCACTATTATCATCCAATGGAATAGATATAAAAGCATCACCTTGGACCTGACTCACGTACTATTTCACATAAAATCATTAGTGTTTTATCATTTAGGGTAGTTAATTCATATTCTTATTCATGATGATTACAGGCCCCATTATTCTTAATTTGGTGGAACGGATTGAAGCACCTTCTTAGGGATAACACACCTAAGCCACTATTATCATCTAATGGAATTTATCTGAAAACATCACCTTCTTAGGGTAAAATGCTTCTAAGCCACTATTATCATTTATTGGAACCGATATAAAATATCACCTTGGCCCGACTCATATGACCTTTCACTTTAAATGATTAATGTATTATTCATGATTGATTCATAGGTACATAATATATTAAAATAGGTCATCACATCACGCATGGCATAAGGCTGTTATCTAGAGTTAATATCTATATTTCCCAAAAACTTAATTTAGACATAACTTCTCCCATATCAATCATTTACCCACAAAAAATTTGTTATATATTCCTCAAATATTATTATTAATAACATATCGGAAATTCAAGGTCTAACTCCTACGTCTTACACATGCGATAATAGCCCTATCTAAAAAGTTACTATTATTAGGGCTTATAAACTGTAGTTTCACAATTGTGTTATCATTTATCATTTAGAGCTCAAAAACTTTCCATATTTAATATAAATTCCCAAAACACTGATATTAATAACATATTTGAGTTTTGTGGTCTAAATCTACCATTTCTTATATGTGATAATAGCCTCTTCAGTTTGAAGTTACTATTCCCAAATCAACCCAATTTCATAGTTATTTAAACTTAGGTCCTTCATAACTACTCCAAACACTTTATATATATATATATATATATATATCACTTATCACATTTCGGATGATATAACACCTTAGAATATTGTGATTCCCATATTTAAACCATGTTAACCAAAATGCCCTTATCGGTAACATGACCCTATTTCATGTGAACCTTTTGTGTTTAGTAATATCATTTCTAAAATCCATATTTTATCTAAATAACTTTCCATAGTCATTTTACATTCATCATACCCTAACTAAAACCTATGATAAAATCATATTTTACACTAAAGGTTTTCCCACATAAAATAACAATATTGTATGAACTTTACTTACTCTTTTCCTGTCATATAATACCGACCACATGTCATACTATCAAAAGTCATGTATTATTTGTAACACCCCAAAATTCACTAATCTTTTTTAAACGGAAGCAATTAAATTAAAACCCGTGAATTCTGGGGATGTTACCGCCACAATTAGTACCAAATTGGTTCACTCCGACCATTCTAAACCAAGTGTTAAGGCTAAAAAGATTATTTTCAAACTTAAACCGAGAGTTCATAAAATGAATTAAAAAGATCATAACATAGAAATCAAAGTATGCATAAAAGTTTATAATCAATAATAAGATAGAAATCATAGTGCAAAATCAAAATTCTTCAAAGGGAATAATCTTACAATCGATAAAAGGTTTAATTGAAATACTTAGTACAAGGTAATAAATCATAAAAGGGTAAATACGATACAAAAGAAACATAGGAGGAATAAATCGCATAAAGTGTAAATACGGCCACGACACTCTTAAACTTTGAGTCAACCACAAGCTCAACACTTAGCCCCGCCTGATGTCTCACCCACCTGTACAAAGTCAGAAGGGCCTACTACTCGTAAGAATGAGCAGCACCCATAAAAAGGGTGATCAGTACACTACGTACTGAGTAAGGTAACAGATGCACTAAGGCCAACACATAAAATCACATAAACCATGCAAAAGAATAAAAGAGCATAATCATGATAACATAATATCGTACAAACATTCTGGTAGATACGTAAAGGCCCATTTATAGTCCGGATTAATTACTTAATTAATATCTTATCAGAATTCGATTCACACCATGCTTTTTATCAAATACATGTGAGTACGGGAACCCCACTATTATAGTCGGTGGATCGGATACATAGAGAGCACAAAGCTCTTGATCACTATTATAGTCAGTGGACCGAAAACACACAGGGCATAAAGCTTTTGACCACTATTATAGCCGATGGACCAAAAACACACAGGGCATAAAGCTCCTGACCACTATTATTCACTGGTGGACCGGTCTGGCCCCAACTCTCATGGTGTTCCACTATAAGTACTCAGTATCTTTCCCATGTCTTAGCATAAATATGATTTTTTTTAGCACGGAATCCCCGACTATTATAGCCGATGGACTGAAAATGCACAGGTACCAAGCCTGACCACTATTATTACTGGTGGACTGGTCACATATAGGACATCATGCCCTAACCACTATTATTCGCTGGTGGATCGGTCTAGGCCCAGCTCAATAATCTTCCACTTTAAATAATTAATGTATTACGGTGTCTTATTTAGAAACATTACCCTAGATATGCATGAAGCACTCCCTTTACACTTATCCTCCAA
Source organism: Tamarix chinensis (assembly GCA_030549775.1). Classification (NCBI taxonomy): domain Eukaryota; kingdom Viridiplantae; phylum Streptophyta; class Magnoliopsida; order Caryophyllales; family Tamaricaceae; genus Tamarix; species Tamarix chinensis. Next base: position 95,908,755 of record CM060176.1, read on the forward strand.
CTGACCTGTATCATATCATGAGAACCCTACACCTCCTAACTTGCCCAACAACCTTTCCTTTATACTCAAACTCACACTAGAACTCCAACACTGAAATATGTGGGTCAAGGCCCACTACTATACACCTCCAAGTCCACTTATTTCCTTACTCCAGGGATTTTTTCAAAAACCCTAATTTAGGCCTACGTGGCCCATCTTACTCCACCTTACACAACCCAAATCATTTTAACACTCCACACATCACAACTCATAAATTATACCCTCATAATTACACTTTAATCACCAAATACACATGATACCACAAAAACCCTGAGCAGCCACACCAAAGCCTAATTGTCCACACAAACCCTAGCTCGGTCTCTTACATACCCTTATATTGCTCCACGTACTATTTTTCATCCAAAGTGTTCAAACACCAAAACAACACTTACATTACCTTCCTCACACCCCAAATCAATGTTTCATACATAAACTTTACTCCCATGCAGATGCTAACCTCCTCATGCAAACCTTTAAACTTTTTCATGCAAACCCTAAAACTCCCGTGTGAAACCCTAGATTCAACCATGCAAACCCTAGATCCATCCATACAAAACCTTAGATTCAATCCATACAAAAAGCTATATTTGATTCCCCCATAAAACACCATAAAATCTGCCATGCAAAACCCTAAGTCCATCCATATCAAACCCTAGTTTAGATTCTCCCATGCAACACTATAAAATCTGCCATGCAAAACCCTAGATCCATCCGTACAAAAATGTAAATTTTTTTCATACAAAACCCAAGATTCTTTCATACAAAACTATGAGCTTATGACTCATATTTGGTGTGTAGAATAGCTTGGATTGGTGTGTGAAGTGTTTCGAAGGAATTTGGAGTAGAACTGTGTGTTGTTCTGGAACGATGTGAATATTTTACCTTGAATAAATTATAATTTGGAAATTTACTGAACATAAAAGTTACATATCTTTTGTTAGATTTCCAACGCATTAAGAATCAGCTCGATCGGAGGTCAGATGAAGAAGTTGTGGTCAAAATACTAAAGATTATCAAAGCTGGAAAGAAACACGGGGGGGTCGTGTTTGTGAAACACGATCCGTATTTTTTCATCAGGAAAATGTGTTCTATTTCCGTGAGAAGCCGAGAGACAGAAAATAAATACGGGGGTACCGTGTTTATTAACACGGTCCCTGTTTTTTGGTTTTTTGCTCCACCTCAGTTTTCGCTAATGACAGTTTCGTATAGTATAAATACCATGCGATTAGAACCCTAATCTAAGAGTGAACGCCGTCTTCTTCTCCTATTGAGTTCTATTGTAATTCCTTGATGAATTGAGTGATGTATGTGAGAATTTCTTTGATTCTTTGTAATCACAATTACAACAAATCATCAATAAGATCATCTGTTTCTCCAATCTGTGTTCTTGAGTGTTCTTCTCTTCTCAATTCTTGTGTGTTCTAATTGATTCTAATTAGATCTTATTTTTCCAAATTGGTATCAATCCACAACAAAAACCCTAAATATAATCCACAGAAAACCCAAGGTTTCTCCATATAAAATCCTAAACTCAATCAACGAAAACCATAGACTAGATTCTCCCATGTTACACCATAGATTAGATTCTCCCATGTTACACCATAGATTAAATTCTCCCATGTTACACCATAGATTAAATTCTCCCATACAAAATCATAGATTAGATTCTCACATACAAAACCATAAATTAGATTCTCCTATATAATACCATAGATTAGATTCTCCCACACAAAACCATAGATTAGATTCTCCCATGTAATACTATAGATTAGATTCTTTCTCCGATACAAAACCATAGATTCGATTCTTTCTCCCATACAAACCACATTAACATCCTCACATGTATGTCTAAAGGGTCACAAACCAATCATCACATACCACAATATTTCATCACATACACATAGTAGACATGCCATATAATAACACAGAAATATATTTCAACTCCACGCCATACCACACACGAAATAATTACAATGATAAACATAGGATGCATAACATACAAAGCATATAATGCACATCAACACACATAAGGCCTTAGTAACATCCTTACCTAAAACGACACCGGTCTTAGAGCACGCTCCTACGCCTCCTTAGGGCTTTTACTGGTCTCACCTATATGAAGGAAAAACTAAAATTAGATTTCCTCCTACCAAAAATACTCTTATTTACTAATTTATTCTAAGACTAGGTTTTTGATAAAATGATAACATATTAATAAAAATGACATTAACTAATTATTATCTTGCTAAAGATATAAGAAATAGTAGTAATATGATAGTTTAAGGTTGAAGACTTTACCCTAATAATAATAATAATGATACTAAAATAATAATAGCAAAGATACTAAAAAGAATATTAATGATAATATTAATAAGAATAATAATAATAGTAACAATAATAATAAAAAGGGCATTATTCAAAAACAAAGTGAAATAAGGGTTGTGATCCCTTTACCATAATAATACTAATAATAACATTAGTAAAATAAAAAAAATTAGTAAAAATAATAATAATGAAACAGTATTAATAATGATGATAAAAACCATAATAATATTGCAAAAGTAATAATAATAATGGTAATAATAGTAATGATAATAATTGAAAATAAAATGAAGTAGGGTTTTGACCCTATGTTAAATAAAAATAAACTTATTAAATAATAATAATAATAACACTAATAAGAATAATAAATGCTAATGATAAAAAGATTAATAATATTAATAATAATAAGACTTGATAGTAATAATACTACTATTACAATTCAAAATAGGCACAATAGGGTTTCGGTCCTATATAAAATAATAATACTAACATTGACAATAATAATAATAATAATAATAATAACATTAATAAATAAAATAAAAACTCATAATAATATTGTGATATGCCTTGAATTGTCACAAATCTTGCACTTATTATTAATTTTTATGGTACTGTGAAATATATATATCATAATCAAATATTTAATACGAGTCATATGATATGCATAAACTGATAAAAGTTGAAGACATTACTATTATTATTTGCCAACTCATTTAAGCAATAGTAATTCATGAAAAATGATTTTGAAGGTTTAAATTTTTCCAGAAACATGTTTTCTCATATAGTATACATGTTAGTACATGCCCTCACTTTCATTCCTGGTTGACTAGACATGTTTGTTTATTCTCACATATGATTACAAGAGTTTTATATTCTCTATAAGCATATATGATACTCCTACTAAAAGTTGATCTCATTTATCAACTTCCAAATTTTCCTTGAAAAATTAAAATCTAATAAGTTACATTTATTAGGTAACTACTTTCTTGATATACACATCTTCTCCCTCCTTCTCTTTCTCAATTATAAATTAATAAGGGATTCATGGATGGATTTGTGATTAATGTTTGTAAAATAATTTTCATTAAGGTGTGGATGTTGATATTTAATTGTAATAAATTGATATTGAATTGCACTCATAGATATTGCATGAAATGAAAAGTGCTTAGGACATGTTTCCTTTGCTAGCTTTGTGCCTGTGCATTTAAAAAGTCTTATTTTGATGACTAAATGCTCATATTAGATGCACATGGATGACATTTTATGTTTCAACATTGACATAATTGTCATGTTAACCAATTCACAGTATTTTTTATCATTTGAGTCTTATGTGCATGCTTCATCTTGTTTCACTTCCCTTATACTTCTTTTTTGTTCATTACTATGATAGGGAAACAATTGATACAATATGATCATAATAGGGAGTTGAGACACTCCCTTGCTTGATTATACTTGTGCAAATATAACATGTGACCTAAATATGCTTGTGCTTACTCTTGTTTTTGCATAACCAAGTGCAATACTAAATTGCTCATACGTTGCTTGGGTGTTTACTTGCAACTCTGATATTCTTTTTCACATCATTTATGGTGCTTAAGTACATACAAATCCTTGATGACATGTGATCCTATGAGCTATGCCTTATTATTTCCTTATGTAATTAACTCTTGAGTGATTTTATGCCCCTATATGATTTGATCTAAAACTTACACTGTTGATATCATTATAATGTGACCTTTTACCTACATGCTTCTATACACACCTTAGCCACACACACAATTTCCTCTTTACTATCTAGGTTGATAGATGTAACTCTAAAATTGAGTGATCACATGACTCCATTTCTAGATTCATATGTGATATCTCATGCATACAATCATTGTCATCTCTCTACCTTATGTTTAAAAAAAATATCCTCATTATGCTTAAATGTATTACTTAGTACAAATGAGTGATATTTGTGCATTTCTTTTGTGTGCTTCTCTTGGTCTCTAATTCATCATATTATTGACAAGTTACTCATTGAATGGATCATTCATTCTATTTCTTATTTTTCTTGTGCTTTTTGTCCACCATATAAAAGGGAAACATATGATAAGGTATTGTGTCATGAATTTCAAATGAAACTATTATTACACTCCCATGTTGATCTTTGGTCAATTTGAAGGACACTCTTTTTTATTCTCATAGTCTTTGGATACCTTACATTTATAGGTGATTGGATTAGTTAACTCATAGAACTTCAACTTTCATCTTCATACCTCCAAGTTGTTGCCTAAATCTCTAAAACTTACTCATAATATGCACTAAAATACTACATACATTTGCAATATCTCATGTGCCTTAACATTATCATACCTAAGTTATTTATTTTAATCTTGATATTCATGTCTTTGCTTTTAATGATTATGTTTTTGAGATGGCAGTGTCTTGATAATTCTCATTGTGATCTAACTCTTACTATATCTTTATGCATACCTTTAGGGGGAGCATAATTCTTTATCATTTGTGCTTAAAACATAGGTATGAATTAAGGGGGAGATATGTCATATTTGTTTCACTCATGCTATCCATTAATAATATTGAATATGAAGGATCTTTGCATACTTTAATTGATAGTGTGCATGTATTTAAGGGGAGTTTAACTCCCTATGAATCTAACTTAGTATGCTTATCTTTTAATTGGATGTCAAAGCCCTTTCTTTTTATTAATGAAAAAAGGAGGAGAAAGGGTGAAAAGATGCTACATGTTGAATTTTTTATCATTATATTGCCATTTGTATAGTACTCATGTGCTTTTATTTCAAAATAATAAATATATGATCCATATGATTCAAGAAAATGTATTTGTTTCCACTTTCACATCTCTATACATCATCTCTCATGATATTAGCATCTTTTTGTTTTTCGTCATCAAATAGATCAATCAAACTTTGTTTTGATAATAAAAAACTTATTATGAATTTGACTTAGCTTGTTAAATGTGCATGTGTATCATAGTAAAAATAAAAATATTCAACACTTAATGAAGGCAAGGAGGGTTAAGGAGATCAAGCATGTAAATCATATCTTAAGTACAAGCCAAAGGTCAATAAAGAGAACAAGAGAAGACTCTAGCTTCAATTACTTTAATTTTACATATGGAATATACAAACCATGAAGGGATAAACAAGTGTGCTAAAAAAATCAAGACTAAAACTTCAAAGAGTATGTTAAAGTACATATGATTGACATATTGAGCACTTAGATTTTTGAATGATTTAATATTTCTAATCCTATTCAAAAATAAATTTGAAATATACTGAAGTGATTTCATGCATCAAAAATATTTACAGCTTTTTACAAAAAAAAAAAGGATGTTCAAAATTATCCATTTTAAGCTCTTTTCCATCTTAGATAAATTAAAAAAATTGCCATAAATTCAATAGAAATTATTTTTAAGTGAACAATATTTCTTTAGAAATCTTAAGATGTATACTTGACAGTAAAAAAAACGTAAATCAATTTTTATCTTTGTAGCTCAAGTTTTGGGTTTTTTTGTAAAGGTAAGTAGTGCTGAAAATTGGTCAACTGATTGACTAGTTTCCAAACCAATAGGCTGGTTTGAAAACCAATCAACTAGTTTGAGCATTTATGAGATTTTCTATCCATTATAATTCAATTGTTGGAGTAATTTTTACACCCATCGGCTAGTGTTGATTGTTCTCATCTTTTAACACTATAAATAAGAGTTGTTAGACTTCAATAAATATTAATCAAGCTAATACAACTCTTCAAAAATTATCATTTTCACATCTTATAAAGAATTAAAAAGAGTATTGATTTTATACTTTCAAATCCAAATCAAAGTTCTCTATTGCTCAATATATTTTTTTTCATATCTAGCTAGAGTACTCATACATTTACTTCTCTAGCTATATCAAAATCTTTACTAGTGATTACTCACTTTCATATGATATCTAGTGAAAATTCTTATTGTACTCATTCAAACACATCATCTCAAACATAAGTGAAGAGTAATGTGTTGTCTAGCATTCTTGAGAGGAGTCATTGAGATTGCAGTCTCATAAACCTATAGAGAATAATTAGGTAAGGTGTAAATCATCTCCTAGAAGATCATTGAGATTTTAAGATCATAAACCAAGAGATATGTGATCATCATCAAACTCCTACTACAAATAAAGAGATATTCAAATTTAAAAGGCAAAACCATTTTGTAGCGAAAGTAGAAAAGCGTTCTAGAATTTTGGTATGGCCGTAGCCGGTACACAATTTAAACCCTCTTGTTATCAATTGTAGTATTGAAAAATAAAGGTATCGTTCTACACCGGAGATTGAGATGGCTCACCTCTATTTAACTAGCTTAAAAATAAATATAAAAATAAAAACCATAAATAACATAAAATAAATAAATAAGAAAAATACTATTGGGTGTTATCAAATTAAAAGATGATAAAAATGATAAAATAATAAAAGTAATAAATAAAATAAAATAAAATAATAATAGAAATAATGAAAAACCGTCGATATGATAAATATGATAGGGAAATTGAAATCCACCACTAGATTATATCAAAATATAATATTAATTTCTAAATCAATATTTAATCATGAGAAGGAGATCAACCAAGTTGTATACCAAAAGTAGGCTCATAAACCTTATATTACTTCCCGTAATTAATTAATACGACAAAGCGCTAATATTAACTATATTAAATACTAGCAGTATAGCAGCAACAAGCGGCTCCTATATTTAACTAGATTTAATGCATCAAGAATAATTTGAAGGATGTCAATCTAAGTACTTCGACTAGTATACTAAGCATGTCTAGCTATATTTCTTTTCTTTGACCCACATGTATCTGAATATTTTACTACTTAAGTTAGAAGCACAAAACTATTAAGTGAATTGTTATCTAACCTACCTACAATTTATACATATAAATTATATTATATTTATATGGTCACCTAGTAAGTAAATAATCTTTATACGGTCACTTATGAGGAAATTAGAACAAGGCATATACCATATAAATTATACTTGACAGAAATATATATATATATATATATATAATTATAACAATTAAAATAGGGTCAAAGAACAATCTCACGAAATAAAGAAAAAGAAATAATCAAAATTAATTATAGATAAAAGATTAAGAATTTATTCAGATAAAAAATTAATTTTATCTTAAATAAATTCTATCGGATAAATTATTCCTTATCTTTATTTCTCTTCTCTCGGCAATATTGATTTCTGTGCAATTAAATTCTTTTATTTTTTTTTCTTCTGGCGCACTCATGCACAGCACCCTATGCGGCTTCGTCCTTTCTTCTACCGCCTTACCGCTTGACTGCTGCTGACCCTTACGTCCTAGCACTACTCCTCACTTGCGATGCACGCCCGTCCCGAAAATTTCTCGAAAACGTTTCTGGATTAAATTTTATATTAAAATTATTTAATTAATATTTTTATTAAAAAATATTATTTCATTAATATTTTATTAAAAAATAATTATTAATAATTAAAATTAACTAAGATAAGAATAAATTTTAGAAATTTTTTATTTTTCTCTCTTAATTTTAATAAATTTAATCTATTTTTAAAATATATATATATATATATATATATAATATATATATATAATTTTTTTTACATTTTCTATCGTCTTCGTTTTTTAAATTTTTAAAAAATAATATTTTCGCGTTTCGTCCTGTCTCCTCCGTCCCCTTACAACACAGCTCCTCACTCCTCGGCGTCTGCTCTATTCCTAACGGCTGTTATTACTGGCCTACTCTCCTCGGCCTCCTTTTCTCTTTCTGAATTGGTGTTTTATTTTTTTTTTCTCTGCCGCAGAACCTCCCTATTTGCGCTAACCTCTCACTTCTCTCCTCCAAATGCTAGCCTTCCTACGTGCCCTATTTTTTTTCGTTTCGTGCGACCCTCCTCTTTCCTGACAACGTTCGTTTCGCTTTTTCTCTGCCTGGCTGCCTCCATTCTTCGTTTCTGTGCCGTCAACCCTTTATCTTTTCTTTTTGTCTTCTTCGGCTGACTCAGCCCTCTTGGTCTCGCCCGGCTTCGTTTCTCTTTTTTTTCTTTTGTATTTCGGCCTTTGGGCCTTTGGGCCGTTGGTCCTATTCTTTTGTTTTTATTATTATTATTTTCTTTTATTAAAAAAATAATACCTATAAAATAAAATTCAATGAAAATTAATAAATAATATTATACTCTAAATTTATTTGATTTATATTGTTTTAGTTCAAATAATAATATTTATGCAATTATTACCACTTAAGCATAAAATGATAATTATTCACCTATATTACTTAATTAAAATACTAAAAACTAAGATTATAAGGATATAAAATATGTCAAAATATGAACTTATCAAATTTCTTTAACCACTATAAATTATGTGCATATTGTTTGCCATCACTTTACATAGTTCTCACAAAATTTTAATTTGGCATTAGTATTATAAAATACTCTATTCGTCCCTTCTAGAGTATTCATATGTGTTTATAGGATCAAATTTTAACTTTAAACAATGATTAAATAATTATTAATTTAGGTAAGTTATCATGGATTGCATTAGATAATATTTTAGTTTAGGAAATTGACATTTTTAAATAGTAAAAGTAATTTTAAAAAAATACATGAAAATAAATAATTTTAAATCAAAAACTTAAACCATTCTATTATATCTAATGAACGGCATACTCTTGGATAAAAAAGAATAAAGTATAAATTTTGATATTACAAATCACGTTACAAATAATAAGTCATAGATGAATTTAAATTAGATAACACGTTACAAATCATTTGGACATTTGTTAATTGATTCACACGTCTCAGTGAGTTGCAATATATATTTGACAATCAGTTGCATAGTGAAGGAGCATGTAGTTGATGATATCATCATTTTCTTCTTTATTTTTCATAATTAATTTATTTTTATTTTGGTTTATTAAAAAAGAAAAGGATATCATAATATTTTTAAAATTCTACTTTATAAACATAGACTCATATTGATATAATTCTTATAAAAAAAAATTGTGAAAGATAAATACATCAATGATGAAAGGTCAATTTTAGTATAATTTTTTTTCGTATTAAAAAAGAAGTCATTCTACCATTAAATTTTTATATCAAAAAAAAATATTTTAAAAAAGTTATAATTAAGTTTTCATTTTTACACTTACTTTGTTTAATTATATTTGCATTATATGTTTTCTTATTTTTCAATAAATGATATAAGTATAATTTTAAAACTAATTTTATTATCTTCTTAAAAAGTGTGTAAATTGATAAGATGACTTTCTTTTTGATACAGATAGAGTAATAATTATAAAATTTAAGAAGAATATTGTTGAAAGATTTACTTAACGCTAGCGAAAGATTAATTCAGTTCATTTATGGTAATGATCATTTGTTGCTAAATTAGCATGGATTTAAAGAGATCTAAGTCAAATAGAAATTAATAAAATTATGCACAATTGAGGATTCGATCACAAAACAAAATAATCGAGGAAAAATTAGAGATGTTTATTCATGTTCTTGTGTAATTATAAGATGATTAAACTAATCAATAAATCAATTATATAAATTTACAATTCTCTTTGAATGGAGAATTCTATGGAGAAGAAGAAGAAATTGGGATGTACTAATCTTGACAGTTAGGGTTTTAACATATCTCCTTTTATAGAAGAAAAACTCCTACTCGACAAAACAACATGTTTTAAAAATAAGGAAAAAGCATCATCCATGTTTAGGAAACATGGGACCCCATGTTTCTCACACAAACATCTATACTGCACTAAACTTTTCCAACACATACACGAACCAACTCAATGTTATGTTGTGTTCAAATACCGAGTTAGAACTCACTTCATTTTATTTATAATAAATATTGAATGTATTCTATGGTAAAAAATTAACTCAATGTTGTTGAAATATTAGCTTAGTTATGGTAAAAGAACATATTATATATGGTGAAATTTTGACTATATTTTATGGTAAAATGTTAGCTCCATGCCAATAACATAACACTTAAATTACGGTGAAAGATTAACTCAAAGCTTGTAAATTTTTAATTAAGTTATGGTGAAAGATCGGTTCGATTATAATAAAAGATCAGTTTATGTGTATTGAAATATTGACTATATTTTATGGTAAAATTTTATATTAGCACTAATAAAAAATTAGTTCAGTTATGCTAAAAGTTCAGTTTATATATGATGAAATATCACTTTATGTAAGGTAAAATAATAATGATAAAAAAAATATGAACAATAAAGGGGAAATATAAAAAAAAGTTAGAAATATATCAATATGAGTATATATTGGTTAAGAAAATTTTCATGATCATTTTGATATAACTATTTTATTTTATTTTAAACCTAAATTTTAACCAATAAAAAAATTCAAATAAATTTACTAAAATGTCGCCAATTGGATGATGTACATTGTGCAACAAGTTACATAGTATATGTATTTTACTTAATCTCACCTCTTTTTCTTCCAATTCTTTAATCTTCATGCATTTGATATTATTTTCGTTTCATGATACTTGTGAGATGACATTTTTAACTTGGATTTTTTTTGCCTAAGCTTAGTTTGTTTGAATTTATAAATAATGTTTCAAAAATGAATATAATTTTTGATATTCTAGATTAGAAATAGAATAAGAAGTTACGTTAGTGATACATCACCACCGTCATCAGTGTCATAATGATGTTATTATAGTTATTGTAATTATTATTTGAACTAGTATCATCGGTAGTAGTGTTATTTTTCTATTTTCTTTATTATTATTATTAGAAATAATGCACCATTTACGTTTACATTTTACTTTCACCACATAGGCTACCCTTCCGTCAATATTTTAGTAAATTTCTGTTCTACCTTCGTCATCTTCTTTTTACTGCAACTTTATCTTTTTTATCCTGCACTTTAATAACAATCCAAACATAATTTCACCCATAATGTAACAAACTCTAATTAAATTTTTATGGTCTCTCTGTCTTCTTTCTTATCCGTCTTTATCGTCTTCGTCCTCTCCCTTCAATTTTGAAAACTAATTAGCAAAACATTTTTCTTTTAAAAATGATCTTCAATCTTCGTCACCATCTTTGCTTGTGAGTTGTCATGTGATGATGCTTATAAACAAATATAAAAGGAAATTAATAATAAATAAATAAATCCATTCTAATAAGACCCCTTAATGATTAGCAAATTCAAAATTTTACGTCTTCATCATCTTTTCATTAAAAATCCTTTTAGTTCCTGGATCTCCTTCTTTTATTTTTCTTCATTTTTCTGTCTCTCTTTCTTGCCTTTCTCCGGTACTAGGGCAACTCCCCAACAGTATCTTTTTAATTTTTGTGCTTCTCTTATATGGAATATTTGTGGGGGGGGGGGGTAGGGGGAATACATGCGATCTTTGTTTAACCTTCCTAAAGTTGTAAATAAATCGAGTTCAAGCTTTATTTTTAAACTTATATATCAAATGAATCGAGCTTGAATTCTAAGAAATTAGACTCGAATCATTTATAACTTAAGTTTATAAGTTCGACTCGTTCATTTTATTAAACAAATTAAGTTTGAATCTAAGGATGTTCACCTCAACTCGACTCATTTACGACCCTAAGATTATTTATTAAATACTACCAATAAAAAAGTAAATAATATTCCATAATACCAATTAACACATTTATTATATTCCTAGTTAGAATATTCTGGAGGGATATTAATAACTTAAAATACTATGTTAAGTTGAAGGTTAAATTCCTATATATATAATATAAAATTATATATTAGGATACTTAAGGATAACCTTTTCTTGCAAAATAGAGCTAAGAAAATATGCTATTCTTCTTATGCAACTTTTTTTATGATTAAGACATGCTTTGTGCATAACTTATATTATTAATATTGATTAGATTTTTTTTCGATAATATAACATTATTTAAATAATTGTAATATAAATACATTGTTATTAAAATAGAACTACTAATTTAAATAATAATAAAAGTATAAATCAAAGCCCAAAATTATCCCCCTAGTCGGTTTAGCCTACTAATAGATAAAACTCTACCCAACATCCTTTCTATGGACTATGGTCAATTCCCCCTTCTCCCCAATCCCATTGTGACTAGATTGCTAACCAAGAATCAACCCATTTATGGCTGATTTGTCATTCATAATGTGCTAAAACTGATGTTTAAGTGGCATAGAATTTAGTTTATCAATGAATTTTTTTATGAAAATAAAATCATAAAACAGAGACCCTAATTTATTCATCTGATTTTGCTAATCTGATCAATATGTAAAAATTTATAAATATTAGTTTATAATTAGTATTTCCATAATTTATATTTTTTCAGTTAGTATGACGACTATAGTTATCATTACTATTGTTTTTTATAAGTATTACCATTAGTTTATGCAATTTTTATAGATATTAAAATCTTGTTGAGATCTTAAAATGAAAAACAGGACGTAAACCATTAGAAAATTTGATGTTTTATTTTATGAAACGAACAGCTAACCGCTTACGAATAATTAATTGCTTCCTGGTTAGACTAATCCGATTTGGTTTTTGTAATATTGCCCAACCCCGGTCCATCCAATAACCACCCAAATACCTTGCTGAAATATCAACCAAAAATCCATACAAAAACCATGAAATATCTTCAGAAACTGAAAGAGAATCCCTTGAAAAAGCCCATCAGCCGGCACCTTTTGTGCATTTAAAGTCGGACGCATCGATTTTCTTCGGCGAATAAAAAGTTACTTTGATGTAGATTCACGATGAACATGCACCAATAGCTTTCACAACTCGCAAGACGAATAGTCCATCAAACAAAAGGCTCTTAGGCAAAAGGAAAGCTAGCAGGATGCCCAATTTCAGGGCCTATGAGTAACCAGTAAAGTAGTTATTTTCCAATCCTGAGCTAATGAAACCATAATATAATTACAGCTTGCTTATAATATACAGGGGAATCACAAAATCGTACAAACAAAACAATAGGAGGCTGATTCAGTAAAAATGGTGAAACCAACTTATGCTATCAGGACGTTGTCCAGCGCATATGGCAGCACGAACTCTACATCCAATCAATACAGTAGGACGCCATTGCTTAAAGCAAATAGTACTGTGAGTAGAGATGATCCCGGATTTTATAATATTCCTCCGTTAAAGGACCTTCAAGTACGATCTGCTGGCTTCCTGTTCCACCGCCCTGCAAAGTAGGCCGAAGACGTAAAGGCTTCTGCTCACATGTTAAAACACAGGCTTCTCTAAGCTCTCCTGGAAGAATCGGATACATGTTTTTCTTCTCTATCTTTCCTTTTGCGTGGGGAGGGTACTTTGGCATAGTAGGGAACTGTTCTGTCAAAGGTACATAAATACATCCAAGTAAACAACTAACCTTCTGGGTGGGATCTCCAACCTTCCGCAGGGTCACAAACTCTCCACAACGCAAGACCCCTCCAGAAAATTCAGCCTGAATAAATTATGTTATTCAAAGAACAGTCCCAAAATGCTCGAGGAAAGGAACTATGACCGGAAGAATAACTAAATGAATGCCCGGGGGGAGAGGGGTCATACCTGGATTCCCTGGCTAGCCAGATATTGCTTGAAGTCGGCCATTTTTATATCTCCTACGAGGACTGATTTATGGGGTGGAGTTGGGGTTGAGAGAGGAAGCAAGGACAGCATACCATTCTCTGTCTTACCAACTTCGCCATCGACCCAAGCAATTTCGTAGTCTCCAAGCTGCGAGGACCATAGCCAGAGAAAAGATCAGCAGGAGGAAACCTACTGGGTGTCTATAATACAACAATAATACATTCTTCTTCATTAGCTAAATCAGTAAACAGAAAAGCATCTGCTTCTACTCCATGATTTAGAAAGCATCACAAGAAAAAGCTATATAAGGTATAAATACAGTTTCCCTCTTCATCAAATATAGATGCACTAATCTGGGTCGTCCTAAAACTGAAGGTACGAACTCAGAGATCACATTCACATGGTCGTTATCTAGGCAAGAGTCCATGCCCACCACCAGTACTCGAGAATAGTAGAAACTGAAGTATCGCTGCTTCAACTATCCAGCAAAACTACACTTGTAAGTAAATAGATTGAAATACAGCTAAAGATGGAAGCAGAAGAGCAATGCCGAAAGATGCATACCTTTTTGAACAGCACGTTACTCATCAGTTTCTCTGAAAGTTGTATCTATTTAATTTTTTTTAGCAAAGGTAAATATATTAGTCGTCTCAAAAACAACATTAATAGAGGGTTATATTATATGCCTTGCTTGTCACCTATGTTCTGAACAGAAGAAAAAAATTCTGTACCTTATAAGCACACAAATCAGAGGTAACATCAATGGTTTCTCCAACTTGAGGAGCATAAACATGAGGGCAAACATGCTTCAAGCAGTGTTGTTTCAAGTGTTCAGTCGCTTCTGCTGATCCATGCACCAAAACCTCCAAGAAAAATTGCGATGCCAGAAGTTAGCTCCTTTGAAGGCCTCAAAAACATTTTTTGCAAGATTTTTCACATGTTAAAAAGGAAATAATTAAGCATTTGCGAGTTATTATAGTCTAATGGAGTATCCTGAGATCCAGACAGCAGTCCCACCATTTACGTTAAGAATTTAACAGTAAATTATTCAAGGATCATCCTACACTTGTTGGGGCTTAAATTACTGAATGTAATTGCCTGGCTCTCCTCCAGTTACTGAAGCAAAATGTGCAATCATATGAAGATGGAGATGGTGAATTTTTCGTTGATGCAGTATAGTCAAAGTCACAAAATGCACCGAGAAACAGACTTTTGGGACAAGGCATACACCTATGAAGCATGAATTTTTTTAATAAAAGACTCATAGCAAAAGCAAAATTACCAAAATACTTGATCATGAAAACCAGAAAATGACACCATGCTGCACCAAGGTCACGGCAGCTTCAGAGTTAAAAAGGGGGGAGAAAGAAAGAGGAGGAGACAGATTAAGGAGACAGAAAAGGAAACTGGCTGGGGGACTTGCAGCGAGAGGATGAAGAGAGGCAAAGAGGCAAAGGAAAGACAGTAGGAAATGTACAACAAATTTCTATGTTCTACCCTTCTCTTTATTGTTCTTCTTGTATTACCTTTGAAATAAACAGCTCTCACTAAAAGGATTTCTTAAAGATCTGGCAGCCACGGAAGTAAAAAAAAAAAAATTGGCAATAAATGGGGAGGGGAGTAACAGAGTTACAGAGGGGATATGAGAGGCGTGCCTATCCGACATGGCATGTGCCTCAGGGCCTGGAAGCACAGCTAAAGCAGGCTACCCCCCAAACCCGTGAAAGGCTTTACCATCCTTTAACCTTTGTTAGGAAATATCAGGTGCAAGGAAACAGAACAGGGCCACCCAGCAGCCCAAGTTCTCCAGCTATCTTTGCTTTCTCAGAATCTATTGAACATATCATCAGAAAAAACATCCATTTGCTTGCCAGAGCAGTCGAACAGAAGAAAAACAAAAAAACAGCATCTCTTACCAGCTTTAGGGGTGCCACATGAGCTAGAACTGATTTGATTGAACGGCCATCAGAGCGACCCTCAAAATCCATGTAAACGAGCGAACATTTCACTTGTACCTGGTGAACAGAATGTAGTTTTGATAGTATTGTTTACAACAAAGCAAGAAAAACAAGTACAAAAGTAGTGGCTGATAATAATTCAGGAATACGACCACTGTGAATTGTTAGAGTTCAAAAATCCCAGCCAACTTAGAAAGAGATGTTCTGTTTTTCTTATATCAATTGCATGTAAATAACATACGTGGTAAGAAACAAAAGAAGAAGGCTACCCAGTCTAGGGACATATGGAAGAAGTTTGACCCACAAGGTCCTTTTGGAACCACAAGATTGGAGAAGAAACAACTCCAGCCCCACGAGAGAAAACTAAAGCTCTTATCTGGAAGCAAACTTTTGAGCTAAGTTACCACAATCTTGTAATTAACATCTATGGTAGACAGGGTCAGTAAAAAAGAGCTCCGCCCACCCAACCCCACAAAATCAATTGTCACTGATGCACGATTTGGTGATAAAACAACATGAATATCCCAGCCTTCCCAGGGAAAAGAAGAAGCCTCACAGTGAGTTCTGTTGACACAACTTTAGAAGGGGTAGTATCAAACATCAGATTAGCAGTGGCTTCATCAAGTCTTCCATTTAGATCTCCATTAACCTGAAAGTTGAGCACAAATGTCAAATATAATAAAAATGACTTATATCACAGATGGATCATTTTTTCTTTTTCTTTTTTTTTGTAAGTACCGAAATTCTGATGGACATGTGGCAGATGCAGCAGAAACAAAAGAAAATGTATAAAAAAGTGGAGATTGTCATATGCTATGAATCATGAATCAACAAAACAATAGCACATACAAAAGCACAAGTATTACAGGATAGATGCTGGAGAAGAGAAGGGAGCCCTCATCCTATAAGTATAGAGTAATGAGCAAGAAGCAGCATGCAGAATGCATGGGAAAAAGCAACTGAACAATAAAGTAAAGTTCCTTGCCTTTAGCAAGCAGAACCAGTTTCTGAAATTTATAAACTAGAAGTTAATATAATATGGTTCAAACTGTAAACTGAACCAAACTAGCCTATAATTTTACAGTTTTGTTTGGTTTACAATTTGAAAATTTATGTTTTGGTTTAGAGTATTTTATAACAGTATGGTTATGCTTTGAAAAATCAAGTTATAATTGCAAACCGTGTGTGTGTGTGTGTGTGTCTATATATGTGTACACACACACACACACACATTATACAGTTCCAGGAAAGTCAAGGGACACATTCCAGAAAAGTCAATGGATCGGGCATGAGGACGGCGCTCTTGCCACACAGAGTCCTTCAAGGCAGGATGGAGGGGAAACGTGCTATTAAAAGGAAACATGATTACACACTTTTAGAACATTATTCCATACAGTGAATTCGGTACCGTAATTGTGTATCGCTTGCAATTTCGCAGTTTTTGGGTCAACCGCATTGCAAAATTTATGAAATACCACCGTTTCAGAAATTCACATATTTATCGCTGTCATACCGGCGAAATTTCGGATATCAACGATACTTTGCTGATATTTACCAATATTTGTTGTGAAAAATAATTAGAAACTCACACCGCGGCAATCGCGATACATAAAATATCGTTTGCGACGGCCCAATACCGAGGCTGCAATTTTATTGCTAGCACTATTCACATTATTCAGTATACACATACTTCTACTACACATGATAACAAAATAGAACATGCAATCATGACATTTATACATCCATGGAATAACAAACCACGTGATCATATAATATGATATTTATAAATCTCAACCACTCTTAGAGAAGTACAAGACCTGCTGCTTATTCGATTTCTTATCCAACGTTATCACATAATTTATTTCACATACTCATTTTTTTATACATAATATCACAATTCACTTATTCACTTCCTAAAACATGATATTACTAATATTGAATGGGTTTTTACATGACACGTCGGCCAAAGAACCCACATCCAAAGCACAACAAATTGCAATTAAATAGCATTTTAGAAGTATTTACATGAACTAAGAAACAAACGAGAATGACTAGTGTGCCTTTTATTAATTGAATGGGTTTTAACTCAACAGTCTGTTTGGATAACTTCAGCATCTAATCTGATTTAAAGTATTAATTTCCCAGAGTTGTTGGTAGACACAAATTATTTATATACGGATTAATTTGGATGACACTTAAATAATAACATTGCTTGACAACTTATCTGCACTGGAATGAATCATATACAATGACAATTTTATATATGTAATATTTCAATTAATGTTATCAAGGTGAATTACAACACCCTCATTTTCATAACCTAAATACTTCATCTAAAAATGAATTTATAGAAGCTAAAAGACAAAAACAAATGGATATTACAGTCACACCTAGTACACAAAAGCTAAAAGACAAAAAAGAGTGGTTATTACCACCACTCCATATCCAAAATAGAAGGCATACCCTGATGTACTTCAAAAAACATGGAAAGGTATTTTATGTGCTAAGAATGAATAGACTAGGTAAAACTGACCCAACCCAAAATCAAATATAAACCCGATCTCAACTCGAAAACCCAAAGTAACCCGAACCAATCCAAAATAGACCCAAATTTAGCTAACTCAATAATAACTTGTACCCAAATGACTCAAACCAAAATAAACCCGAACCAAACTCAACTCATACCTAAACAAAAACCCAATAATAACTCGATCCGAACTTACCCAACCTAAAATGACCCGACTTGAACCCGACACACCTAGGCATAATTCCAAACTAGATACAAACTAAAATCAAATTAAATCCACAAAGATAACATATTACCTCATAATAAATTGCTACATAAACATCAATAAATTATCTTCTTAATAAAATTTGAAGTAGCAATTTCATAATAAATAGTTTTGCTCGCCTCTTCCCTTCATGCTGCCCTTTTTTCAGCCCTCCATCCTTCCATTTTTGTGTCGTGTTTTAACCCCAAACAAAGCCTGCACTTCCTCTCCTTCCTCCAAAGCTCCCTCAAGCAAGAAAAAACCATCAATCTCCATTTTATCTACAACGCACACCACCACCGCTCCTTCTCCCCTAGCTTCGGCTACTTCCTCTACTCCCTCACTCCCACCTTCGACAGCCCTTGCCGAAGCCACCCCCCAACCAACGGACAAAAGCATCGAAGTTTCCACCCCACCTTCAGCCAAGATAACCGATCACCCCCTTCACCTTCGGCCATTTGTGCCAATCTCCTCCACCTTGCTGCACCCAAACTCATCGTTCCTCCCTCCTTGGCTTCGGCCAAATCCACCGCAGCCTCCCCCTTGCAGATTCACTCCCCCTAGCAAAAGCCAAAGGTGTCATTGCTCATCCCTTTCTTTGGCACCTCCCACCATTGCCTCTTCCATTGTTTCATGGATTGTAGTTGTTTTTGTCTTGTTTGGCTGGTTAGGTGCTCAGCTTTTTCCGAGTGGTTTTGATTAATATTTTAGTTGATGTCGTGTTGATTTATATGTTAATAAATGTGTTATTGGGTGTTAATTTCTTAGGTAATCCTTGAAGATCTTAGAGAAAGATGGTTTTTGTACTTTTTGTGTGAGTTTAGATTTAGGTAAATCCAATCACTCATGAGACGGTAGAAATTATGTGCGAGCATGTTAGGTTTGTTCCGAATTAAAATCATGCTAAGGTTTTATGTCTTTCAAGTATCATGATAAAATAATAACATGCTTATTAAATGGTACGTACAATTATTGTTAAGTTATACGCATGAATAATATGTTCAATGATTTATGTATACATGTCAAGGGTTTTGGTAGGGTTTGTAACCCTATAACATGATGATGTAAATGCCATGATGACTATCTCATGATCATTATTGCATGGTAGCTAGAATTGTTATAAATAGCATAGAAACATTCATGCATGATTAGGGTTAGAGTACGATAATTGTTATTCGCATGTTCTAGGGTTAGAAATGTTTCTTTACATGCATTATGATGTTAATTGTCCTATTAAATATCGTATCACACTATAAAATGTAGGCACATACTGCATGGAATATAAGACACACTAGAAATGCATGATTAGGATTTGTGGGCGTAACTTACTAAATGCATAAAAAGTAAAAAATATAGTCAATCGTTCAATAGCAAAAATTACCTACATGCTAAAATAATGTAAATTATTGTCTTTTAGCCTTTTCTCATGAATAGAAAATATAGCACAAATTTCTTGTAATAATGATGTTTGATACGAAACTAGATAAAATGACAAAATTAGGGTTTCGAAGGCATTTTGGTAATTTTCAACTTAATGCATCTTTCATGAATCATTGGACATTAGGATGGCCTAAGAAATTTGATAGATTGACCTTAGTGTTGATTTTGGCTTGACCTAGACCGATGACCTTTGGGTTTACCTTACTAATTGAAAATAAAAGGTAGACATTTAATTATGAAAATGGAAACTATTGTGCAGTATGTAACATTTACAATCATCTCATAAAATATTAATACTTAAAAGTGAAAGACCTCGAGTTGGGAATAGTTGTTCTCTACAATTAGCTACCCTAGAGACGAGGTATAGCCCTTGTTATTGTTGGTTCTTTGGTGTGCCGTTATGCCCCAGTAAAGCCCTAGTCTGCTCTATAGGTGACGTACAGTCCCTATACGAGGTATCAATACTTAATGATTAGATTACCGAGGTTGAAGGATATTATGTTGCCTTTGTACGCCAGTATGACCAGCTTACTGTTGGTTCTAGAGTAAAGGTATTGTGTCGTCTTCAGATGCCAGTATGACCGAGTGTACCTCAATGTATTAGGTTGATTGTATCCCCCTCGAGTAATTAAAAAAAATGAAAGTAACTATTGTATAAGAATATAAAAATGAATCGATTTGGATTTGTTGGGATTAGTAGTTGCCTCAGTGCACTAACTCAACGTTGGGATTGTTTTGATTAGTCAAATATGGCTATTGTGTATTTCAAGATGATGAGAAGTGATAGAGTATGACTGAAATGACGATGTTATATGCATAATCCATAATTATTGTATATTATTATGGCATGTGTTTTGTGCTTTAAACATGATTTTCGGATTATTGTGTGATTATGTGTAATGTAGATATGCTACCTCTTGTGAGGTACTGTGATTTACTCAGTACGAGTAAATTATACTAATACTACATTTGCAGATGACTGTGAAGAGCATGGAGTAGTTTGAGGCATATAATAGAGGCAAGGATAAGTGGAGCCTTTGGGAAGAAGCCTCATTTTCTGAATGGATATTCGAATCTAAGAGTTAGGGCAAACCAGCGTTATACCTTCAGGTACCTATTTTAATGTACAATTTTCCTTTGGACTCTTATGTCCTTTGGTGTATTTTGATTTTCATTATTGTACGGAGCATATTATCCATAACTTATATTTATGTATTCACTCATTTCCTCTATTTTACTCTGGTTGTATTTTGTTTTGAGCCTTAACACTTGGTATAACAAATGTGAGGGAACTGGACTTATGTTAAATGTGGTGGTAACACGCATTACTTTGATAATTAACGCTTCCGCAAAATGAAATTTCTAAATAGTAGAAATTAGGGTGTTACACTTAACCATAATATTGGAATGTTCCAAATCCTGAGACTCCCAATTACCTACCATGTCTTGAGCCCTAGTCGGATTAAGAGTATTTTCCATGAAAGCAGATGCATTGAAATTGATTGATTATGAATATGTGGGAAGTAGAGTTAGGGGTTATGCGAGGACAGAAGATAGAAGAGACCTAAAGGACAGGCCATAGAACTAACGATTCTGTTAAATCCCAAGCATTAGGCTCGTTGATGGCCATGGATGAGCCCCTGCACAGTTTGTAGTATAGTCTTGCAGTTTTGGTTTATAGTGTGTTCCAATAAAAAGACATTATATACTAATAGTTCCAGCAGTATAACAAAAAATAATTGCAGCTCAGTGGTCATGGAGAGCGCGGCTTCATTTGTCTAGGCACAGGTTCAAGTCCCATCTGTTGCGTTTTTTATGTAGTATAGTCTTGCAGTTTCAGCTTATAGTGTGTTGTGCACTTAGGTTGTGCCGTCATGGACTCTTGGGTCACATTTCAGGTTGTGTTCTAACTTCTGAGTCCCTTTATTCTCTTTAAGTATGCAATTTTTTTAATTATTAGTTAAATCTGGCATTAAGACTTTACCACTAGTTTATATGATTTGATTTATTAAAACAGTAATTAATTTAGAGCAGTAGTTAGATATTTTATATTTGATATGATTCTTTTTCAAAAAAAAAATTACGAATTAAAAAAAAAAAGAGGAAAAATCAGTGCCGGTCATAACTGATATTTAAATTACATCATGTGATATAACATAATGTATACATTGTTATATTAATATAATATATCTTATTAAAAAAATTAGCTTCAAAAATTTTAAGATACTTTATTTATATAAAAACCGCAGTCATATAATTGTTTATAGAATACACTTTATATTTTGATGATGATCAAATGGTGTATTTTCAACTTTTTAGATACTTAATTTTTTTATTATTAATCAGGATTCCAAAATGTTTGAGACGGCCATGACATTCTATGTTCTGATAATTGTGTATTTTTCAAATTTTGGGAGCCTAATTTTATTCCCAGCACAGGGCCCTCACTAGCATTAGACGGCCCTGCCCAGCATCTATATTACTAAGGGACTGACGTCTAATTTATAGGCTACTATAAGCTAGGGTTTAGCAGACCTAGTGCTTACGCCTTTTATTAATAATACCTGTTAACCCTGGTACACAAATCAACTAATAAACTAAGGTCCACAAAAAATTAATTAAAACTAATGCCTGCTACTTGGACTCAAGTATGACACAGCAGGACTGAAAGTGGGTCACTGGTATGGTGGTAGGCCCAACCACGATCACGGTCCATGACAGGGACTAACATCCCCTAGTCTAAACCACTTACTTTAGAAATCCATTTTTTGTTACTCATTATCTTAACATAAGAAACAGCAGCTTTCAAATTGGCAGTTATAAAACCCACAAAAAACTGTCAAAATAACATTGTTGCTGATGCAGGAGGTGCAGTACAAGTCACAAGAAAACTGGAGTTATATATCATGCATGTATTCAAGAAAAGAACATACTTGCATGGATGCTTGGTCCATATTTTCATCCTTGATCACATAATCATCAGGATTGATGACTTCACCAAACTCATCCCATGTGGCCAAGTTTTCATAGAAGGGAAACATGGGGGCTACACTGGTTGAAGGTGGAACAAATCCATCAATTAAGACATCTTTATATCTACCACCATATTGGCCACCTGACGTAAAATATCAGTAGTGAGATGTAGCAATAAAAAAAATCTGGCAAACAGAGGCTAAATATCTATCAAATTTAGAGTTGAGCCGTCTACCATAACAGTGGAATCAAACTAGCATTATTTAGAACAATAATTTAGTTAAATCAAATTGAAGCAAGACCGATCACATTGTGATCATTCATCAGGTTGAGAAGTTATTATCAGATGTAGAAAAACATTTGTTATGAGACGAGATTTAGTAGACAAATTGTGCATCTTGTTAACTTAGAGATGAGTACAAATATATATACATCTGTAGGTACGAAAATAGGAAGTAAATCAATTATGTACTCCTAAAATAATTACTGTAATTAAGCTATCCTAATTGGAACGATACTATATGCAGTTACATCCTATAATTACAGCATATATAATATCAACCATCCATAATTATGACCAATAATCTTGTAACACTCCCCCTCAAGATGGATCATAGAAGTCAATCATGTCCATCTTGTTACAAATATAGGACACCCAAGCTCCATTAAGAGCTCTTGTGAAGATGTCTCCTGTCTTTGGCTTCAACTGTAGAGATAATGTTTTGTTGAACTTCCCATGAACAAAGAGACAATCTATTTCAATATGTTTAGAGTGTCCGTGAAAAACGAGATACAAGGCAATATATATTGAAGCTTGATAATCACACCATAGTCTTGCTGGAACAAAGACCTTACAACCACCTTCAATCAAGAGTTGAATAACCCACATAACTTCACACACAGCTTGTGCCATTGCTCTATACTCAGATTCTGCACTGGACCGTGACTCCACACTTTTCTTCTTACTCTTCCATGAAATCAAATTACTACCAACAAAACACAATACAAAATGGTGAACCTTCGATCAATATTGGAACTTGCCCAGTCCACATAAGAGAAACACGATATTACTGTGACCAAGATTTTAATACAATATCCCTAGTCCAGGAGCTCCTTTCAAGTAACACAATATTTGTTCTAAGGCCGCTCAATGATGTACTGTAAGAGAGGATATAAATTTCCTTCCAACACTGAGTAAGAAATATCGGGACGAGTCACAGTGAGATAGTTCAACTTTCCGACTAATCATCTATATTGTCCAAGATTTGGAAAAGCATCTCCATCTTTGTGAATTGCTGGTTAGGGACCATTGGAGTACTGCATAGTTTGGCTCCCAGTTTACCAGTTTCTGTTAATAAATCCAACACATATTTCCAGGAAAATACCCTTTTTACTTCTTGCCACCTCAATCCCCAAGAAATACTTAAGCTCCCAAAATATTTGGTATTGAAGGTATTGAATTTGCTCCACAGGAAGGATTTCAAAAATGAAATGCCTTGCACACTATAGTAATGAAAGTATCGTCAACATATACAACAAGAATGATGCCACATCTGGACTGATTATAAAAAACGGTATGATTAGATTTGTTCTTCTTCATCCCAAAAGTCTCTATTGCCTGACTGAATTTTCCAAACCAAGCTCAAGGGCTTTGTTTCAGGCCATACAACGATTTGTGATGACAACAAACTCTCCCAGCCTCTCCATAAGCAACAAGCCGATGTGGTTGCTCCATATAAGCCTCCTCCTAGAGATCCCCATGCAGGAAAGCCTTTTTAATATCAAGTTGGAAAAGTGGTCGATCAAAAGTAGTTGTTAGAGAAATAAATAATCAATCTGACACCAACTTTCCCACAGGGGAGAAAGTATCAGAATAGTCCACTCCATATGTTTGAGCATACCCTTTGGCCACCAGGTCCGCTTTTAAGCGAGCCGCTGAGCCATCAGAATTAAATTTGGCTACACAGATCCACTTGCAGCCAACAGCTTTCTTACCAGCAGGTAGATCAACCAGACCCCAAAAACTGTTTGTTGTCAAGGCATTTATTTCCTCAAACATGGCCTCACGCAACCCATGATGGGGCAGGCCTGGTGAACATATTTCAGAATTCCTACAGAATCAAGAAAGGCAACAAACGAACAAGCAGAGGGCAAACAAACATAAGAGGAAATTGGATAAGTACACTAACGTTTACCCTTCCAGAGAGGAATAGGTAAGTCAACTAGGTGTAGAACCTGATGATGAAGAAGAGATTGGTGTCAAACTAGTCACAGGGGGAGGGGGTCGTCAATAATAGACTTAAGTAATAGGTGGTTTCGCTAGAAGCGGTAGTCATGGACGTAGCTCAACAGCACTAGAATCTGACATGATACACTAGAAGATCTCCTCCGAAGGAGCATTTGAGTGGATGGAGTGGTAAAAAAAAAGGACATGTTCATGGAAAGTGACATCAACTAACACAAGATACCTATTTAAGAGAGGGGAAAAACACTTGTACCCTCTCTGAAGACGAAAGTATCCCAAGAAGATAAATTTCAATGGCTTGGGGTCCAGTTTTGGAAATTTGAGAGCAAATATCATGAACAAAGCAAGAACATCCAAAAATATGAAGTTCCGCTAGAAACAAATAAGAGCTGACTAGGAATTTGGCCATTTAGGACAGTAGCGGGTATGCAATTAATCAAGAAGCATGATGTGGACATAGCATTCGCCTAAAACTGTTTAGACACGTGTCTAAAATAAAAGGGCCCTAGTAGTTTCAAGGAGATGTCTATTTTTCCCTCTCAGCCACCCAATTTTGAGATGGAGTGTTAATACAAGAAGATTGAAGCAGAATCCCATTGTGGGTCACGTGGATCAGAAAAGATTCAGAGAAACATACTTTGGCATTATCACTTCACAATGTTTGGACAAACACATCATACTGGATTTTTATTTCGGCACAAAAGTTTTGAAAATGTGAAAGCAACTTGGACCTAGTTTTGATTAACTAAAGCTAAGTCATGCATGAAAAATCATCCACAAAGGTGTGAAAAATATCAAAATCCATCCTTAGACAGAATGGGAAAATGCCCTGAAACATCAAAATGCACTAATTCAAATGGATGACTACCCCTTATTATTGACTCAAGGAATAGACAATACATGATTATGTTTAGCAAACTAACACGATTAGCACTCTTGACACAACTTTAGATGGATGCCACACCTAACATTGAGCTTCAAAGGGAGATAAAGTAGAAGAACAAGCAATGGTCCGGGGTTTCTGATTATCCAAAATGTACAAGCCTCCTAATTTTTGTCCTTTACCAATAATTTTCTTCATCATAAGATCATGAAACAAACAATGATCGGGGAAGACTGAGATGCAACAGTTAAGGGCACGAGTGAGTTTGCCAACAGATACTCAGTTAAAATGAAAATTTTGGGATACTTAATACAGATGACAAAGAAAGTGTTGGGGTGGCATTGACAGTGTGGAAGAGGTAGAACCATGTACTCAGGTGACTGAAGATGGAAAATTATGTGGTGGGAAAGTGGAAAAGAGACTAGGATTACCTGTCATGTGATATGTTGCACCAGAATCAATAACCCATTGAGGGGAAGAAAAAAGAAGACCTGTATGAGTTATACAGTCTCACTTAACTTAGCAGAGGCACTGGTGGTCTAAGAGGGGTTCTTTACTGCCTCTTGATGCTGCATAATTTTGCAATCACATCTGCAGAGATTGTAACTGTCCGATATGATGATGGATGAGTAATATTACCCAGAGTTGCAACGTGAGAAGACTTCTAATTTTTCCTCAACAATTTCTGACAATTCTGTTTTGTGTGACTTGATTCATGATAGTAATAACAAACAACTCCCCCTGTGTCTTGATTTCCTACATTCTGACCATTACTACTGCCAACTTTGTCCCAACGAGACCGACTTGCTGCTCCATTATTCTGATTGACTAACCCTAATAAACACCTCCTTTAATGAGGTAATCTCAAAGTTAGAATCTGAAACTTAGCACCATCAAATTGAGAATTAAGTGCAGCCAAAAAAAACTCATAATAGTCATCTGTTTGCGTTGAGCCTGCTGAGTTTTAATATCAGTGCTGAAAGGTAACAGGGCATTCAATTCATCATAAGAACATTTAAAATTCATTAAGTCGACTTGAAGAGCCCATTCTCCTTGTTCAACTTGATAGAATGCCTTACAAGCAAAAATACGAGAAATATTCCCTTTTCCAGAACAGAAAGGCAGATAATTCATTAATTCCCTGCAACTCACAGTGAGAGAAATAATTGGGCATCAAATTCAATCCTTGGCCATTCAGTGCAAGCATTGTCATTAGGAGGGTCTTTAGTAAGGTGATCATCCTTAGAAATACTTTGTAAATACAAATGAATAGTCTTACTCTAGTCTAAATAATTCACACCATTTAATTTCTGTTCAGTAATTTTAGACAGAATCGGTACTGCACTGGGGATAACCAAATACTTACGCTTCTCTGTCGAATTCCTTTGTTAATCTCCCATTACGATAGATCAGAGTATCGACTACTTACAGTCAGCAAAGCCCATGCCCAACTCCATAAAAATAAAAAAAAGTGACGCGCAAAGAGCTAAAAAATAACAGTTGTGACAACCACCAGCTCAATTCACAGTGCAAAGCAACTGGACAAGTACCTAAGCAAGGGCGAACGTCAGAGAGCGCAGTGCACGTTGAATACTGCAATCGATGCTTTTCACTAGGGCAACAACGAAGCTGCTCACTTGGGCAGCAAAGAGAAGAAAGAAATTTCAGATTGTAATTGGTTTGTGAAGCTTTGATACCATGTTATGAGATGTGATTTTGAAGACTTGTGTATCTTGTTAACTTAGAGGTGAATACAAATATATACTAGTGTAACACCCCGAGTCGATACGACCACGCGGGGGCTACCTTAGAGTGCTTTCGGATTGATCGACTGGCTCCACAAATCAACACGAGTCCTTTCAGCGCGCTTTATCCTCACTCGCGTACTTCCCATTAATTTTCAGAAAATTCTAAAACTTCCCAAGAAGGTCACCCATCCTAAAATTGCTCCACGGCCAGCATGCTTAACTGTGGAGTTCTTAGGATGGAATCACCAAAAGGATGGTATACCATATTGATATAAGTAGCCAAATCAATCCTTATAACACTTCGCTCAATTTGGGGTATTACATTCACCCCCACTCAAAGAACACAACGTCCTCGTTGCGCCTCAACCACTAACTGTCTCAATATAGTTTATCCCAAGAATCGTCTCGCTAGGTGGTCGACTGGCTCATCTAAGTTCAGCTCACGGTCGCAGTTTTGCTCTGATACCATTTATAACACCCCGAGTCGATACGACCACGCGGGGGCTACCTTGGAGTGCTTTCGGATTGATCGGCTGGTCCCACAGATCAACACGAGTCCTTTCAGCGTGCTTTGTCCTCACTCGCGTACTTCCCAATAAATTTTCAGAAAATTCTAAAACTTCCCGGAATGGTCACCCATCCTAAAATTGCTCAACGGCCAGCACGCTTAACTGTGGAGTTCTTAAGATGGAATCACCAAAAGGATGGTATATCATGTTGATATAAGTAGCCAAATCAATCCTTATAACACTCCGCTCAATTTGGGGTATTACAACTAGTCCGTAGGCACTAAAATAGGAAGTTAATCAAATACCTACTCCTAAAATAATTCCTAAAATTAAGTTATCCTAATTGGACTGATACTATATATTTACATCCTATAATTACGGCACATATAATAACAATCCATAATTATAGCCAACAATCTTGTAACACCATGAAATAAGGACATGGATTGTTGCCTTACAAAATGTAGGACATCAGTCTCAACTCAGAATGGAGAGAAAATCAACATTATAAAATTACTCAGAAAAATAAAAGATGGGAAAAAAAAAGACACGCACACATAAAAATGTTGTATTGGATAAGAAAAGAGACGTGTCCATCATATAACTATAACATGAAATTGAGCCATATATTTAAATTGTTTTGACTTAATAAAAGCATCATTGATTTGCTCTTACCATTTGCAGGAAAACTCCAATTAAGGTTTATTAAGTTCCATTAAAACCTTTTTACACTTCCTAGCATTCAACTAGAGTGTACAAATGACCTTACCATCACATAGACCCTGGGTATCACCAACATCTATTATCATTGGGTCACCCAAATTAGAATCAGAAGTAAGTGATGCTTTTGACTCTTCCTCTTTGCTCAGACTAGCCTTTAATGCTTCCTCCTTTTTCCGATTTTGCTCATCCTGATATGCTGCTAACTCCTCTCCAACCAAAGGAACCCTTTTGGACATGGTAACTTTAACAGCTTTAGGAGGTGGATCTGCCTGAAGCATACGTGCTAGTGTACCAAACTACATATCAATCGCAATGCATTCAGCAGAAGTAGAAAATAATATTGGTGATAAAAGGAAAGAGAAAATATGTGCTGAAGGTAAGATATAGTCATTAGGTCATGCAAACAAAAAAATGTTCCCTACTTAAAAGCAATTAGAGTTGTTTGAGCAGAGGATGTCAGCAAGGCTGCCTTCTATATCCCGTGATTTACATATGCCAAAATGGGCAGACCAAGATAGTTCTCAGGCCCCAGACAAAGGAATTCAATTTCGTGTTTAACTGTCTACTTGTCTGATGCAAGAACTCAAAATTTTCTCTAGGTCTTTCTTTTTTACTGTTTGGGTGGAGAAGAAAAGACTGGGAAAGGAAGAGTGTTCTGCAGAAGATGGACTAACTACCAAAACCCGAGAAGGATTTCAAGAATGGAATGCTGCAATCAGATTAACTCCTCCACTCATCACAACCTCTTAAGAGGATGGAGAAAGAGACAATCATCCAGTTTGAGAAAGAAGATAAAAACAAATACTACAAATTAGGATATTAAAAAAAAAAACTTTCAAATCAAATTTTAGTCACTTTTTCCCCTATTTTTGTCTTCTATTCCACTTGCTTGCCGATGCATGTACAAATTTCAAATAAAATAAAATAAACAGAGAAGGTTGTTGTAGTTGAACATGAGAACTGTAGCTTTATTAAAAGAATAAAACAAAAGCGGATAGAAAAACTTATCAAAATACTAGCAAGGACTAAATTTGTGGCTTCCATGCAAACCTCAGTTAAGTCCACATGGAACATAAAAATTAAAGGCATATGATGCCAATGCAAAATGTGGTCATTAACATGCGAAAGTTACCTGGCCTCTTTCTGTGAAAAGGACAAGATTCTTTGAGTCAATTGCCCATTCAACAAATACATCATGAGAGAATCCTGCTTCCAGACTGGCCATAGATGCTAGGACAATCTATAAATGAAGAAAAACTTATTTATGTGAAGACAGGTGCAGATGAAAAAATCCAACACATGCTAAGCTAACCTTTGGACCATCTGGAACTTTCTCAAGATCATCCTTGTTGATTAAAAGAGTGACATGCCTTCAAAAATCCATATGAATGTCAATAAAAAAATGTGTATGAGATATAATATATCCAATTGATAAAAAGCCAAAACCCAAGCAAAAGAAGATGAGCGCTTCTAAATGTATTCTTATAAGGATGCAAGAAGGGTGGGTGGCAGTTGGTTCTAATGAAACATAATAAGGGCAAAAGCCACAAAACACAGTAGTCACTTACTTCAGAAGAAAAGCATTATCACGTGTGTGTTCAAAAGATTTTGCTATGGAATCACTCATCCACTCAAGAAAGCTCTTTACATAGTCAATTGTACTCGAGGAAACGTAGGTCAAGAAGAATATAGGATAGGTCAAATGATACTGCATCCAGTGCTGCAAATTGAATTACGTCCATGGTCATTATCAATCAACTCCAGCTAAAAAAGGACTAAAGAAATGAACTAACCTGTTCTAGCATCAGAAGAAGTTCCAACACACGGCCTGCAGTATCAACAGGCAGTAGCACCTTTCCATCTGCCCTAAGAGTTTTCATAATAGAATCTGAAACATAGAGCCAACAAATAAGTGAATAAATCCGAATCAAAGATGGATTTAATATTTTGAGCCAGATTAATCCATAGGTGGCCACGTAAGATGTATTTAAAAAACTCCAACTCTCTACCCAATATGAACAGATACATTGCAGATTTGCATGTGTTTTATCATGTAATGTATATACACAAGATCTAAATGTGTTGACAATTAAGGCTACACAATTACATTATGTATATGAATATAATATATAAATAAATAATAAATAAAAACCCATAAACTCAAAACGCCTTAGTTTGCAGAGAAACAAGGGATGAGATACCTAATAAGTCTTGATCCCTTTGTCTCCTAGATGGTTGGTTACTCAGTGCATTGTATGCATCTGTTATCAGCACAGCAGGACGTACAAAAGACTCTAGAACTGTGCCATTTAAATGCCTGATAAAACACAAAGACACATTAGCTCTCTTCAAAAGATCCAATTTCAGGGAACAAATTATAACATACCTTTCCTTTCGGTGATTAAAGTCAACAGCATAGATAACATCTTCACCATCCTTTGTAATCTTCCAAAGGGTGCCACCTAGTAAATGTCCTGCCACATGTGGGGCAATAACTATTCCTTCACCTTTTCCTGATACAAAGGAGTAGGAGGATTAGGGATTAGGAATATTGTAGCGTTTAGTCAAGCTGTTTTGGCAAAGCAAACATGAAGAGTCTTACTGGAGAGCAATTCCATACTCTCCATGTGTTCACAGGAAAATATGATTCTCGGTAACCATGGTTACATTCACATCAAAGCCATCATGAATATTAGAATGTCTTGGGTATGCCACAGCCTTCTACATGGACTTCAATTGCTAAAAGAAAAGGGAGACTATTGTGAATATTAATGTTATGGAAGATGAACGGAAGCACTCCTGGCAAAAAAGTAATAGATCCATTGAACCCTGAACAGGGAAGATAGAACAAATAAATGGGATAACTGTTGCCAATCTCCTTATCTTGCTGCCTGCAGCGAAGTATTCCATGCTGGAAGGCATTAATCATACACAGCAGAAGTTCATGGTGAAATTGGGTTAGTACATGGCAATTACCCATTTTAGGCATCCATTTTGCACGGGAAGGTATCCTGGTAAGTTGTGAATGTGCTGATCACACTGTTTGAAATTGGTTCACCAAGCACTTCCTGTAGGTGAAAAAATAAGGAAAAGACGACCAGCAAGGGAAGTGAAATGTGAATGGTGCCTTAATGAGGAAGAATCGGTTTCATGTCCTTTCAAGAATTGTCCATTTGTCATATGGATCTGAAGAACATGTAGATTAGGACTCAATTTTGTCAAACTTGAAAGCACCTACCAAAAATTGATCTTTGGGCAGGAGTCATTTGCTTACACAAAAAAATACAAAGAAGAATCTACTATGCCCAATCATCTTGAATATATGTGAAGCACAAAATAACCTGCTTCCCTCAAGAGTATCTGTTTCTCTATAACAACAATAAGGAATATAGATGCTGATTATCATTCCGCTGAACATGCTTGGAAATAAAAAAAAGCTGGCAAGCGGTGGACGAGAAAAAGATCGGACATTACAGAGTTGGGATCCTATGCTAGCTGCTACCAGTCATACAAAGATTCATGGAAACCAGAACAAATAAAAAAAAAAAAGGAAGGGTATGGTTGTGAAGAATGGACCAGCACAAGTTCAAACTCAGTCAGAGACAGGACGGACAACTTGGGCTCTAATGGTAGAAGGAAAGGCATGCCTGAAGATGGCAAACTGACAAAGCAAAGAGGGATGACAATAGTTGTTTTTCTCACATATATGCTACACTTTACTCCTTGGGGGAGAGAAATAAAATAAAATTCAAAGGGGCTTTTAGAGAGCTCAGGATTCTGAAAATCACCCAGGAAATCCAAACTTCACAGCTTAGTGCCATGCACAAGGTCATCCCAGAGCTGTGTTCAATTAGCTCATTTTGAAACTAGCAATGCTTACAGTCTACAGTTATAGTTGGAAGTTAGTATAGGAACTAGGGATTCTAAAAGGTAAAGATTTGCTCGCATTTAGATTACTTTTGTCATTTATATTTCCTCAAACTACTATGATATACAGCATCTTCATTTAATGAAAAGTTTTGTACATGTTCAGGAAAAAAAAAAGAAAAGAAAAGAAAAAAAGGTTTGCTAAATGAATAAAATTTGAATTTATAGAACAGAAGAGAGGAGATCAATTCTCTAATCCACGACCATACAGTATACCTCAATATTGAGTTGGCTGCAAGCACGTCCAGTCAATAGGTATCCTTCCTCTAGTAGTGCCAAAATATTGACAATCAATAAAAAGGGATAAAAAGATAGATGAAAAAACTATTATTTACCAGATAGATGAAAATTTTGGGAGTAAGTCAGCGTTGTCACATTCTGGAAAGCAGAATCAATGTCATCCAATGTAAACAAATCAAACTCTGACACTTGCTGCAGGCAAAGGACAAATATGAGATACTGGAAATAAGCCCCTTATGATAGCAGGATAGAAGCAATAATGGTAAGAAAATGCATAAGGTATTTGCCATTCCATTCCGGTCTCTTGCGATTAGATGAGACAGCACATCAGAAAGCCAGAAGGAAGGTTGTACTCACCGACTCACATGTCATCATCAAGTGGATTTCACAGAGTACGTAGTTGTGCAAGAAAATGGAAAGAATAAAAGCAGTTCTTATGGATCAAAGCCCAAAATTCGGTTCCAGTAAACAAATAAAATTGGCTGAGCACAAGCAACTCACCTTCCGCGAAAGATAGTGGTCATACATAGTCAGAAGACCTAGCCTAAAAACTGGCTCTGTAGAGAAAACAGGAGCAGAGAGTCGAAATTGTTTCATGGCATAAGGTAAGGCACCTAGATGCGTTGTATCAGGATGCGATAGCAAGACAGCATCGATAGTTGAAGCTACCCTGAACACATCAAGATACTAGTTAAAAATCAACAGCAGCAGATGGCATTGAATATATATTTCACTATCATGCTTCCTTTTCCTATCTCCAGTGCCAGCTCTCCTCTTTATGTTACTCAGAAAAGATGCGTTAAAGAGATTCAGCTAAACCAACGCATGAAATTATCCAGATGAAAGACCATGACGACCAAAAAGAATGCCAAACCAGTGGGAAAACAAACAAATAAAGAACCCTACTCTTATTAAATTACAAACGGAGCATGACTAGGAGTCTGGACCTATACTCTATTCCAGGTTCACTTCAAAATTTATTCATCGAAAACTAGATACAAATTTGAGTACCTACTAAACTCTGGATTTGTTGAACACTACGGTCTGCCGTCTGCATGATTATTTACAGTATCCGAAAGATAATCCACCAACAACTAAGCATTAGGGAAACGCATGTTATTCTCTGTTGGTTATGCTATTCTAAACTAAATTATCATAAATTAAAGAATGAACAGCTAAGAGAATCAAGGGGAAAATAAACAGATAGTAACCTGGAGAGTGGTTCGAGGAGAATAGTGTCGAACTGATCATTCCAACCGCAATCGATGAGTAAATTGAAGCCGTCGATGGAAACAAGATAGGAGAGTGGATTCTCGCTGTACACGCCGCACAGTGGAGTCACCTGCACTGAAGTTCCCATTGCTCAATGTGTCGCCACTGGTTCTAGTCTCGGAGAGTTTAGGCCAGAGGCAGGCCGGAGGCGTCAGGAACGGGAGCACGGAGAGGGAAGCAACCGACGTGCCTATTTCATTTGTTTCGAATTATTTGTAAATAATAAAATATGGATTTTCTTTAGACTCTGTTTGATTCGTGAAAAAGGAAAGTGAAAAGGAAAATAAAAAAGAAAGAAAAATAAAGAAAAGAAAATGAAAAAAATTAATTTTCTTTCCATGTTTGGTTGTTAAAAAAGTTTTGTGGAAATCAAAATCTTGGAAAAAAATTTTTATGTTTGATTTCTTGGAAAGAAATTTGTTAGGAAAGTTGATTATTATTATTATTAGTACTATTTGAATACCCTTATATATTCAATAAAAATGTAAAATAAAATAAAACATTACAGTTGTACATAAAAAAATTTATAAAGTTTCTAAAAAATAATAAAAACTTCATAAACTTAAAAACTAATGCCAATTTTTTTTTAGAAAAATTCTAAAATATTACATACAAAATTTGAAATTTTGAAAACTTATAAATTATAGATTACTTTTATTAAAAAAAATTAAATAGCTTATAAATTATTAAAAAAATACTTATCAAATCATTTAATAAAAAGGTTAGATTAAGCTATAAACTAAGCTATTTTTAGCGTAAGTTTATCAAGCTAATTTTATCCTTGCTTAAACACGCAAGTCTTACCCTCCAACTTTCACACTCTCCCTCCTCCCCACCCCTCACATCGCATATGAATATATGATCTGTGTTCATCCCTCCCCCACCCCAAAATTTGTTCTCTCCCCTTCCCCAACACACAATCATCAATTAAACACCTGTTCATGTAATACTACTACAACAACCTCACGATTGCCGCCTCCACTCGGCACCACAACCACCCATTGGTTTTCTGGGAATTTGAGAGTTGGATGGGCCTTCTCAAAATCCTCGATTTTGCTCCGTGTACTGTATAACCTTAAAAGGAAATCCACATATTATGAAATCAATTAACAAAGTTTAGCCAAAAATTAAATTTCGAGAAAGAATGATTACGTTCCAGAAAAAGGAAACGCACACTCTTTCTCTGCACGAAGGGGTCCAAACTCAAACGAATAGAGGCAGGCCATTGAGTGCCTGAAAACTGTAATATTCGCCTTTGGCAGCGACCAGAGTGTTTACGAATTAGATGGACGACCGATGTGAACGTTATGCCCTGAAGAAGCCATGAGAAGCACAAATGGCAGAGTATACAATGATGATCGAAGAAAGAGGGGATGGGTATGGAGGGGAGAAGTAAGAGGAGCTCGGCGACTAACTTGAAGGAGGAGGTAGTGTCAAGGAGCTCCACGATAAATTTTTCTCAATTCTCACTTTCCGTAGTTTTTGGTAAAGAAAATAAGTCAGTATAACTTTCCCATTTCTTTTTCTCTTTATTTTCTTTTCTCCTACTTTTCCAGACATCCAAACACCAGAAAAATATTTTCCACTAGATTTTTTTTCCTTTCCACCAAATTTTCTTAAAACCAAATGAAGCCTTAGTGTTATTGGGTAAATTTACAATGTCACTATTTCTTGTTGTTTTTACCTTATACCATTATTATTTTTGGATTTTATTATTCAGAAAACAAGTATTTACTATTTGAAAAACATTAATATTTTACTTTACTATCTTTTCTGCCTAACGTTATCCTATATTTTCCTTTTTTCAAACTCTCTCCATTCACTTTGTTTCGCCTCTTTCATTTTCTCTTATCTTGTTCTCTCTTAAACCAAAAAACTCTTCTCGTATTTTATTATTTCATTCAACCCAAAAATAAAATTTGGAAGCTAGGAAGAAGAAAGGGATGAAGAGGTTTTAGCCGTAAAGATGAAGATACAGGACATGAATTTAAACAAACTATGTATTTGTCATTTTAGTTTGTTCCCATTTAGGTTAAGCATCAAAAACTTCATATCCGGAGGCAGTAACACCCATCTAGCATCAAACCCTTACATCAAAACCCACGTCCATCATAAAAATTTCATGCAACCTCTACATTCAAACATCCTACCCATCCAGAGTGAATTCCTAAGGCATCCCACCCTTTTCCAGAGTCAATCCTTCATGCAGCATACTACTTCTAGTGTCAACCCTTCACACGGAACACCTACACCCGGCATGAAGTTGTGACACAACCAACCTCACAGCCCACACAAATACCCTCTCCAACCTCATGTATTGATGCAAAACTACCCTCTCTAACATCATATGTTGATGTAGCTCACCCTCCCCAGCTTCAAAGATTAACGCAACTCACTCCCCATAATCATACATTGACGCAACCCAACCCCTCCCAAAACCTCACCCACAAATCCTAACCTTACCTCCTATACCCTAAAATATAATGCCCGAACTATAGACCCTAAACATAAACCGTAAACCCTAAACTCTAAACCCATATCCTAGATAATAAACCATACGCAACTAGATTATTTGTCATTTATGTATTCTTATTAACATGATTTATGATGAAGTGATAATTAATCAGCCGTATTTATTTTGTAGCATAGAGACCGCAATTATCAAAGATTTTTTATAGTAGATCAAATAGTCTCTAATCGCTATGACCTTATAGCATGAGTGTGTGCTATTGGTAAAAGTTGTATGATGGTTTTAGTAATAAAATGTTCGAGGAAAGGAAATGGTAAGGGAGTCAGTAGAGTATCACTTAATGCGAAAGATGAGGTATGTACATACGTGCTCTGTCTATGGATAATGATAATGCAGGAAGTTCATCTTTAAAAAAAATTATTACCCTTTTAAGATTGTCGATGCTGAAAATAGTGATGGAGGATGAGAAGTAGTTGTTAATAATGGAAAACACAATCATGATTTAGCAAATACTTTTGAAGCACAAGCTTTTGTAGGAAATTTAAAAGGATAAGAGCTAGACATTATTGGTGATCTAATCAAAAGTCGTGTTAAACCACAACATATCTAATTGTTTCTTCAGAAAGAATTTGTGGGAAATGTAAACATAAAAACACATATTTTCATGAAAATACCTACCAAAAGATTAGGTTGGATGAAATAGACGGTCAAACAACATTACAACACGTCATGAGTATATTAACGGAGAATCATTATTTTTAGCGGCATCACAGTGAGTGAGAGTCAAATAGTCTGACCACTATTCACATCGATCAAGAACTTGGATTAATTTCATATGTGAAGTGTGTCTTTCCAACCTCAAAGCATATACTGTGCATATTTCATGTAAACAAAAGTGTAGAGGAGAAGTGTAAGAAAACTATGGATGAAGCATTTGCATGTAGTTTTATGCCCCTATGGAAAAACTTGATAAATGCTACAGATGAGGAAATATATGAAGAGCGGCTCTTGTCATTGGAGAATGATTATAAAAATATGCCTAATCTATTTTTTTAACTAAGAATGGTTTGGCTACTTCCATACAAATAAAAAATCATCTTTGTTTGGGTTGATCAAGTCTTATATATTCATCAAGGTACAACAAATAGATATAAAATATAGTTTATCATTACATATGAACTTATTACTAATGAAACTTGTTACATAATGAAATCTTTACATATCTCATAATTTCTTACTAGGGTGGAAGGTGCTCATGGATTGTTAAAGAGGTTTTCGGATACATCAACAAAGAGATTCAACATTATTATACTATAAATTCACTCATTATTAGACTTGAAAAAGCACGACATCAAAGCATCTATGAAGAGTTAGCAATTTAATATTCCTCATCATCGTACCAATGCACTTTATGGCAACTTGAGAGGGTATGTAGTCTTATTTTCATTGAAATTGATTGATAAATAATGCAAAAGAAGTAATGGTGTGGGCACTGATGAAGTGTTATATGGGTGTTACAGGCATCATACGCATGTGGTACCATATTATCTATCCATCCTTTTCAAAAGAAGCTTGACATAGATGGATTGATTTTTCCACTAGTACCATTACAACCAATGGATGTTGCACCTCATTTACTCAATGTTTTCATTAAAGCATTTTGGAGCCAGTCATTTGCAATACAAAATTAGTTGGCTTGATAAATATTCAATATTGTCATTCTTCGTAGAACACCACTATAAGAGCCTCAAGAACGACAATAAAGGGGTCATCTAAGACAAAACTCTACTACAAAGAATCTTTCGAGTTGGGAGTATATGGATCAAAGGTATTTAAGTCATTTTGATCAATTGAAGGTCAATTTAGGTCATATTTTGGTCAAATCTGTGGTTGAGGTCAAGGTCATGGGCAAGATTGGGGCTAAGGAAAACAACCATCTTACATGTCTAATATGTTATCGGGACACATACAATTCTCATATATGTGTCAATTAAATTGACATGTAATACCATATATTCATAATTGGTATAATGTGAAGGGAGATGGAAATTGTGGCTTTAGATCACTAGCATACTGTATGACTAGAGATGAGAAGTAATATGTTCAAAGCCATATAGAGTTGTACCGAGAGGTTCAAGCAATGCATAAGCTATATCAAAGCATGATACAATATTTAATGGTTGATTGGATCCTTCATAATATTACTCACTAGAAAGGGCAAGCTCTACAGGAAAACTATATGGAAATGCCAAATATTGATGATGTAATAGCCACTTGATACAATGTGTTATTTGTATGTATGTCTCAAGCTAGCTCTTCATTTCTACCACTAGTGGCACAACATGGCATACAAGTACTTAAAGATGAAGTGAGTATTTATTTCCTAATGGAACACGGACACTATATATTGGGATGTACTATGTTACATCTTATTCCAATATTATTATCACCGTATATAATTTTATTATAATACTTTATTGCACAAGTAAAACTATTAGGGAAAAAAAAAAAGAACGCGCCCAACGCGTCTGACTCTCCCTACAATTTGCCTGCCTCGTCTCTCTTCTCTAATGGCAAAGAAGAAAACTGCCAAGAACAAGGCAGTCCTCCCTTCTCATAAGGGCTCAATTTCGAAGGATGTTGATGGTGACTCTGTTGATTCCGCAATTCCAGAACATGTGCCATATGTGATCAAATCTTGATCCTCTTCTCCGATTCCAATTCCTAATGAGATTTTGCCTAATGTGTCTTCTCTTATTAAATCATTAGACCCTAATCTGGAGGAACTGATTTCTTCACATGATTATCCTGGTCATCCTATCTCCTGTGCGGATACTCGTTCTTGGAAAGATATTCTCATTAATAACAGACATCTTGAACAAGGTATGACATTGAAATTCAATCTCCCTCAGTCATTGAAGGTACCCATAAAGTTATTATTCAGGAAACCGAAATTACGAAGGAGGCCAAAAGATGGGACAATTCCTTGGTAAGGATGGTGGTTGGAATTCAGCCGAGCCACTATTAGACGACACAATTTGTAAAGGATAGGTGGAGTTTCCTTCCTGTATTACCACAGGTTTTTTCACATGACCAGAGCTTCTTTGTCTATAAATTTCCGTCCCAATCCGACATGTATCAAATCCTAAATCGTCCATATTGGAGTTTTGGTGTTAGGCCTATGTTGTTGAGAAAATGGTCTCCTGAAGTTTCCATGTCTGCAAAGGATTGGCGTATCATGCCATTATGGGTTCTCTTTCCTGTATTACCATTGCATCTATGGTCTGATGACAGCCTAAGTTGAATGGCTAGTCTCTTGGGTCATCCCATATGTGTTGATACTGTTACTGCTCAGAGAGGCATAATTTCTTTCCCCAATGTATTGATCAAAATAGACATTAGCATGCCTCTACCTAATCAAATTATTATTACCCTACCTGATGGAAATGAATTGAAATAGAATGTTTCCTATGAATGGAAGCCAAAATTCTACTCTCTATGTGATATACTTGGTCATGATTTTGGACAATATCGTGGGAAACTAGGACAAAGGTCCATTAAACCCCAACATTGGAGACCAAAGCAAAATTCTTCACAGCCTGTGAATCATCCTGTGATGTCAAACCCTGAACAGAAAGATCTTCCCCAGGCTGTAAAAGCCCCAGTGGTAGCAAACACAGATATGAAAGATCTCCAACCTAATCTTGTCACTGAGGTTTTACCTAATCAAAAACAACCGTTGTATCCTTATCATCCTCAAGTAACTCCATTATCTCCTACTCTTCATAATGATCAGGTGGCACTATCAAAGGGGATGGAGAGTTATAGGACTGATAAAAATTTTCCTCATTTTGATCTCTCTAAATCATACACTCTTGGATCTTATACTGCTAAAGTAAGCAATATTGCGGGTAATGTGGATAGGGATGGAGGAGGTGGCAGTACCTCTTCATCATGACATTTGCCGCTTGGAATATTATAGGGTTTAATAAAACCCTCAAGCATAAGGTTGTGAAAAACCTTATTTCTTTGTACAAAATTGATATGCTTGGTTTGTTAGAGACTAGAGTTAAAAATGACAAAGCTGATTTTATTTTCTAGAAGCTTGGCCTCCATTAGAATTGGGTAAATAATTATGATCATCACTCAAATGGTTGAATTTGGTTACTTTGAGATGATTCAAGATATAATATTCAAGTTGTTGATATGAATGCTCAGGCCATTCATTGCTTGGCCACTTGTGTCACTTCTCAAATTTGTTTTGCCATCACTGTTATATATGCCTATAACACAGGGGCCCTAAGAAGAGACCTTTGGAATTGGCTGCAAAAAATTTCTAATCAATCCCTTCCTTGGATTGCCATAGGAGATTTTAATGCTGTTATTTTCTCCCAGAAAAAGATTGGCGGTGACATTGACCCTCAAGATGCTTTTGATTTTTCTCACTCAATGTAGACATGTGGTATAGGAGAGTTTCCTTCATTTGGTTCTTATTTTACCTAGACAAAATAGACAAGATTATGAGTCCAAAATTTACTACAGGCTAGACAGGGGGTGGGAAATACTGATTGGCTGGACACTTTCCTTGAATCAACCATCAACACCTTCCAACACCCTGTTTCAGACCACCATGCTTTACTTGTTTCCTTGAAGACAGGCCAACCTGGTTTTGCAAAGCCTTTTAAGTTTTTCAACTTCTAGGTTGATCAAGAGGGATTTCTTGATTTGGTTAAAGTTGTATGGCAAATTAATGTGTAGGGAACCCAGTCTTTCCAATGTATGACAAAGCTTAAGCTGCTGAAGTCTGAGCTCAAAAATTTTAATTCCAAAATCTGTGGTAATATTACTCAAAAGGTGGCCCGAGCTTATCATCTCTGGATGGAAACAAACAAAACTTTATCTCAGCACCCCCTAGATCAATCTTGTATTAAAAATGAACAAATGATCATATTGTCTTGGGAAGAGAAAGTAAGGGAGGAAGAGATATTTCTTCAATAAAAAGTTCATATTCACTTTATCAAGCTGGGGGATTGTAACAATAAATTCTTCTATGCTAGTCTTCAGGGAAGGAGGTCTCAAAATAGAATATCTTAGCTCATAAATGACCAAGGCAAAATCCTTGTCCAGGAGGATGATATAAAGGCTGAAATTATTAATTTCTTCA
Source organism: Tamarix chinensis (assembly GCA_030549775.1). Classification (NCBI taxonomy): domain Eukaryota; kingdom Viridiplantae; phylum Streptophyta; class Magnoliopsida; order Caryophyllales; family Tamaricaceae; genus Tamarix; species Tamarix chinensis. Next base: position 95,951,072 of record CM060176.1, read on the forward strand.
AAAATTTACTTGGCTCCTCTTCTGCATCTCTTAATTACCCCAATCCTGCTACTTACAACCAGGGTGTATTGTTATCTACTAAGCACAGGCACTTTCTTCTTCTCAGTCCTACGGTTGAAGAAATAAAAGATGCCACTTTCTCCATGGGAAACTTGAGTGTCCTTGGACCGGATGGATTTAAGCATTTATTTATAGGCAAACCTGGCCTATTATTGGGACCAATATTGTTGCTGTTGTTCAAGATTTCTGGTACTCTAAAAAACATCTTAGGCAAATCAATAACACCGTTATTACTCTTATTCCTAAAAAGAGTGGTGCCTCTAGAATCAAATATTTCAGACCTATAGCCTGGTGCAATGTTTTCCACAAAATTTTCTCAAAAGTATTGGCTAACAAGCTCCAGAAGATTCTGCCATATATCATTGGAGATTCTCAGTCTGCTTTTCTCAAAGGAAGAAACCTTGGTGATAATGTGCTTATGGCTGCAGACCTTATCAAACACTACCAGTGCAAGAATATTTCTCCAAGAACGATGATCAAAGTGGATATCTAAAAAGCTTTTGATTCTCTTGAATAGCCCTTCATAAAGCATTCTCTTTTGGCTTTTAGGTTTCCTTATCATTTCACTGATTTGATAATGGAATGCATTTCCTCAGTTAGGGTTTCATTTAACATAAATGGCTCCCTCACTTATCCTTTCAAACACAAAAGAGGCCTTAGGTAAGGAGATCCTTTATCTCCCTACCTTTTTTATTATTGCTATGGAATATTTTCATAAATATCTTTCCCTTCTATGGAATGACAGAAAATTCTTAGGACACTATGGCTGCAACAAATTGGAAATCATTGATCTTTGTTTTGCTGATGACCTTCTCGTATTCTCAAGAGGTGATATCTATTTAGCACTCCTTATAAATCAAAAACTGGAAGACTTTTCTCTTTGTTCAGGTCTCAAAGCTAATCTAACCAAAAGCTCATATTACATAGCTGGTGTTTCCATGGCAATCAAGTCTCAAATCCTCCACATTTTGAAATGTGAGGTTGTCTCTTTTCCCTTAAGATACCTTGGAGTACCCCTAAACTATGCTCATTTCAGTATCACCCATTTTCAGCCCCTTCTTGATTCCATCTCTACCAGAATATTATCTTGGACTAACAAACACTTTAGCTATGCTGGTATACTGCAGCTCATCAAGTTTGTTTTATTTAGAATTCAAAATTTTTGGTCCCAGGTGTTTATTCTTCCCAAGAAAGTCATTTCCTGTGTTGAGAGTATGTGCAAAACTTTCCTCTGGGCTGGTTTGGCTTCCGGATCAAATAAATCCCTAGTTTCTTGGAAGCATGTATGTCTCCCCCTTGAAGAAGGTGGTCTGGGCATTATTAACTCCTCTTATTGGAACATTGCAACTATGGGCAAAAGATTATCGCAGACCTTTCATAACAAAGAAATCCTCTAGATTAAGTGGATACATGAGTATTACATCAAAGATATGTCTATATATGACCTACAGACTCACTCAAATCAGTCCAGGATTTTCAGACGCATCATGTAGCTCAGAGATACCCTTCTTCATCTTTTCAACCAAAATAGAGAGCTCTCTAACGGGATTTATAGAATCCACACATTGTATGATATGATTAGATGGAAAGAAGAAGTTAAATCATGGCACAATCAAGTTTGGAAACACCCTGGCCCGCCTAGACACAAATTCATTTCCTAGTTGTTCCATAGGCAAGCAGTCCTTACAAAAGATAAATTGACAACATGGGGTGTCACAACCGAATCCTATTGTGGAATTTGTGCAACTGGTCTTAAAGATTTAAACCACCTCTTCATGTGTTTCCCTTTCTCCCAAGAACTGTGGAGACTTATGTGTAATTGGCTTGACATATCTCCTCCCCTCAACTCTTGGAACCATTTTTAAAACTGGATTTCTCACAGGAAGATCTTCAGAAGATGTGAAAAAGATATAATGCATATGATGACTGCAGGTGTTATCTATAAGATTTGGTATGCTAGGAATCTAGCTATCTTCCATGCAAAAATCCCTTTGATTATGAATGTAGCTCGTGAGATCATTCTTCAAATCTTAATTAGATTATCCTCTTTTAAGAATAAGTCCAAATGGATTGGCCTTTTGGACTCTATTGATAGATTTATGTAGAGCTTCCTTTTCTTTGTAAATCTGTTCTTTTGGATGTACTTTCCTCTTGGTAATTAATAAAAGTTCTTATTACTTACCAAAAAAAACTATTAGAAAATTTTCCACTACCACTGGTGCATGTTGTTTAGTGTGTATTTCATGATAGTAGCATTTCGGCATGGACGACACAATATTAACCAATGTGTCAACCGTGGCAAGGTTAAATGATGATGGAACACAACCAATGGAACCACTCCTTATATCTTCAAATGGTTAAAATTTAGGAAGCTGATTTTTTATAGCCTTTTGATAGATTATTTGTATGTAAATCTTAAATTATGTTATTTTGTATTTTGTATCATGATCCCTTATGTGGTTTGATTGCTGTCAACTGAAATTAGCTTCCTACAGTGTAACTGTACTTATGCATCAGTGTTTGAAAATGTGAAAAATAATGAGTTTCATAAATAATTTGAAATTATACTACAAAAAAATACACAAAAAAACATATTTAGTGACCATGCCCACACCCACGCCCTTACTAATGGATAAAAACACCTAAAATTTATACAATGACATCAAGTGCCACCTATTTTTTCCCATAGTATAGAGTCGGTTCACCCCTCTAAGAGCTTTTGATGTAGCATCAAGACATCTTACAATTGTCATCTCTTCTTCCTCATTATGTCACACACCCAATAGTTGCTCTATCGTTGGCAACAAATACTTATAAGGTAATTGAACATACCAATCCATGTAATCAGAATCGATATCCCATGGGTCCACCACCGATTGTCTGAAAATACATGAGTTTAGTATATGCTAATGTCTCAAACTCCACTAGGTAAGTATATGTGAGTAGTGAACTTTGTATTTCCTTTTGTTCCATCCTCTGCATGCCTTACCCGTTGATTTGATAGGCTCGTTAGAGATTTATGATGTATACCCAAACTAACGAGTCACTTGTTGTGGCATATATGGTTTTACTACATTCATTAAATGTAATAACCATGAAATAATGTCATATGATAGGTACAATTAGATTATAAACTTTGTACAAATAAAATACAACCTGTAATACAAAATTAGTACATTAAATACTAATATTCATGATATGTAAATGTGTCATCACATTTCATATTCCATTTAAGTATATCTTTCTCATGCTCATAACATCAATTGACCTTCCATAGTATCCAAGTATATGAATGCTCCTATCAAAAAGGACTCTCACACCACAATCTTCAATAACGCGGTGTGTTAGGATCCTAATCACTCTGAACAAGACTTAAATCAAGAAAATTTTCATATATCCACATCTATTACAATACACATGTTTTTAAATTATTTTCATTAATTAACAAGAGCATAGTATATAGATGATAGTTAGATAATAACATGCAATAGGGTTGAACATCCTGATATGTAACGTGTTCTAACTCTCGATGTAATATTGAACAACTTATATAAAAAAACAAGCGTGCCTACTTCCCAATACGGGCTAACTTGATCGGATGATTTATCAACGAATAATGAAGAGCTTAGGTTAGCACCCCCATTTTTAGGACTTAAAATTTTTACTTAAAGGATTAAGTGTGAAAGATAAAACAATAAAAACGAATGGTGTTACCATCACACTTGGTACAAGTCCCATTACCTCTACCATTCTCATTATAACACCCCCAAAATTCACTACTAAAAAATTTCGCTTAATTAAGAGAAAATTAGCGGAAGCAAATTAATAAGCCATGAACTTGGGGACAATATCGTCGCACTTAGTACCAGATCGGTTCACTCCTACCATTCCAGTACCAAGTACTAAGGCTAAAAGAGTAAAACACAATTTACAAGAAATTCAAACATATTTAAATCAGAGTAGCGCAAGTAAATATTTTATAAGAGTATAATCCACCAATAGTAGTTCAAGAGAACAAATACATAGAAATTGTGAATTTAAAGGAGATGGATTAAAACCCTAACAGTTCCGGATAGTTCCTTACGCTCTTTCCCGATGGCCCACTAGAGTAACACCGAATACGACCTGCAAGGGATACTACCCATTGAATAGGCAGGGGCCCAACGAATGGAACCCTTCAGTACTACGGTACTGAGCAACCCTTTAAAAACACACTTAAAAACAGGCATGCAATGTAACACACTATATACTACTATATCCATACATAACGACAGGTATAAACATAACATTCAGATCCATACATTCGCATATTCAACGAGTCAATCAGATATTAATGGTGTATACGTAACATTCACTTTCGTCCATTCGCATACTTAACAAGTCAACCAAATGTTAATAGGCCATAATGAATAATCGATACTTTTAGGGCCTTAAGGCCATTAGACCATGATTAATCAATCATCTCAGATTATAAATGTCTATGTGAGTGCGGGAACCCCACTATTATAGCCGGTGGAATGGTCATACAAGGTAAAATGCTCCTGGCCACTATTATTCGTCGGTGGACCGGTCATGTAGGGCAAAACACTCCTGGCCACTATCATTCGTCGGTGGACCGGTCTAGCCCCGACTTACAAGGTGTTCCACTATAAGTAATTAGTATCTTCCCCGTGTCTTATCGTTTTTACGTTTGGTTTGTTGAGCACGTAATCCCCCACTATTATAGCCGGTGGAACGATCATGCAGGGCAAAATACTCCTGGCCACTATTATTCACCGATGGACCGATCATGTAGGGCACCCTGACCCTAGCCACTATTATTCGCCGGTGGACTGGTCTGGGTCCGGCTCAACATCTTCCTCTTTAAGTGATTAGTGTCTTAAACGTATCTTATTCGAAAGTATTTCACCCTTGACATACATGGCTAACTATATCCATACTTATCCTCCTAGGAGGGCCCGTCCCATATCTTGAGACTTCTGCACCTCCTAACTCGCGCCGACATCCTTCCCTTAATCCACCTCCTCATACCGGAAGCCCGACTCCTAAGTGTGTGGGTCAAGGCCCACACTTTATACCCTCAAAGTCCACTCACCGCCTTACCCTTGGGTTTTCTCCAGAAACCCTAATTTGGGCCTATGTGGGCCATCCTTCTCTGTCGTACACATCCCGACTATTTCAACACCCTACACGTCACGACCATTAGATCCAACCCTCACTTTCTACCCCACTCATTCTCGTTTATTTTTATTATTTTCTTTTTCTTTTTCCACATTCTCATATTAGGGTTTCCTCCCAACCCTAGATTAGTCTCCTACGAACCCTTATACTGTCTCACGTACTATTTTTCGTCTGAAGCCCCCAGACACTCAAACGACACTTCTATTACCTTCCTCACGTCCCAAGGCAACTTTTCATACGTAAAGTTTGCCCCCATGCAGACTATAACCATCCCATGCAAACCCTAATTCCTCCCATACCTACGTTAGCCAACTTACTTCCCCTTGGTTATCTTTCTCTCCCATTTCTCTCTTTCATGCCTCCATCCCACATTACCACATTAATTATCCTAGCATGCATGTCCTAAAGGCCCACATCATAACTTACGACATATTCGTATTATCACATACCAAAGGAGGGCACATGAACACGTCTCGGTTCCAAGCCACGCCACATATGAAACAGTTAAGATAATAGCATATAAAACACGACATATACTTATATAGGACATCTAAGGCATGTAGGACATATAGCACACATTCGGCCTTAGCTACACCCTTTCTCAGTTTAGGTTACCAAGCTATCTCCCACACTTATTAGGCCACTAATCACCCTTGGTAAGTGTTACACTTAATATATTTCCCATTGGGTTGGTTAGATTGCCAATTTACCCGTTCCCTTTATTATAATTAACAAATCACCCTTTAGCTGGTCAAATTATCAAATTACCCCTATTCATTATCCTAATTACCAAATTACCTCTTTAGTTGGTTAAATTACCAAATTGCCCTTCGCATTTATCATATTTACCATTTTACCCTTCTCCATTATTAAATTATCAAATCATACTTTAGTTATTTAAATTATTATTTTACCCTTCTCAATTATTATAATTACCAAGTTACTCATTTTCAATTTCCACTTTACCCCTTTTATTTACAAAATTATCATTTTACCCCTTTACTTTCAAATTTACCATTTTACCCCCTTAACTTCCAAAAATTACCATAACACCCTTTCACTTATAAAATTACCATTTTATCCTTGATTATGAAATTAACATTTTACCTCTTTTAATTTTCAAATTACCATTTTGCCCTTTAATAAAAAAAATTGCCATTTTGCCCTTTTATTACAAAATTTCTAATTTACCCTTTAATCACAAAATTACTATTTTACCCTTTATTCACAAATTACCATTTTGCCCCCTTTTAGTTACGAAATTACCATTTTACCCCCTTAATTTCAAAATTTACCAATTTGCCCCTTTTTATTTAAAATTTACCACTTTACCCTTTCTACTTCCAAAATTACCATTTACTCTTCGATCATGAAATTACCATTTTTCCCTTGAATTATAACATTACCAAATTATCCTTTAATTCCAAAATTTCCCTTTTTTGCTTTAATTATAAAATTACCACTTGGCCCTTGCCTCTAAAATTACCATAATACCCTTTTTAATTAAAATTTACCATTTTGCCTCTTAGTACACCACTTATATTAAATTATTATTATTACTACATAAAATATTAATATTAACACCTCATCCACAACTCTTATAATTAATATAATACTTATTAGCACCCATATATATATATATATATTAGGCCATATTCTTGTACAAGATACATTACTTAAATACCCCTAAGGCTCACAAAACATTACTCATGCATTAAAGATCCCAATAGCATAATATAACATGGATAATACTTAACATTTTTATTAACAACCAAACTCTTACCTTAAACAATATTCCCATACATATCATATAACATATCATGCTTCCTTTTATCAACCAACACAAGAAACCACATATAATATATTAAACAACATATATCAAGCATAATACACATTAAAAATGCCTAATGTGCTAACATACGTTATCCATGCGTTTAAGTGGGATTTAACGGTTACCTCGATTCTCGCAAAAATGAACCTTACTGGTATTCCGATTAAAGGTTCAAGCTTTGATTATCAAAACCAATACCTAAAAATAATATCAAGACTTATTACATTAGAAATAATAAATATCAAAGTATAAGGCTTTATAACACTTAATTAATCAAATAATTAAATTAAAATATTATTATACCTTAAAAATTATTACCCAAATTAATAAAAAAAAGGCAACAACTCATGCTGCTCATGCAGCATGAGTTGCATGCAAGAAAATGGGGAGGAAGGCTCGAAGGTGGCAAGAATGGGAGGAGGGAGTGGTGTTTTTGGGTTGGTGGTTTGGGGCTAGGAAATAAGGTGGTTGGGGGAGGATTGGCAAGGGAAGGGTGCAGAGTTGGAGAGGGGGTGTAAGTGGTGGTCGAGGATGGGTTGACAGCGGCTAAAGGTGGTGGAGGCGACGACAACGAAGCCGTGAAAGGAGGTTGCCAAGGGGGGAGGTCGAGATGGGGGCTAGTGAGGAAGGAAAAGGGGAAGGGAAAATGAAGGCCTTTGGGTGGTGGTTTTGGCCAAATGAGGGTTGGGGTGGTAGAGGGGGTTGCAAGGATTAATGTGGTGGCTCAGACGGCGGCAGAAGCGACGAAACGGCGGCGGAGAAGGGCGGTGCAGGGTGGCTACCAAGAAGGGAGAAGAAGAAGAGAAAAAGAAGAAGGGAGGATGAAGAAGGCTGTGGGGTAGCTCGAGGGGTGCTGTGATCGGTCGGGGTGAGGTTGAGGTAGAGGGTGGCAGGAGGTGGTGCAGGTGGCTGTTGAGGCGGTGGAATCGGCGGAGCGGCAGCGAAGAAGAAAAACAGGGAGGGTGAGGCAAGGAGGAGAAAGGGAGAGAAAGAGGCTCAGGCAAGGCATATGAGGCTCAAAAAATGGCTGAATGGAACAGGAAGGGAAGAAGAAAAAGAAGGAGAGAGAGGAGGGGATAGGGAGCTCAGGGGTAGCGTTAGGGTGGTAGGGGAATGGGAGTTGCAGGGAGAGGGAGAAGGGAATGGCGATGGCAGGGAGTGGGGAAGGGAGACAGGGATGGTGGGATCGGGATGGGGTAGAGAAAACAACGAGAGGGTAGAGAGAGATAAGGGGAAGCAATGGGGGAGAGGGAGTTACAGATGGGATGGCAGAGATGGTGGGGGTTGGGATTCTCGCCGGGGAAAGAGGAAGAAGAAAGAAAGAAAGAAGAAGAAGGGGAGGGAGCTAGGCGTGACGGGCGGCCAAAGGAAAAGAGACGCGGGTCGGCCCGGTCGGGGAAGAAAGGAAAGAAAAGGAAGGGAGGCAGGTCAGCTCGCTCTGGAGAAGGAAGAAAGGAGCTAGGTCGAGGAAAGGAAAAAGGAAAGGAGGGAGGAGGGGGAGAGACAGGTCGGCAGCCCAAGCGCAGGGGAAAGGGCAGGCAGCCAACCGGCGGCCCAAAGAAGAAGAAAAAGAAAGAAAAGAGAAAAAGAAGGAAAAGGAGAAGGAAAAAGGGAAAAAGGAAAAAGAGAAGGAAAAATGGTATTAAACAAAATAATTTACTTTACAAAATAATACAATATAATATATTTTGGGTAATAATTTAATTTAATATAATTAAAATATAAGGGTTAAAAAGGATAATTTTAGTAAAATAAGGGTTTGAAAATTTATTTAAATAATAAGAGTGAGATAAAATAACAAAATATTTATTTTAATTTACTAAATATTTATACCAATTTTATTTACTCAAGAATCCATAAAATAATTAAATTAAATAGGTTTAAAGGCTAATTTATCCCAAATAAAATTTATTTATTAAATTATAGGCTTTTAAAATTTTGGGGGATTACACTCATACCAAGGGCTAAGGCTAAAATTATTACTCCACTCAAATTAAAAACATGATTATAAGAAATAGAATAGAGAGGACAAACAAATAAGTATTGTGCTAAATAAAAACAACATCACCAATTGCAAAACTTAAGGAGAGAAAGTACAGGATGACATACTGGTCCAAATACAACCAGAATATGACACTTGATAGTCTTAAGCTCTTAACCCAAAATACTAGCCTATGAATGAACTCATAAGCTGACCTGCAAAGATCATTGCCAGATGAATAGGCAATAACCTATGAAAGGAATCCTTCAGTACAACGGTACTAAGTAACCCACTATACCAGACCAATATGAGAAACCACTATGGAACATATATAAGGTACTACAACAATACATGATCTAAGACATCAAATTGTACATCCAAAGATTGAAATACAATAAGTATAAAAGATAACTCAATACCACCAAGGCCATATACTACTCATGCACATTCATATAAAACAAACTAAAACTTACCAATCGAACATCCAAGGTATGTTTTTTAAAGTGTAATTAGAACCAACATCAACCCAAAACAAAGACAATAACAACATATAGCATATCCCATTATCAATACCCATAAATCCCATAACATAGGTAGACTCATAGGCATAAAAGTAATACAATCTACAGTATCACAAGTAGGTACGAAGGCTATTACTGAACCACGGGTAGATATAAAGGTTGTTACCAAACCACATGTAGACACAAAATGCTACTGCAAAACCACAGGTAGATACAAAGGCCGCTATCGAATAACAAGTAGGCATAAAAGGTTATTGCTGACCAATCCAATAATCATTTCTATTTTTATTTACTCGAGGGAAGATCATATCAACCCAAAGACACTAAGGTACTATGGTCATACCTATGCACTAAGGCAATACGACATTCTACTGACTATCAACCCAAGGACACTAAGGTACCCTGGTCTCATTAGTACATTAAGGTAGCATAGTATCCCAACAATAAGGATACATAATCAATAAGTTTGCATACCCTCTATAAGTCTGTAAAGCTCAATAGAGTAAGATATAGGGTCTAGTTAGGGCACTAAGGCTTACCAGCTAAAGTCCATAATAAGTCGTGGGCTAAACCACAACATGATGTTAACGACCCTTAAAAAACCACAATTCCTAATCTCAGGGCATTTCACTCTAAGTATTAGTATTTTATTAACGTAACCGCGAAATTACATATTAATAACATAAATCCAATGTTCATGCTAAATATTTTTAACTCATTTCCCATTTATTCAAGATAACCACAGACAATACCAATTCTAAGGTCAACATTAAAAATATATTAAGGTCATCCTAGGATCAATTATTCACATTTTAGCTCTTTGAGCTAAAAATGTCCAAAATGCCATTAAATCTATAATTAGCAAATTATCATCCATTTTAAATACTATTTCCATTTTTTTTATCATGAAAATGCTACAATGCCAAAATTAAATTAATTATCATGTGAATAAATTATAGACATGCCAAATGACCATTTTTCCTTATTCATGATCTTGCACATAAAATTATAGCACGCATTTTTATTTCATCTAAAATAAAAAATTCTCATGTTCGATAATAACTAATACATATTAAACATGCTTGTCAGAATGAATAACATAATACACTTAAAATGACCAAATTCTACAAATTAATCTAGGCATGTTCAATATATTATTTTACATTTATACGTTATACATAATATTTGCCCGACATTAAAGTTATTTTAATCATATTTTCGTACTCATAATATTTTCCATAAGATAACATATTTTCTTTTTCAATTTTTATACTAAAAAAAATAAGAACATAATTATAAGGTAAAGAATCATGCTTAACATATTTCATACACAAAAACCTTAATGTGTTATCATGCAACACTCAATATTTTAGTAAAGTATAAGAGTTACCATATAGCAACATACTAAACATGATTTGTACCTCAAATCCTAATGTGCTATCATGCAATATATATCATTTTAATAGAGTATAAAAGTTACTTGTTTTCTTGAAACGCACAAATTATTGGTATCCTACTAAAATTATGAAACCTCACAAATCAAACTTTCATACCTAGAACTAGAACCACAATTATTGTATTAATATTGAACAAATAAAATAATAATGATAGTATTAAAATATTCATTATCTAAAATTACCAAAAATACCCTTACTTAGTAAAAATGGGTACTAAAAATTTTAGAAGGAAAAACTTCTTCATGCTGCCATACAACATGAGTTTGGGACGCATGAAGGGGTGTGTGTTGGTGGGGTTGGTTAGGTTGAGGGGGAATGATGAGGTAGTGGTGGTGATGGTTAGTGTTGGTTCGGACCGTGGAAGTTCGAACGACCATGGATGGTCTGGTAGGACAAGGACTATAGTGAGGGAGGAGATGGATGGTGCGGGAAGGGTTGCAATAGAGGGTGGTAATGGTGGCTTGTTGGTTGGGTTGGTGTCTACGAGGGAGGCAGTGCAGGAGGTGAGTTTGGTTATAGTATAAGGTGATGGAGGCTAGTGGGTGACAGTGACAGAGAGGATCAAAGGGGTTGGGAAGGATGCAAAGGGTTTAGTTAGTGGGAGGGGTAGGTTGCGTTGGAAACAGCTAAAGAGAGGTGAGATTCTTTTTAGGCTCTGGCCGCAGGGGAGGAGAACGAAGGAGTTAGGATATTGGTGGCCGAGGATGATGGGTGATGGATATGGTGGTTTTGTTAGGGGTCTCGCATGAAAATGGAGGGGGAGGAAGAAAAAGAAGAGGAAAGGGAGGCTCGGGTGGCTGGTTAAAATGGATAAGGATAGAGGTGGAGCAAATGTGGTGGTGATGGTGCTGGAAGAAGGGTTGGATGGTGGTTGATGACACAATTATAGGGGTAAGGGCTTGAGATCCATGCGCTGATGGATATGGTTGTTTTGAACAAAAATGGAGGGGAGTAGGGGTTGCAAGGTGTTGAGGAAGCAACGCATGGGAGAGAGGTGGTCGATGGGCATGGATTATGCATGCGAGGGTATGGCGCGTGGTTGGGGTGTGAGGCAAGGCACGACCTTGTGAGTCAGTCAACCAAACAGGGCCAAGAGGAAGAGGAGGAGAAGGGAGGAGAAGAAATGGAGAAGAAGAAGAAAATAGGGAGGTTGTTGCTGGTGTTCGAGGGCGTGCATTGAGATGGGATGAGGAGGGTTGAGGTGTAGAGAGAGTGATGCACGGGAGGGATGGTGACGGTTTGAAAGGAAGTAGAACCAAACATAGCCAAGAGAAAGGGAGCTAGGGAAGGAAAAGAAGGTTGATCGGGGTTGAGGCAAATAGGGAGGGGTGGGTTGTATAAGTATATATATATATATATATAGGTAGGGGAAAATGTGTGGTTTCGATAGAGAGATAAGCTAAGGATGAGGGGTTTGCAGCATAGTGGGTTCAACATATGGGTATGGTGACGGGGATGGTATAATGGGTTCGAGGGATTGTGTTATGTGGAAGGGGAACTTTACATGGTAGGGGTTACATGAGGAAGATGGAGTTGGCAAGTAGGATAGAAATTTATTTTAGGGGTAAGAAAATAATTTGAAACAATAATTTGATTTCAAATAGGTTTAAGAAGAAGAAGGAAAAAGGTAAAATAATTAGAGAAAATATTTAAGAAATTATTTAGATTACAAATTAAAGGTTATTAATAAAATAATTAGGTTAAGATTTAATGATTGTTTTTGAATAAAAAGGTTAAACACCCAAAAGCAAAGATTATAAAATTTCGGGGTGTTATACCCAGTGACCATAACAAGTACACAATAATTTTTATTTCATTGGGTACCAGTACCACATCTGACATGCATAGATCTTGAAGGTACCAAAATTTCAGTCCACCTCCTCCAATCACACTAATTACATCCTCGTTATCCATACCAAATAAACTGGTCAATATATACACAAGTTTTAAATGTATGTTATCCATATTGTCCCCATATTGTCCATATACAATGAATAGCCATCAACATTCATACTTAGTATGTGTTGGACATCTAAGAAGGAGATTGTCATATCATCCCATAGCATATGGAAGCTATTCATGTTCGGCTACCATCTCTCAACAAAGGCATATATAAGTGGCCAATCTACAATCGCGAATGAATTGAAAGACATATGTTTTAGTCCAGTACCATATATGAGACTGAAATAGTAATCATCAATAGTACTAATCTATTTGTGTATATGGTCTTATTGACTGTAAACTTTCAACATATCATGATCCTACACACAAAAAAAGTATAAATAATGAAAATATAATCATTAATAAAAAAAATATAAAAGAAATGATGGAGTAATAAACTTCAAAACTAACCCTCGTGAACCATATTAACACAATATGAACACCAAAGTTAGGGATTAAACTAAGGTTTCTTAGAACTCTAGGACATGGACCAAGCAAGTGTCATTTGTGCTTTATATGTATGCCTCCCACTTCTTCACTTATGTCATTATCATCACCATCATTGAAATTATCATCACTTTCATTCTCATCTACAATAGGTGGATGATGTACATGAGTTGAAGAGGATGATTGAGCTTGTCAGGTGAGGATGATTCAGCCATGTGGATTGAGGTTGGAGGAACACTAAAGGATGAGTGACCCCAACACTACTTTCCCTACGTTATGGTGTAGAACTACCCTCGACAACCATATGATCCAGTAACGACAACTAACCCCAGTGGGCCGATGAAGATGCCACCAATGCATCTGTTGTAAATGATGGTCAACCTCTGTAGTCCCAAAATGTTGGCATCCTATGTATCTCATGATACTCAGGAAAAACTTATTGTGGATATACTTACTCTTCCAATTATACTAGAGCTAATTCTTGTACGGCTTGTACGGCTTGTACATCACCTTCTTGAGCTTGTCGGGAACATTTTTGGGTACGTCGTAGCCCTTTAATAAGGTTTTTGGTAACATTTGTTATGCACTCCGTTGGAGCTTATTCAAGTGCTTGTTCTCATTTGGTTTTGTGTTGCAATAGTAGTAACTCAACGTCCATTGGTCCTATTTGGTATTTCTCCTTATCTACGACTCATCTACAATATAATGAATATATCGTGTTAGTTCTAGAATATGTGATATTAGTACCTACATTAACGATGTCTTACAACATGGAGATATTAATACAAAATTAGGAATACCTTAATATTTTAAATTTTCAAGATTTTGTCATAAGAGCCTAATACTATATTTAGCAATTTAAATGATTTTGTTAATTTATTAATTAAGATTTGGTATAGTAACTTTATAAGTTTTCAAAAATGGAATAGATTCATGTGCACATTAAATTTCAAGTATTCATATCAAGGTTTATAAATATCAAATAAATTATTAAAAAAATATTCCATAAAAATGAAATATTAGAAATTATGATAAAAGATAATGTATAATTATCAAATATGTTAGGTTTATGGTTGATGGTTCACGGTTCTTGGTGTAGGGTTTGGGGTTGAAGATTCACGGTTTAGTGGGGTTCAAGTTTTAGGGTTATGACCTATAGAATCAATAACCACATGTAACTTCCCAAACTAGCTCCCAACTTCCCAACCCTGTGTCGAATATCGATGCAAGGCTCCAAGAGCAGCGTCAGATCTCAATACAAGGCCCCAAGAGCAACGTTAGATCATGGCACACCTCTCCTAAGTGCAGCTTTATACTTTGAAGAAAACTACCCAAACTAGCATCAAATCTTGATGCAAGACCTCAATCCTAACCCATCTCCCAATGCCCAACATCACTATTTAACACAACAACCTAATGCCCAGCGGCCAACATTACTTCTCAATGTAACCTACTAACTCAAGCTTCAATATTTTACATAGAATACCCAACCCTAACGACACTATTTGATGTAGCAACCTAATCCCACCTACCATAAGGCTAATATCATATTTTGACAGAGCTACACCAAGTCGTGTGTCAATCTTCAACACGACACGCATTTTATAGCACTAGAATTTGATGCAACATCAAACGAATTTGCAAAAAAATCCCATAATTAATTATAGATCCAAAACCAAATTTAACAAAAATACATACCTTAATGTAGATCTGAGCGGAGATCAAGAGAGATTTATAAGAGAAAGACTATGGTCAACTGAGATAGATAGATAAAGAGATTTCTAGTCGAGAGACAGATAGATATGGGAGAGAGAGTGGATTTTTTATGAAGGTGTGGGAATTATACCGTAAGGTTAACATATAATTGGTGTGTAACATATAATGCATGGAAGATAGTTGATGAGATTATGTTTATGTGGCAGTGTCAAAGCTTGATGTTGACATATACAATGTAGCGTCAAAATTTGATGAAGCATTATATATTACCACATCAAAATTTGATGCTACTACATGAAAAAATTTCAATTTGTTCCCAACTAAAGGAAGGGTATAAATGATATTTCACATCAAAATTTTCCAAATAGTAATCATAATGTTTTCCAAATAGCCCATTTGTTATGCTTTTTGTCGTTATTATTATTACTACTACTAGAACTAGCTAAGACATTTATTTATCCTCTACATTGTAGGGACAAAGTATAGTACTTCAATCCAGTCCACCACGATATAGCCTAAGAGCTCCACATGCTTTGGGCAACCGAAGATTTCTTAAGGGTTTTCTTTCAAGTCTAGTCAGCTTAACCCATGCAACAACATTCAACTTCAACATCTTATACAATTGATTAAAAAATAATCAGTTATTCTTTACTGTGTTTGGATATGACCCAACTTTCCCTAACAACACTAACAATCTTCTTTGGCAACCTCATCTCTCCTCATATAGAATCATGTTACGAGACCTGACCTTTATAAATAACGGAGCCACAAGGCCCTTCGTGAAGTAGAATGAATTAATTAGTCAATTTAAGCAATATACCAACCAATCATAGCTTACTTTTTACACTAATCAATCTTCTAATAACTCTTTTAGCTCCCAATTATTCCACTCGCAACAACCTAAAAGGCACCCCTACAAACTCTTCTACTAGAGACCCTACACCCTTCAATGTAGGTAGCTATGCCTTCATACTCCAACAAGTAAGTCACTCCAACCCTCTTTTATTTTCCTTTTATGTTAGTTGCATCTTATGTTGATGGCTTGAACATCGGAGTATCCTTAGGCTTGCACCACACTTGTGTCCCTCTAATGCTCAAAATATATTTTCTTATCTTTTTTTGTAGGAGAATCAATATTTCCCTAATCAAATCCGATATATACATCTATTATATATTGAGATGATACACAATTTAACGCCCACCATAGGGCCCTACTAATTTGCACAAGTAATTGATAAAATTTGACCATGGCAGGCATCACTTACTATCCTCTTAAATATGATGAATTCTTTGTACTATCCACTTCTGTAGGCAATCCACCCCGGAAAAACGAGTTAGAGCAAGTACCAACATTGCTAAATGTCAAGTAGAGTTCTAAACCAAATAAAAGGATAAATATGCAAGACAAATCCAAGACCTAGAGAAGGAAAACCATATTATGAGAATTCAAAGCACGATATATCCACTTTGGGGCCCGCAAGTCACTTTAGTGCCATCCCACCCCACCAACCAATAACATTTAGCATGGTAGCCTCCTCCTTAATATCATAGCCACCCACAATAGTGGTCTATAGATCAACACCTGACAAGACTAATTTTGGACAATCAAGTGTCCAACTCTACTACATCTCCTTAGCCTTAAAGTTCACAAGAAACCCTTATGGGATTGAGAAAATAAAGGCCAAAGAACACAGAATTCTAAACCATTTTGCGTAACCCTATGGGCCCCAACCTTATTATACCTTTGGTGGTGTCATTGCTACCAAGGTACCTCTATCCACGACAACTACTAATGTTAGTTACCCTTATCCTTTTTCTGCAAGACACTAGCCCATGACCACATTGTAATATAACTAAGATGGCTTTTCCTAGAAGATGGCCAACCTGAAGGAGATGACATACCAAATCCTTGGCAAACCACCTCTGATCATGAGAAGTCTCTTCAATATCTTTATGGAATCTCTATTCACATATTTTATTGTAATGGTGGAGATTCCAGTAAAGATTATCCTTCCCCACTTCAAGATTTATGATTAGATAACTAACCTTGACAATCAAATCACCCAGTATAAGTAGGGTAAAAGAACCCTATAGGGGTGGATAGGGTTTAATGGAATGGAAAAGGTAAATAACAAATTTACACAAGTCTTATAATGGTTTAAGAGCAAATTACTCACTGCATCCACTACTAAAATGTTATCCCTTTTGAATTTTAAACAATTGTCGTGTTTTTATTGATGATCATTCTTCACCCTATTCACGAGCCTTACAATATCAATGATCAACTAAGAGATAATTTACAATTTGACATATTTATCTTCTCTACACTCTCAATAAGAAACTCTCAAGAATGATAGACAAATAATCGTTAACCCCTTTGTAATGAATTTTGCAATATAGTTGTGATTACAATTGATTCTCCCCAAAAATCAATATATGAAAGTACAGAAATTTGGATAAATGTAATCTAAATAGATGTAAAAAGAGATATTATAATTTAGAGAAACCCTAACTAAGAAAAGTAAGAAATGAATACTTTTTAATAAAAATCAAGATTTGAAAGTTGTGAGAGTTTTAAATGAGCTATTGAATGATATAGAAAGTATATGATTAGTTGCATAGTAGATGCAACTGAAAATTTGTTGTAGTAAATATTGAGTGAGCTATTTATAAGTCTCACCCTCATCGGGTAGGAATTGGACACAAGTGGTCCAAAATTTTATATCGTCTGACAGGGAAAAAAATTAGCGTTTAATGTTCACCAGTCAATCGGTTGTTCAAGCTAGTCAACTAAATATGTTCATACCTAAGATGTAAATGTTACTGATACATAAACCAATCATTATGTTGGAGAAACCAATTGATCAGTTTTGTGTGGTGCAAACTTAGTTATTTGAACATATTTAAATAATACCATGGCTTAGTAAACTAGTCAATTGGTTTACGTATACTAGTTGATTGATTTACTCCTTAGGTAAAACCATTTTGCACTTTGTCTTAATGCTTACCTGGTTTGTTAAACCAATTGATCAGTTTAGTGTTTAGATTACTGAACTTTGATTCCTTTCCCTTGTTATCATTATTTATTTATTGTGTTTGAGATTTCTGAGGCACATTTCTTAGAACACATTATTTCTACTAATTGAGCTCAAAGGCATAAATACTAGCTTTAAACCATCAAAACCTACACATTCAATCTTGGATTTAGGCTAGGGTTTGGAGCCTCAATGTATACACTCCCTTACTCTTCTTTCAGCAAAAACCCTTATTAATTCAAACCCAAAGGCATCATTTTCTCCCTTCTTCCCTAACCTCCAAACTATGCTATTTTTTCTTCACACTTGCTTTACCACATTTCCTCTCATTAACTTTCATTTCTGATCTTCCATTCCTATTCTAATCCTTTCTCTAGATCATTAATGTTTTGATCTTAAGCAAAATAGGTTTATATTTAGGAAAGAAGTGAGGGTTTAGCTTTTATCTCTGGTATTTTCTATTTTCACCTTTGGAATGTGGGTTTTATCTAATTTCCTCTCCTAGGTCTCCTACTTTACAAAATCTTCTTTGCGTGATTAAAAATGTTTTATTAAGTTTTAATCTAACTATCTTGAAAGTTGTTCCAGTGTTTGAAAGGGATTTTGATTTTTCAAAGACTTTTGGTCTCTTTGGTGTGTTGCGCATCTCTTTTGAGGTAAACCATTATCTTCCTTATTTTTGTAGAAAATGGTATGGGTAAGTATAGTGCATGCTCTATAAGTATATGATATCCTAAGTATTAGAGATAACAATGTGCCTACACTTGTTAATATAGAATGAATGAATGAATGAGTAGAAAGCTTAACTTAAAATATTATATGCATAAGCCTCATAAATATGATTTTAAATTCGCTATTACTTTTAATATTCTAGGTGTCTTAATTAACAATGGAATATGTGATATGACGAATAGATTGTTTCATGATGGTCTAGCAAGAAGAGAATATGATTTATGTCTTCTAGTTCTTATTAAGTTTATAGAGTGAAAGCGTGATTTTATTGAGATTCTCATCATGATTTTGGTATTTCGCATGTCGACCCATGAATAACAATGGTCAAGAACCTTAGATGACCGGAGATTTATGTTCAATTGATTGAGCAAAGATCATGGAATTTAATTGTGTGTATGTGTGTTTGTTGGGGTTGTTTTCACCCTAACCAATTGACTAGTCCCTAAGACCGATCAACTAATGTGATAGAGGCATAGATTGGTTGACCTATAACTTTAATGGTCTAGGTCTCAGGTTAAACCCATTAACTAGTTCCTAGAACATTTGACTGGTTGGTCTATGACCACAGTAGCCTTAGCCTTAGGTTAGACACATTGACTAGTTTAACTAAACTGATCGAATGATTCTTAGAATAGTTGACCAATGAGGTTGACCGAATTACTAGTTCACTACCACCGAGAAGATTGGAAGTGCCTTGCCCGATCAACTAGAATATGAAAATGATCGACCGGTCAGTCAACCCATCAACTGGTTTTAAAAACCCACTGACTAGTCTTGGTCAGTTTTGCTTTTCTTACATATTTCTTCCCGAATATGATTTTTTGAGTTTCTTATGCTTGTATAATGACCTAAATGCTTGTAGTTATGATTTTACCTAGATTAATGAAGTTTAAATAATGGATTAAAGTTATTCAAGAGAAATTTTATCCTAGTTGACCAATGTTGACTTTAATTTAGCATTTGGGTCTTTCTCTTGACTATAACAAGCGTAGATAATTAAATAGATAAAAATGGGCTCTTCCTATGGTTAATATTTATGTAATGAATCAAAATTATGGATAATATACCTCTAATTACTTATATCATGGCCTTGTAAGTTAAATGACTTAGAAGTAATAGAAGAAAATAACATGTACATATATGGTTGACGTAAATTGACCCTACCTATAAACGTTGACTTTTACTTAGCTATTGAAATAAATGGATAAATAATTATGAGTTAGGTTGGACTCCAATAGACCTCTAATTGGACCTTCATCTTTGACCTTCGGGATTAAATTGGAACATTCTATAATGAATGGTAAGACTATGGTTAAGAAATAAACTATAGCTTTGACCTTAGCCCTAGGCTTTTACCTCAATTTGAATTATAAAAAAAAGGAATAAATAGAAATCAAATGCTTTCTTGGACATTTATAGATGATTTTCAAATTATATGATTCCACCTTTTGGCATAATTAATCATGTAATAGAATGATCACTTGGAGATATCCTAAATAAGACCACTTGATGATGTGAAAACCTTATATGGGTGCATTGAATTGAAATGGCTTGTTATTGGTGTGAAATTTTTTATGGGCACTATGCGATATGAAATCCCGATCCAATAAGATATTAATCACTTAAAGTAGAATGAACATCATGATAGTTCTGGATTATTTGAACTTTGATTAGCTACTGAGGGTCAGCTTGTCTTCAGGAATTCTACATTTAGGTGGCTTCAGGCGGGATCCTCATTAATCTCGATGCCTTTCCTACTCTAAAAACTGATAATTTGCTAGGAGGTATTGCTCACCACAAAATGGTTATTTGGCATGAGCCAGAACTTATGTCCACCAAGTTTCTTTGGCATGAGCCAAGATATATGTCCACTAGGTTACTTCTGCATGAGCCATGACTTTATGTCCATTTATTTGGTATGACCTCCATGGCATAAAGAGACCATGTGGAATAATACCATCTATTTCTCAATAACTTGGGGTAAAATAATGATATGATTACCTATTACTCAATAAATTTGGGTAAAATAATGTTATGATCACCTATTACTCAATATCTTGGGACAAAATAATTCTATGATCACCTACTACTCAATAAGTTGGGGTAAATAATTATATGATCACATGTTTCTCAATGATTTTATAAAGGAGTTCTATATCCACCTAATGCAAAATAATAATTAGAATGAAACCCAAGAAGTATTAATTGGCCTTATTTTATTTATGCCTGATCCTGGTATGATTAATTTTTCTCATACAAGACTTGTTTTTTCCTATAATTACTTAAAGAACTTATGCCCCACTTAAGGATGAATATGTTGTGTAACTCACATTTACCTTCCTTAAGTTTTATGCCAACCATATGTTTCCCTTGAATCCCCCGTTGTGGTACACTTTTGTGTTTCCAATATGTTTTTGTGAATGATTGCTTGATCTATTACTATTGTAATCATGATCTACCTATTGTAAAATCCATGATTGGAAAGTCGTATATGTAATTCTGATTTTACATCACACTCTAAGTTATACTCTAAATACTACTGTGTGGATAGTCTAAGTAATCCATGCTCCTTAAGAAGGCGGTAGGTATTATATAATCTATATACCTTTGTATGCTGGTATGATTATGATTAAGCATGTTTCCGTGGATCCAAATATGTATTGTACGACCTGTGTAATTGTACATGAATGATATAGTAGGAGAATCACATGGATATTTTGGCAGTTCTTACTATGATCATGTGGTGTGGGTCTTGCTTGTATTATGACTTGTATGATAGTGGTAGGTTAGTTTGCTTATTATGTTTACATACTGATGGGGTTGTTTCTAAAATCCCTTGCGCAATCCCATGAGTAAGAGGTTCGTTACAGGCTTTCTAAGGACAACTGATGATTGGTCCATCCTCCTTTAAGCATAGTTGGGTTGTTGAGTGTAGGCATTCCTAGAGACTTTTCTCTGTGTTCCTTGAACGACCAAGGTGTATCTCATTTGAAATTGATTTATTCTAGTTAATGTATTCTTCTGATATATCTTGTATGGAATTTGGGTCTATGCAGCCCTGGGTTGTAAACCTTGATTTTTCCTATCTCCAAATATTTTCTTGTGCACTCTAGTTTTTCTCTGTGTTTTATTAGTTGGATACTTATCCTTGAACCTAATGTGAGGTAGGTGGTGAAGCGCATATCTTGTGTTAGATAAAGCAATAGTACCCCATTTATCATAGTTTAGATTTGTATTTGTGCTTCCATAATGTTGTAAAAATAAATTTTTTAAGTAGTAAAAATAGGGATGTTACACTTGTGGTGACCAGATCCTTTAGCATCGATACCTCCTAGTACATCATCAGTATCTATAGCAAGAAATATACCTAGATAAGCTAGGATCGCAAGATCAACTAGGATTCTGCCCGAAGGCAAACTAATCCTTGGTAGCTAATTGAGGTTCACAAAATCCATACCCATCATGACGATCGTTCCACTTTAAGTGATAAATATCTCATTAGATCAAGATGTCATGTCACATAAAGTTACGTAAGCAATTTTGCACAAATTAACCGGCCACTTCAATCCAATGCATCCATATAGGGTTCTTATACTTTCTAATGTTCTCAATACAGGTACATTAAAGTGATCATTCCATTTCTTAATCAATTATTCCAAGGTGGAATTCTACAATGTGGATATCAACCATAAATATCCAAACCAACATTCATTTTCCATTTACCTTCCTTTTTGCACAATTCAAGTCTATGTCAATTCTAAGGCCAAGGTTAAAGCTATAGTTTCTGTACTTAACCATAGCCTTGCAATACATTAAAGAAGATTCCAAGTTAATCCTTAAGGCCAAAGTTAAAGGCTCAATTGGAGGTTGATTAGAGAACAATCCGAAATCATATTATTTATCCATTTATCAGAGTATCCAAGTGAGGGTCAACTTACGACCATCACATAAATCCATGTTATCTCCTTCCATGCATGCTAAGTTATTTAAACTTACAATGCTCCACATTTGACGCTATAATATAAGTTGTTAGAAGTTTATTAGACATCGTTATGATTCATTATATAGATACTAGCCATAGGAAGAATCCTTTTTTTTAGCCATCTAATCCTCTACTCATTCCATGGTCAAGAGGAAAGTTAAAATATGATGCTCAGGTCAACTTAGTCAAATAAGATCAATTATATCTTTACTAACTTTAATCCATAAATTAAACTCAGTTATTCCAAGTAAAATTATAGCTACTAGCTTCTCAGGTCATTATCCAAGCATGATAAATGCAAAACATCACATTCAAGAATAAATAAGTAAGAAAAGAAAATTTGGCTAAGATTAATCGATGGGTATCGCTAACTAGGCGATTGGTCTTATGGACTGGTCGATTGGTTAAAGGGCTGCAACATTCCTAGTGGTGGTGAACTAGTTGATCGGTTTGATTAAGCTAATTGATGGTTCTGAATCGAGGCTAAGACTACTGGGGTCATAAAACAACAATTGATTGGTTGATCCAACCAATCGATGGATTTGGTTAGGTTAATCGATAGATTTAAACTGAGACCAAGACCACTGAAGTCACAGGCTAACCAATCAATCGATTGACCCAACCAATTGATCGGTTTGGTGAACTAGTCGATCGATCGGGGCAAAAATAGCCCCTACCAAGCATATCACACCTAAGCTCATTATGCAAACTTTACTCAATCACACCAAACCTAAATCATAACTCACTCACGCTTCTCAAAAAGCAATAATCATAGATTATCATGCAAAACATAAAAAATGTTTTGAGAATCTCAATGGCATAATAAAATCATGCTTGCACCTTATGAATATAAATAAAAGTGAGGAATTCATACATCACATTCTCTTCATGCTAGGCCATTATGCAACAATCTATCATTTATATTGCGCATACTAATATCACTTAAGACACTCATAATATTAAAGGTAATTATAAATCTAAAACCATATTTATGAGGCTTATATAAACAAGACATAAAGTTAAGCTTCCTACCAACTCTTTATTTTATCCCATATATGCCTGCTCTACATATTTTTAACATCAGAACTCATACTTTTATTGGAACATATAACATAAACTTCACTTACTCATACCACTTCCACAAAATAGGGAAGACAATGGCTTACCTCAAAAGAACTTAGCAACCCACTAAAGAGAGCAAAAGTCTTTGAAAACCCAAACCCTTTCCAACACCGGAGCACCTTCTCAAGGGAAATGGAGAACACAAGAGATGAAGCTAGTCCCTCACTCCTTTCCCAAATCTAACCCCGTCTTGCTTAAGATCAAAACAAGAAGGAGGTAGAGAAGAGATAATAAGAGGAAGGAAGATCACAAAGAAAGTTAAGGAGATGAAATGTGGGCAAAGAAAGTATGAATAAAATAGGATAGTTTAGAGATTAAGGGAAAATGGAGAAAATGAAGCCCTTGGGCTCAAATTACTAAGGTTGTTTTGTTGGAAAAAGAAGGGGTAAGGGGTGTATAAATTGAGACCTCCCAAACTCTAGCCCAACTCCAATATTTAAAAGACATACTTTAGAGGATCAAGGCTGCACCTTTCTGACTTTGAGCTCAATTGGTGAAAAATGAAATATTACAAGGCGCTATGCTTCAAAAATTTCAAATCATAAGAATGGAATAAGGACAACAAGGAAAGAGAATTGAAGCCAAAATCTCTAGGGGTTGCAAGGATGATTCTCATGCTTAGGAATCTCAAAGAAGAGAGATAAAAGAAGAAGAAGAAGAAGAAGAAGAAGAAGAAGTCAAAGGTGATAAATTCAGGAAAGTGACTTATGAGAAATTTTCCCTCCACGAATCCATTGAAAATCAATAAAACCGGTTAGGCATGTTATAACACCCCCAAAATTCATTACTGAAAAATTTCTTTTCATAAAAAAAAATTACCGGAAGCAAAAAGTAAAAATAGTGAATGTCGGGGATATAATCGCCACACTTAGTACCAGACCGATTTTCTCCTACCATTTCAATACCAAGGGCTAAGGCTAAAGGAATAGAATACAATTTGTTCGAACTCAAACTTTATTTAAATAAGAATAATGCAAATAATTTTGTTACAAGAATAAAATTTACTATTAGTGGTTATAATAACAGAGATTATTTTAACAAGAGAATAAAAGGTAAAGGAGAAACCTTGAAATCTTCCCGGATAATCCTTACGCTTTTACCTGATGCCCACTTGAATAACGCCTACAATGATCCTACAAGGGACACTGCCCATTAAATAGGTAGGGGTCCACAAATGGAATCCTTCAGCATTATGTAATTGAGTAACTCCTTTAAACCAAATTGAAAGGTAGGCCCACATGCAACACATGATACATAACCCATATAGAATGATAACATACAGACTAATACACAAGGCAACACCTCATACGATAAGAAATACATAACACAAAATCCATGTCCTTAGCAAATCCATCACATACCCAAGCAGGGGCAATCACTAAAGCTAAACTCATGTCATATTAATAGATCATAGTGTGAAATCGATACTTTTGGTCTTAAGCCGTTAATTAATCATTATTTAATCATCGTCTTTCAAATTATATCCACGTGAGTGTGGGAACCCCACTATTATAGTCGGTGGATCGAAAACATACAAAGTAACACGCACCTGACCACTATTATTCGCCGGTAGATCGGTCTCCAGGGCTCCCTGCACCTGGTCACTATTATTCGCCGGTAGATCGGTCTCCCGGGCTCCCTGCACCTGGTCACTATTATTTGCCAGTGGACCGGTCTAGCCCCGACTTACATGGTATTCCACTATTAGTGATTAGTATCTTTTCATAATTTATTAAAATCCAACGTTGGTTTATTGAGCTTAGGATCCCCTACTATTATAGTCGATGAACCGAAAATAGACAGGACAAAATGCACCTGATCACTATTATTCGCCGGTGGATCGGTCTCCAAGGCATCTTGCACCTGCCCACTATTATTTGTCGGTGGACCAATCTTGGCCAGGCTCAATTCTCTTTCACTTTACGTAATTAATACTTTATTCGTGTCTTATTCAACAAGTTCACTTATTCAATTCGAGGTAAGGGAAAAAGGTCACAAATCTAGAGACACAAAGATATACTGGCCAGATAATCAAGCATTCCATGTCAAAGATCATAGCATACACAGAACCCTAACACATACTTCAAACATATTTATCACACATTTCCATCCATACTTAAAACCAGGCACCCTCTTGCATAATTATGAGATAAACACTATATCACACTCTTAATTATCCATCCAATCCTAGGTTGTGCCCCGCTCTTATGAGACTCACCGACTTACCGAATACTCTTATCTTATTATTCACAATTACTTATGTCTGATTATGAAACTCATTTAATCCATTGACATACGAAACACAAGTTACCGATTTACCTTTATCATCTTTATAAAATTACTGAAATACCCTTTACTTGTAAAATTACTAAGTCATCCCTTTTTATTTGCCAAATTACCATATTACCCTTCATGTTACATAATTACCAAAATGCCCCTTACATGTGTTAGATTACCAATTTATCCTCCATACTTATTAAATTCATCAAATCGCCCTTTTGGTTGGCTAAATTACTAAATTGCCTTTCTTCATTATTACAATTACCATTTTGTCCCTTTTACTTACAAAATTACCAATTTACCCTTTCTTTATGCCAAATTACCAAAACACCCTTCCCCTTTACTAATTACCAAGTTACCCCTTTACTTTACAAAATTACTATAATACCCTTTCATTTATGCCAAATTACCAAAATGCCCTTCTCATTTATTAAATTACCATTTTACCCCTTTACAAAATTACCAAAACACCCTTCTCTTTTATCAATTACCAAGTTACCCCTTTACTTTACAAAGTTACCATAATACCCTTTTCTTTGTACCAAATTACCAAATACCTTTCCCCTTTATTAATTACCGAGTTACCCCTTTACTTTACAAAATTACCATTATACCCTTTCCTTTATACCAATTACCTAAATACCCTTCTCCTTTATTAATTATCAGGTTACCCCTTCACTTTACAAAATTACCATAATACCCTTTCCTTTATACCAAATTACCATTTTACCCTTTTACTTTACATAATTACCAAAATATCATTCCTTTATACCAAATTACTATTTTACCCTTTTACTCTACATAATTGCTAAAATACCATTCATTTATACCAAATTACCATTTTACTTTACATAATAACCAGAGTATCCTTCCTTTATACTAAATTACTGTTTTACCCTTTTTCTTTACATACTTACCAAATTAATTACCACTTTACCCTTTTACTTTAAATAATTACCAAAATACCCTTCCTTTATATCAAATTACTATTTTACCCTTTTACCTTATATAATTACCAAAATATCTTTTCTTTATACCAAATTATTGTTTTATCGTTTTACCTTACATAATTACCAAAATACCCTTCCTTTTACTTTACATAATTACCAAAATATCCTTCCTTTTAGTTTACATAATTACCAAAATACCCTTCCTTTATACCAAATTATAGTTTTACCCTTTTACCTTTACATAATTACCAAAATACCCTTCCTTTTTTATTAATTTACCAATATACCTTCTTACTCCCAAAAATTACCAAGTTACCCTTTTTTATATAAAATTACTAAAAAGCCCTCCTTACTTTTTCATTTACCATTTTATCCCCTTTACTCTTGTAAATTACCATTTTACCCTTATTATGCCAATTTTACCAAAATACCCTCATTATATAAATATTAATATATATGATCCATATACATCATCAAACACCACCAACTATTATTATTTATCGCAATACTCATTAGCATCTACCACACCCACTTACGTAGGCCACAACTTTAGCACAAGAAAATTTACCAAAATGCCCCTAGGGCTCATATTGACATTATTTATGCAACAAATGGCCACAGTAGCATATCATATTGTACATATGCATTTAATATCATCATTGATAACAAGACTCCTTCCCTTAAGCATTATTTCTACACATGACACATAAATTATCATGGTTTTCTTTTCACCAACCAACATATGCCACTAAACACATCATATTTAACAACATATATCATGCATACAAATATATTAAAACTTTAACGTGCTAGCATACGTATATTTATACGTTATAGTAGGATATAACAACTACCTTATTTTCCACAATTATCAAACCTTATCGGTACCCCAGTTAAAGGTTCAATCTTTGAACAGAAAAATTAATACTTAAAAATAATATCAATATTTATCATATTAGAAGTAGAAAAATCAAAAGAATAAGCCTTTATCAAAACTCAATTAAAAACATAATATTATTAACCATTATTATACCTTAAAAATTAATCCAAACAAGGTTTAAATGATTGTAGAACTCAAGCTGCATAAGCAGCGTGAGCTACATGTAGAGTTGAAGGGGGAGAAGGGATTGAAGGGGGGAAGTGGAGGAAGGGAGGTGTTGGTTCGGTTAGGGTTTTGGGGGTTAGGTGGAGAGCTTGTGGTGGGGGGTTAGGGTAGTGGTTGAGTGCAGGGAGGTAGTAGGGGTGTAGGTGGTGGTCGGGGGTCGTTGATCGATGATCAGCGACCTAGGGCGGCAGTGGGAAAGTTGCGAAAATGGTTGCAAGGGTGGTGGAGGAGAAGAAGGAAGGGAAAGGAAGAAGGAAAATGAAGGGTTGTGGGGCTAGGTTTCAACCAAGGGAGACAAGGTGGTGGTAGGGGAGGTTCTAGGGAGTATATTGGTAGTCGTGGTGGTGGCGGATGGTGGTGGTGTAGGGTGGAGGCCGAGAAGGGGAGAAGAAAAAGAAAAAGAAGAAGGGTGGTTGCAAGGGACGTGTGGGGGTGATGGGATGATGCAAGGAGGTGGTGCAGGTGGTTGTTTGGGCGGTGGCAGTGGCAGTTGAGGGTGGCGGAGTAAAAACAGGGGAAGGGGAGAAGAGGGGAAGGAAGGGAGAAGAAAACTTGGTTGGGAGGTGAGGGAGCTCGAGGTAGAAGGAGAATGAGTAGGAGAGAAGAAGAAAAAGAAGAGGGAGAGGAGGAGAGGTAGGCGACGGCTAGGTGGTGGAATGGAGAGGTTGGCAGTTGCAGGGAGAAGGAAGGGCATGTGATGCAGGGGCTTGTATGGTCTAAAAATGGAAGGAAATGAATGTGAGGAGAGAGATGGAGAGAGAGCAGGCTGTAGGAGCAGGTGGTGGTAGGCGGTTACAACAGGTTAGCTATGGCGGATAGGTTTGGCGGAGGAGGATGGAGGAAAGAAGAAGAAGAAGAAAAGGAAAGGAGAGGTAGGTTGTAACACCCCCAAAATTCACTACTGAAAAATTTCGTTAATTAAAAGGAAATTAGCGGAAGTAAATTAATAAACCGTGAATTTTGGGAGTATTACCGCCACACTTAGTACCAGACCGGTTCACTCATACCGTTCCAGTACTAAGTGCTAAGGCTAAAGGAAAATGAAATACAATTTGCAAGAATTTCAACATACTTAAATCAGAGTAGCGTATCAAACATTTACAAGAATAAAATCCACCAATGGTGGTTACCGTATCAACATATACATTTAAAACCAGAAATTTCAGAGAGAGAGAGAGAAAACCCTAGTAGTTCTGGATGATTCCTTACTCTCCTTCCCGTTGCCCACTTGAGTAGCACCTGAAAAGACCTGCAAGGGACACTGCCCATTGAATAGGCGGGGGCCCCACGAATGGAACCCTTCAATACTACGGTACTGAGTAACCCTTTAAAGTCCCACTTAAAAGCAGGCCTGCAATGCAACACATGAAACAAGCTACATACATATGTAATAAGAGGTGCATACATAACCATCACATGTATAACAAGTCATAAGTCATGATCGATACCTCTGGGCCTTAAGCCAGATCATAGTGTAAAACCAATACATTCGGGCCTTAAGTCATTATTCCACCATCATTCAATCAATCTCATATTTTATATCCATGTGAGTGTGAGAACCCCACTATTATAGCCGGTGGACCGGAAAGTATACACTCAAGGCAGAACGCTCTTGACCACTATTATTTGCCGGTGGACCGGTCTCCAGGGCAGAACGCTCCTGGCCACTATTATTTGCCGGTGGACCGGTCTGGCCCCGACTCACATGATGTTTCACTATAAGTGATTAGTATTTTTTCGTAAATTTATTCACATACATAACTGGTTTTATTGAGCTCGGGACCCCCACTATTTTAGCCGGTGGACCGGAATATATATATAATCATCATCCAGGGCACAACGCTCCTAGGCCACTATTATATCCGGTGGACTGGTACTCAATATCACTTGCCAGGGCAATACGCTCCTGGGCCACTATTGTAACCGATGGATCGGTACTCATTATCATAAGTCATCTGGGCCCGGCTCATTAATCTTTCACTTTCGTTATTAGTATCTTTCCTTTCCTTAATCAGCACAACAATTATATTTAATTGCCTTGGACGGGAGATCAATAACCCGGGACACAAAGGTACACCGGTCGTACCGGTGCGTATAAGCTACTCGGTACCCTTCAACCACGAACCCAGGAACGCAAAGGTACCCTGGTCGTACTGGTGCGTAAAGCTAACTCAGTACCCTACCGACAAGGACACCTAATCCATAAGTATGCATATCCCCTAACTAGATCCGTAGAGCTAGAAAGAGTAAGATATAGGGCCTTGCTGGGGCACAAAGGCACACCAGCAAATACCAGAATAATCGTGGACTAAACCACGTCCTTAGGGTAGCGACCCCTAAGGAGTCACCATTCCCGATCTCGAGGTCTTTCACTTTAAGTAATAGTGTCTTAATTAAAGTGATCATGAAAAGCACAATAAGCAGATACTTATTCACTTTTAATTGTTATGATATCATTAATCGTTTCTTATTCGAATGATTAGCCAGGATATCACAGAGAAAACCATTAAGGCCATACTAATTATCAAATACTCTTACTTAGCTAATCAACATTATTTAAATCATATTATAATGGTCCACAATCACAACGACATGTTAGGTACAAATCACTCATTTACCCCTTACTTATATAATTGCTAAGTCATCCCTTCCTTACTTGACAAATTACCATATTACCCTTTAGGTTGCGTAATTACCAAATTACCCCTTATTCGGTTTAGGTTACCAAGTTATCCCCTACACTTTTTAGATCACCATTCACCCCTCATAATTGCTGCACTTAACATATATCCCATTTGGTTGGTTAGGTTACTCTTTTGTTACAATTAACAACTTGCCCTTAAATTGGATAAATTACTAAATTACCCCTCTTCGCTATTATGATTACCAATTCCCCCTTTAGTAGGTTAAATAATTACTAAATCACCCTTTAGTCGATTAATTACCAAATTGTCATTTTCCATTATCATAATTACCGAATTGCCCCTTAGTTGGTTAAATTACCAAATTACCCTTTTTCCATTGTCATAATTACCATTCTACCCTTCTCAATTATTATAATTACCATTTTACCCTTCTCCATATTTATAATTATTAATCTGCCCTTCTCCATCTTTATAATTACCATATTACCCCTTTAATCCCAAAATTACCATAATACCCCTTACTTATAAAATTACCCTTTTCGCCATTCATTTATAAAATTACCATATTACCAATTAGGTATGAAATTACTAGTTTGCCCCTCTACTTCCAAAATTACCATAATGCCCTCCTTCATCTAAAATTACTATTTTACCCCTACTTCCAAAATTACCATTCTTACCACTTACTTATAAAATTACTATATTGCCCTTTGACTCCCAAATTTACCGCTTTACCCTTTTCTCCCAAAAATTACCATAATACCCCTTTACTTATAAAATTATCATTTTTCCATTTAATCATAAAATTACCATATTATTCTTTTACCTCAAAAATTACAATAATACCCTTCGTTCTCACAATTTACAATTTTATCCATTTACTTATAACTTATCATTTAACCCCTTTCTTTTGAAATTATCAAAATACCCTTTTCACTTATAAAATTTCCACTCAACCCCTTTATTCACCATTTTTATGAATTTACCAACCCTACATAAAATAACAATATTAGCACTCCATTCTTATCACTTAACTCCACCAACTTGTCATTATTCAACACAATACTCATTAGCAACTACATATATTAGATCCCATACTTCATATTACTAAAATACCCTTAGACAATAATAATACACATGCATTAGCAACATAATACATCATAGACAAGCATTTAATATTTCCATCAATAATCAACTCCTTCCTTAATTATCATACCTACACATGGCACAAAGACTATCATGCTTTTCCCTTTTTCTCATCAAACAATATAACAACCATCTATATATCATGCTAGGCATCACATAACATGCATAAAATCATAATAAAATTCCTAATGTGCTAGCATACGTTTTCATGCATTTAAGGGAGGTTTAATGATTGCCTTAATCCCGCAAAGTACCAAATCTTACTGGTATCCCGGTTAAAGATTCAAGCTTAATTAACAATTCAACACCTAAAAATAATATCAATAATTATCATGTTAGAAGTAAGAAATTAAAAAGGGTAACACTTTATAAAATATTTGTTTAATAATAATACAATTAAATTAATTATCAATATACCTCAAAATTAGCCAAAAGAATTACAAAATAAAGGGAGAGCTCACGCTACATGAACAACATGAGTCTCATGCAAAAATGGGAGGAGAAAGGGTTTGAAGGGGGTGAGATAGAATGGAGGAGAGGTGGCTCGGTTTAGTGACTTTAGGCTAAAAAAAGAGATAGGTGGGGGAGGTTTCAAGGTAAGGAAATGGTGCAAGAGTGAAGAGGGGGTGTAGGTGGAGGCTAAGGGTGGTTTCATGGCGGCATAGGGCGGCGGTGACGGTGGCGGCGAAGTTGGCTGCCGAGGTGGAGGGGCTGAGAAGGAAGGAAAAGATGAGGGAAAAAGAAGGGTTAAGGGGGCGTTTTCGGCCAACTAATGCATAGTGGTGGTAGAGGGGGTTGCAGGGTGTCAAACGGTGGGTTGGGTGGCGGTAGAGGTGGTCGGACAGTGGCGAACGGCGGCGTTACAGGTGGGCTGTCGAGAAGGGTGAAAAACAGAGAGAAAAATAAGAGGGGAGGAAGAGGGCTGCGAGATGGATATTGGGGTGGTGCAAGGTGGTAGTAGAAGGGTGCAGGAGGTGGTTTAGGGGCTGGGTGTGGCGGTCAGAGTGGCGGAGGGTGGCGACGTGGAGAGAAAACAGAAAAAAATGGGAAAGAAGGAAGGAGAGAAGAGGGAGCTCGGGGGAAGGAAGATGGCTCAAAAATAAGGCAGAAAAATGGACGAAGGGGAGAAGAAAAAGAAGAGGAAGGGTAAGGGGTAGATGGCAGTGCATAGGGTGGCAGGGAGAGGGTGGCGATGGGGAGGAGAGAATTGCAGACATGGATAGGGTGCAGGGGTAGCTTGGCTCAAAATAGGGGAGAAGAGAATGGGGTAGAGAGAGGGAGTAGCAGGGGGCAGGTGCGGTGGCAGGCGGCGGCAGTCGCAGGTGGTCGGGCGGCGGCTGCAGGTGGTCGGGCTGCTGTCGATGCCTGGGGAGAAGAAGAAAGAAGAAAGGAAGGCTGTGGCGGCCGGTCGGGGGAAGGGAAAGAAGGCTGGCTGGCCGGTCCAGGGGGAAAAGAAAAAAAAAAGGGGAGCCGGCCGGGTCAATCGTGCGCGAGAGATGGAGGACAAGAGGGAGAGGTGGGCCGAGGCCCACCGCGCAGGGGAGGGCTGGCTTGGGTGTGGCTGCTCGAGGGAAGAACAAGGAAAAAGAAAGGAAGAAAGAGGGAAAATGGAAAAAGGGCAAAAAGGGAAATGAGAAAATAGGAAAAATAAAATAAATTAATTTATAAAATCATAAAATGTAATATTCTTGATAAATTATTTAATTTAATAATTTAATTCATTATAATCTAATATATTAATTTAAAAAAGGATAAGGTTAGTAAAATATTAGTTTGAAAATTTATTTAAATAAAAATATCATGATAAAATAACAAAATATCTCTTTTAAATTTACTAAATATTCCCATCCAAATTTATATACTCACAAATCCATAAGTTAATTAAATTAGATAATTTTAAAAGCTAATTTATTTCAAATAAAAACTATTTATTAAATTATTGGTTTTCTAAAATTTTGGGGGATTACATAGGCCGGCCAGGTAGGGGGAGAAAGAAAGGATGGGCCAGCCTGCACGCAAGGGAGAGGGGAGAAAAAAGAAAGAAAGATTGGGCTAGCCCAGCCAGGGGGGGAAGGAAGGAAAGAAAAGAAAAAAGGGAGATGGGCGGGAGTGCCACACGGGAGAAGTGAGGAGGAAGGGTGGAAGTGGGTCGGTCAGCGGCCCGACATAAGGAGGAAGGGAGTTGCGACCTGGCAGCCCGAAGGGGAAGAAAAAGAAAAAAAAAGGATGAAAAGAAGAAAAAAGGAAAAAAGAAAAAAAGAAAATGGGGAGGAATAAAAAAAATAAATTTTGAAATAATGGAATTTAATATTTTTGATATATAAATTAATTTAATAATTTAATTTTTTATAATTTAATATATTGGTTTAAAAAGGTTAATTTTAGTAAAATATTGGTTTGAAAAATTATTGAAATAAAATGAGTATGATAAAATAACAAAATACTTATTTTAATGTATTAATTATTCATATCCATTTTTATATGCTCAAAAATCCATAAAATAATTAAATTAAATAAATTTAAAGGTTAAATTATCCCAAATAAAGTTTATTTATTAAATTCTAGGTTTTAAAATTTTGGAGTATTACACATGTTCAATAGATTCTTAAAAATCATCAAGAAACCTATAAGGAAAAAAATCATGATGCGGCAAATTTTATGGGGAAAGATCCGCAGTGAAGATCGAGCCTGAAGAACGACCATTTTAGCCGGTTCGTCAGGTTTCAAAACTTAAATTTAAGGAACAAACTAATCGATTGATACCTCCAAATCAGTTGATTTGATTTCCCATAAAGCTAACTATCTTGAAAAATCCAAGCTAAGCTTAATCAAAGCTATACCAACCTTAGACACACCTCCAAAATAAGATCAAATACACTCAGATATCAATCAAATTAAAGACTTTAAAAAGTAGAGTATTAAGCAGTATGACTAATTACACCTTAAAGAATGAAGCAATAGTAAATGTGTATTAATAAATTGAAAACTACGAAGAAATTAAAACATTAACAATAATAAAATTTCTTCAATTTATATGTTCACATTCAATTAATGAATTTCACATACATATAGTACACATAAAGGTAAGTTTAGTAAGAAAATTGGTTGACTTAGCCTATATGCTAAGTACATACAAATGCATTAACTAATTACAAACATTAAGTATAGAAACTTGGCGAAACTATAAAAAAAAAGCAAATCAAAATGAAACAATTGAAAGTTCAGGGAAGAAAATTACCAACATGCAAAATTACGTCATGGTCAAAAATGCAAAACATTAATCTTTATAGAGTCATATGCAAAAAAGATTAATCTTCAATTTTATTCTCTTTTATGCAAATTCATAATGATAAGCGAAATTTGACTGTAGAGAAGAAGGGGGTGAAAGAAAAAGAAATGTGAATAAATGATTTTAATTAGTATTAACTTCTCAAGTATGAAAGTAGCACAATAAAAATATAACAAAGTATGTTTTAAGAGTGGGGAGATGACATCCAGTTATACTATGTTCCCTAATTTGAAAGCCAAACTAAAACCATAATTCTTACTAAAAAAATTAATTAGTGCACTCATGTTATTTTTTACTGATAATTAAATAATAAAAGCTAATAACAATACAAAATAAAATATAATCATGGCATAATATGGAATAAAAAGTACATAAATATTATCATAATAATAGCAATAAGAATGATGACGATGATACAAATAATATCAACAATAAATTTATCATACTCTTGTGTCAACATTTTTATTATTTTGTATTGTTTTGGATTTTTATTACTTGATTATCAAAAAAAATCAAGGAACTAATATACATACTTTTAAAAGAATTTGGGTTTCAAATTTAGATACATAGCATTATTGGGGGATGCCACCAAATAAAAAAGGAAAAAAAAGTAGGAAAAGGTGGTGGTTGATATGTGAATATATATATATATATATATATATATAGAGAGAGAGAGAGAGAGAGAGAGAGAGAGAGTTTTATTCATTCAATTTTTTATCTTTTAAATTTAAAATGAAAATTAGTTGGGATCTGAGATGGATAATAGATCGATTTTGAGGTTTTAGGCACATTATTTAGATTCTTATATTTATTTATTTATTTTATCTATTATTTTAGTAGTTTCATTGTGTTTGTTTTGGAAATTGAAAGTATGATAGGAATGAATAAAGTGAGAAGTTATCGTAGTTACTATTTTGAAAATTATTGCTTTTAGTTATTTTTAGATGGTTAATGCTTTTAATTAAGCCTTATTCTTATTAAGTGAATTTTTTTTAATAATTGAATGTATAGAAGGACAAGAAAAAAAATAGAGTGACATTTTGGATAATCTAGGTTGTGCATATCCTAAGGCCCCGTTATTTAAAATTATTAATGAATAATAGTAATAGACAATTAGTTTGTTAATCTCGTGTAATGAAAGGTCTTCTTAGATGTTGTAGACTAATTTTAGGGAAAATTATTAATTATTTAAAAATAAAATTGAGATCAAGAAAATCTTATTTCTAAAGAAATCAAATGTTTATCGTATTTGGTAAAAAAAAACATAGAAAAATGATAGCGAAATGAATTTAACTAAAATGGGAATGAAAGATGACTCTATATGCATATATTATGCCATTGACCAAAAAATGTCGTGAATATTTTACCCTTCCCTTACTTGAATTTCTTGTCATTCTCCATTCTCTTATATTGGTTTAGTCTTAATTTTTGTTGGAATCGGTTTCCTTATTCTAGAATCTTTGGCTCTCATATTCTAGATTTATCATATTCTGCTAAATGCTTAGCAAAATATATGACATTTTCTCTAGGCTTGATGTTCTTTGTTATTATCACCATATACACATTGTCTTTTGTAGAAGGAAGGGAAATACTATGTATTGTCAATTAGTTTGATTTAAATAATCATTACTTCTAGCTTCCATGCTAGTTATAGTATAAATTTTATCTTCCAACACACATTCATAACGATTAAGCACATTTTCCTTTCAGTAATGGCAACCTTTGGTAGGTAAATTGTAGGGCTCAATCAAAAGCATTCAATTCGATATTTTCGGAAGTGTTATTGGTGAAGGCAATTATGTTGTTTTGGTGAGTAAAAAAGTATATTAATAGGGATGCAAGGAGATTAGAAAATCAAGCATATATTATTTTGTTATAGACTAGTCACATATAGATTAGCTTATATTGAAATTAGTGAGGAAGAAATAAAAATTTGTAACTATCAAGGAAAAAAGGTAACTAATGTAGCTAACATAAATATAGAGATAATGTGCAATATTTCTAAAATGCTACTCATATATTTGCAATTATTATCATTAAATATTTACTTTGCTGTAGGAGAAATACATTCTAAATTAATCTTAATAAATTAGGATAATAACGTATCATTAATATTCTCATACAACACATTTTTTTTGCAATTTTGCACAGTATGGTTTTTTCCTATGCAAATAAAACATATTTCAATAGGCTTTAGGGACTGTGATTAGGGTTTGTTCATGTTTTAGGTTACTTTGTATTTGATTTTTCTTTCTTTCAAATTAGCATTTTTCTTCATGTTTTTACTTGGATCTTTTGGGTGCATTGACTCTTGCTTTAGGGGCACATTGGGTGCCTTTGGTCTTTTCTATTATTGCTTAGTTTGTAACATGTTGTAGTAGTTATAGTTATGTATCATTTATGTCCATTTAAAAGGTCAAAAAATATGTCTGGGTAGAAGGATTTGTAATAGATAGAAATATTGAATGTATTGAATGGTTTTCGATTTAAAGTAAAATATAGAAAATTAGAGAAAATTTGTAAAGAAAAGGGCTAATTCTATAAAAATAACATAATCTTCTATTGATAAATAGTAGAGATAGCATGTGTGCCTATGAATTAAAAATCCAACAGTATATCTCAAATGTACTTGTCGCAGTAGAATGCTAAAAATGATATAAAAACGATGAATTTATTTCAATTTTAATTAAATCTAATAGATTAATGCTATATATTTGTAGATGAGCTATATGTATATTAATGTCAAAACATTAATGTAAAGAATATGTTACTTCGTAGTATAAGAGAAGATGACGCACGCCTTTTGTTTTCTTACTTTAATACTGTTTAAATGGAAAATTATGTAATTGATATTACATTATTAGGAGAATATATTTACGTATCCATAGGGTATTAAATATATGTACATAAATATTGATTTTGTTTTTGGAAAAAGTAAAATATAGAAATTCAAATAAAATTTGTAAAGAAAAAGGTAAATTTTATAAAAATAGCATTTTTTTATTAATATGAAAATATAGTATTCTATCGCAATATCTCATAGTAGTAAAACGTTAAAAAGGGTATAAAAGGAAGAATTTGTTTTAGTTTTAAATAAATTAAATATATTAATGTCATATAGCAATATTAATGTCAAAACATTAATGTCGGGAAGATGTTACTCTATATTATAGATAAGAAGAGGCGAGTTTTATTTATTTATTATTTTACTTTGATGTCACTTTAGCTAATAAATCTCAATTAAACAAAAAATTATGTAACTTTGATGGCTAAATATTGTTTAAATGAAAATTTATGTAACTTATATTGCATTAAATATCATTTAAAGTTGAGTTATGATGTAATTGGAATTTGTCTATATATAGGTATAATGAGAATCTTAGATTGAAGGAGTCTTACGATCGAATTCATAATAAGAGTGGTCATATGTGATTTCCTCGTTGCTGTAAAACTTATTAATGAACATTCCTTTCATCATCATTCTTATTCAGCTATTGTGAAAGTATGTCAAAATTTGTTAGAGTTTTACTTGTATCTGTGTGTGGTGCATGCAAATCGAGAATATAACTTTGTTGGTGATAGGCTGGTAGCTTAGTTCATATAGGTCAAACTTTTTTTTTTATGGTCTTTACATCTTTGATGTCTCTTCCATGGAGATTGTATTACTCTTATGGTTTGACCTAAGTCCGTTCATGTAACCTAATATTTGATGATCCAATTCGATATCCTAATCAATTTGATCTAAAATATCAAATAACCGATCCGATATTTTTTTAAATTAAATATTTGATCTAATAAATAAAATATTAAATAAATTAGATTTTTGATTTGACAAATACAAATAGTATTTGATCTTTCTCCTTATATGCAAAACAAAAATAAAAATACTGAGTGTCATAGATAATCAGAATACTATTACCGCCTAATATTTATTTATTTTTATAATGAATATAGAACTATTTTCGTTTTTGGTTGTTGAATTTTTACATTATAAACACTTTTTGATTTTGTCGTTTAAAAGTATTAATCACTAATAGTAGTAGTAGGTAACAGTAGATGGCTTACAGAATTTTGGAGGATCGGATATGAGCCCCTCGATAGATTCATATACGCACCTCTGACCTCTGAGCCCAGAAAAAAAAATTTTTTGAGCGACGGGGACGGAAGGAAGGAAAAGGGCCAAGGGGTTTGACGCATGAACAGCACAGGGAGGAAATTAACGAATGGGCGTTAGTCACGGAAGAATATTGCTTAACTTAAAGAGGAAGCGTTTAACAAACTGACAGGGATATATGTAGATGTAGAGAAATAACCATCCCTTCCTTCCCATTGATATAATCCTACACAGTAATCATTTCATTCCGTCTCCCTCTCAACCTACGAATTTAAACTCGAAACCCAACCAACCATAACCACGCCGGCGACCCAGTTCCCTGGAGACAGACTATCTAACCCACCAACCCCTCACACCTAGATCTAGACCCTTATTTGTCCCAGAACATGGGTTTGTTTTAATGGACCCCCGTCCCTCGTGTTAGGTACCGGACCCCACCGTTCCCCAAAAATCCACTATCCCCCCAGCGCCCCCCCGACCCCGACCCATATTTTCTCAGTTGGTTACGTTCACGTACCTTGCATCCCCAAACCCCGTCTCCCTCATCTCTTATTCCCTATTTGAATACAAACAAACCGCATTCATGAATCATGAGCCGTCTTCCACCGTTCCTTTCTCCTTCCTCCTCTTGTAGATATCTCTGCGCCCCTCTCCAGCCTGTGCGTAGGGGATACGTTCGAAAAACCTACGCATTAGATCCGTACGCACTAATTCCTCAGCATCGTCGATCAATTATCAGTTGTTAGTACTTGATTGGTTGGTAATAATTAATTGTAGCCCCCAGTGATTATTCATGTACCGCCTCTTTTTTGTTGTTGTTCTGCTTCCTCTTCCCCTTTCATAGTTTCAATGCCATTTGCTTTAATTTGCATTTCTTTACGTACCAATTTCTTCTTCTTCTTCTTCTTTTTATATATAAAAAAAAAACTAAAGAGTTCTCTGTTTTTTTCCCTTTCGTACTCTGAAAAATTTAGGCAATCGAAGGATGAAGGGGTTAAGGAGAATGCCGATAAGTATGGTTGTGCTGCTGCTAATGATGTCGACCGCGCCATTATTAGTCTGCTCCGAGAAACTTTTGGTTGGCATGACTTTGGTCCGGCGTGCCAGAGATCTTGGCGCCTGTAAGTTTTGGGTTTTCCCTTCCCTTTTGTTTTTTGTTTGGGTGGGGCGGGGTGGGGGTCATTATTACCCTTTTTGTTTTGTGGGGGTTGAAGACTTTTTGAATTTTACCGTCTGGATTACGGTGGAGGGAAATTACTAATAATGGGAAATAATAATTGAAGATTGCTTGGATGGGAGTCTACCTGCGTATCATTTACACACAGGATTCGGCTCTGGTGCAAGTAACTGGCTTCTTCAGTTTGAGGTAACTATAATCACTTAAGTACGTTTCTGTTCTATTCTTTCATCTTATTCTATATGCATATGTGTGTGTGTGTTTTTTTTTACCTTTTTTTTTTCCCCTACTACTACTACTTTCCATGCTGATGAGTGATGACACTTTCGCTCCGGTAATTAAGAATATAAAAAGTTTCGATGCATTAGATTTTCGTAAGGTAAGTAATGCGCGCGCCGTTCACAAGACACGACTTTTTAACGGACAGGTAGGCCTCGTTCGGTAAATCATGTGAGCGGGCGAAAGGTGAAAGCAAATCATAATATGTTGCTCGTTGTTTACTATTTTTTAGTTTATCTTTCGGTTTTCAAATAGTTTATGGTACGAGTACGAAATTTGACCAAATAAAAAATAAAAACTGTTAGGCCACATGAGTAAAATTATTCCCCTCCCTCCCTCCCAAGTCTTCTCTTGTTATACTGTTTCTAAATCAACGTCTCGTTCCGTATGAGTCGCTTCCGAATACGGAGATTCCAAGCCGAGCTATAGTTTCAAAACTCGCACCAAATTTCCCTACTCCCTATTCCAACAACATATGCTGTATACACCAAATTCCAAACAAACCTAGACAAAGACGGCACGTGTTTCTTTCCCTTCGCCAACGTTTTGACTCCGATCGTGCGAAGGCAGACGGACAAGTTAGGGATTTGCCCCGGTTTCGTTTTGCTGTGTGCTTTCCTTCGGAGGGTCACGGGTACGTGATTCTTGCTCCGCGAAATCAAGCTACGTGCCAACGTAACAGTGCTGCTACCTAACCAGCTATTTTGCGTGGTCCAGTTTCTCAAACCACCCATGAAGTACTGCTATGCATATATCGGCGTTAAAAAAGAAAAAAAAAATGACTTCCCAATCTGAAAGATATTATCAGTTTTTACGCCGGTCAGATGTACGTAAATTGTGAGATATATTTTAAAAATTTTAGAAATATGTATTTAATAAAAATCGAGAAAGTTTTAGAAGTAGTCGATTTTCTGATCGGTAACTTTATAAAAATTAAATATTTATAGTGTGATCGTTCGATTTACTATAATTATTTTATTTTAAAGGATGCTTGTACCTGATACATGAGATATTTTCCTATCTGAATCTTTATAAAAATTATGCGAAACACTTTCGAATTATATAAGAAAGGAATCCAAACAAAAAAAAAATCTGACTTCCATCATGCTGTATGTTTCTTTCTCCACCCTCGATGTCCTGCGTTTTCGCTTTCCCTTTCTTCTTTTTCCAAGGCGTTTGATGGTAAACTTGTTTTTACTTACAGCAGTCAGCAGACGACTAGTAGTGGATTCTGAGATGTGGATAGTGTGTGGTCTGGCTTTTTCTGCTCAGAAAGTTATTCGTTTGTGTGGACTTGTGATTCTAGGAACTGTGAACACCCCCCTCCCTTTTCTCTCTCTCTCGTGGAGTAAATTTTCGTTCGAGGAAAAACAGAGATTTTATCTTGGCAGAGGGATTCCCTCGAATTGCTGGCCCGACCAAAGCGGGGCAGATTACGGGCTTTATGATTTTCTATTTGGCCTTCTTTTTTTTTTTTTTTTGGAAATAGTAGTATTAATTATTTATTTTTTGGGTCCCGGTCTAATCAGTTAATGACTAAACTAATGACCGACTTTTGGGATTGCTAACTTGTATTGACGGGCATCGGTGACTGGCACTGAAAAACTTGAAAAAGTGGTCTATCGTAGCTGCTCCATGTAGATTTTTATTCAAAGTAGTTTGATATGATGATAAGACAGAACTTAGATGCATTTGGGCAATCAGGGCATAATCCAGTAGCTAAAGTCTCGACTTGTAGTTATCTTAAGTCCGAATTTTAAATATTATCTATAAATATAAGACACCTTTTTTTTTAGTAATAATTATAATTATAGTACTTATAATATTGTGTCCATCCTCACAAGCTCTTTATAAATAATAAAATTTTAAAGCATTCAACAAATAAGCATATATACCATTAGAGACCGTACATGTTCAGAAAGAAGCACTTTGTTCTTATCTCATCTGTACCTATAATATTATTTTTTCTTATGAACCTATGAAAGTTATTATTTGCATAGTGTGAGGAATAATTTCAGTACTTCTAATTATATGTCTTAGGGCTTGTTTGGTACGAGGGTAATAAGGGTGGAAAATTTTTTCCTCTATTTTATATATTTTATATTATTTATTTAATAATAATAAATATATTTTTAATGTAATACCCATTTTAGATCAAATTAAGATCTAAAATGAGTATTTATTATAATAAAAATATTTAATTTTAAATAAATTATATAAGGTATATAAAATATGGAGATAATTTTTCCACCCATATTACTCTCGTACCAAACAAACCCTTAGACTTTTCAAACATGCCAAAATTTATCATTATATATATAATATTCAAATAACACTCCTTCCTTGAGCTTATTACTCTAAATCAATAGTACAATACGTTTATTCTAATTTACTATAAATGTTTCCGGATGAATAAAAAAAACTAGGGAGTGTATGTCAAAAAAATATCGAAATAAATTACTTCATTGTATCCTTAATTTAAAAGATTATTTCCCACACAAGGAGCTTATAATGTGTGGTAGTACATTTTATGTAATGACATGCAATCTTCCTTAATAACTATATAGGCTGGACTATAGGTAAATTGTTGCCTCTTTCAGGTGAATG
Source organism: Tamarix chinensis (assembly GCA_030549775.1). Taxonomy (NCBI): domain Eukaryota; kingdom Viridiplantae; phylum Streptophyta; class Magnoliopsida; order Caryophyllales; family Tamaricaceae; genus Tamarix; species Tamarix chinensis. The sequence goes on from CM060176.1 coordinate 95,994,670, forward strand.
TGATGTATTCATTTTCAGTGAAACCGGTCTTTATCTTTGAAAAAAAATGTTACAACACATGTCATATAAATGTCAATACATACTATTTCAGTCCTTTGCAACATTAGGGCGGGTCTGATCCAAAATTGTTAGATTTGATAGACTTAAGATGGGTTTTGTATTTATATATATACTTAAACGAGCTTGAGTTCAAGAGTTGTGAATTGGGACATGATTTGCAGACCTATTACGTTATATATAAACAATATGTATTTTTAATTAGTGCAATCTTTATTTAACTGATTTGTCATTTTTTCGTAATCTTTTGTGGGTTTCTAGTATTTTTTTTTTCTTAAGTTTATTATTATCTATTTATATGATGTGTATAAGTAATCTAGCAAGACCAATTTTAGTTATAGACTAAAAACAGTGATAGGTGAGGTCTTGAGGGAACAAAATTCGTTTTTGAAAGAGGAAGTAAGTTCTATGAAATTATATCAAATTTTAGATTAATTATTCATTTTTTATACATATAAAAATATATCCCGACTTGTTTATCCATTAAATTTGATAAATATAGGCCTAGGTCTAAATTTTTTAGACTACTAGAAGGATTTGGATTAGATTTAGATCCTGATAATATAAATAAGTTTGGGATTAGCCGAAGATAACCCATATTCAATTTATTGTCACCCATAGTCATAATAATTTTAACATACAATTATTAATTTGCATAATAATACTACTATAAATATAATCAAATCTTAAAAATATTTAGAAGTCTGGTTCTAATTTTAGATTTGGTAAATAATTTCAAAAATAGCGAACTTTCTTAAATCGTGCATGCGCACGCAATCATTTTTGTGCATGATGGTGATGAACGGCATAATAAATGGCATTCCATCATTGCGGGCCTATCAAATTGTTACGCGGAGAAAGATGGGATTTGACCTCGAAATAATTGTGGATTCTTAAAGACCTTGAGCATTCATTATCTGCCACATGAATCCATAATTAATTAGCTAGCATTTGCTATTTGCCGGTCTTCACTCTTCGGTCCAGAGGCGATTGATGGGATAACAGATCACTAATCACTCGTACTCATTGCTGTTACGTATCTTACGATCGACAAGGGTCCTGTGTGTCGTAGCTGTTTTGTCAATCTATGCATATCCATTAGAGTGACTTCATCCGTTTTTCGATAGTGAAGTTACGGTCATGTCATGGAATTGGGTCAGGCTTAACACCTTTGATCAGTAGACCTTATCCTCGATCGATCCACGCAAGCTATCCTTCGGTCCCTAGCTAGAGCAGAGTTATACAAACATCGGACTCTATCAGTAATAGTATACAATGATTTTTAAATTAGGGTCCTCGATCGCCGGTAACAGTAACAGTAACTTTTTCTAGGAATTTTTCATGTTTTTGATTAAATAAATATTTTTGGATTTTTTTTTTTTTTTTTGTATTTTTTACAAGTTGCTCTTCAAATGAACACTAATTAACCAATCAGATATATAGCAAACAATCTTCCTCATACGCAGATATATAAGACTTGTTAGTGCTAGTAGGTTTTATTCTGTAATTAAGACACTGTTTTCTCTATAATTAAATTATATGCAACGAACTGTATCTTTTATATAATAGTAACTACTTTTTCCCTTTAATTTGGCAGGGTGGAGGATGGTGCAATGATGTAGCATCATGTATGGATAGAGCAAACTCACGTCGTGGATCGACATATTATATGGCAAAACAAGAAGTTTTCTCTGGTATCCTGAGTAACGACGCCTCATTAAATCCAGGTCCACACTTTGACGTTGAAAACTCTTGTATAGGCCCCCCTCCTGACTCTAGATCTCCTTTTATAATTCTATTTCACTAACCATCTCAAATTAGGTCTGCGATAGGGATAGGGTTAGGGGAGTCTTCCTTGACCATTTATGTGTTTATTTGTCAATTATCTTGTTGATGCATGATTGATACTTAAGAAAGGGTTGAATAATATCTACGAGTAATTGTTTAATTTGTATTGATGTTCACTTGTTCTGTATAGGTTCTCTACCATTGCCTTCTGTTATAGGTAGGGACGTAAAAAGGATAGAATTGAAGTAGATACCCTTATATCCGTATTTATATTCGATAAAAAAATTATACCTAAATTTATATTAGAACAGGTGTCCTCTAATATAACTATATCTATATCTATTGGATATCTATTATTTGACAGATATCCCACTTACCAGTTAGATTAACCGCCATGTATTATACAACAGGTAAATTAAGGGTTGAGAGTAACTGAGGTTAAGTTACAATATAATTTTAACCTTAACATTATATTATGTTCATTTTAAAATCAATAATAAAAGGCAAATTATATATATATATCGGATAAACGAGTACGAATATGTATACGGATATTAATATAGGTAAGGATATGGATACACCATATTCATATTCTTTTTTGGTAGTTTTTTTTTTCTTTATCCCTCTTAACTTGAAATGTGGAAGCATGTCGATAGAATTATTGAAAACACTAAAGAATTTATCCAAAAATATGTTAACTGTGTATCACTGAATTATATGCGGCCGGGATATGAACTGGCAATATACATTTTGCAGACTTCTACAACTGGAACCGTGTGAAGCTTAGGTACTGCGACGGGGCTTCCTTTGCTGGTAATTCCGAGTATCAAAATAAGGTAAGCTACTATAATTTTGTTGAAGCATGTTTGATTCCTCGGCATTATAGTTTTTCAATTTCTGGAATAATCTGGCCCTTATGTCAAGGCCCCTCCCAACGATTGAATGGCATTTGAGCTATGCACAAAGATCGTACTATATCATATGCATGGTGCTGAGTGCCCCTGTTGGGGTCTGTTTGAATCTATTTATTAATAGTAATTATCTGATATAATTATTTATTTAAAAAAATTTTAGGATAAAGAGTTACTTTTGGTAAGTAGCTTCAAATAAAGGCTTAATAAGTGATAATTATAATATACTACTTAATAAGCTTTTCAAAATCATTAATTCATCGTGCTTTTTATTTTTCAGGGTCTTGCTAGCTGGTTATTAGCTAGATTTATTTGTTATTATTATTATAACGCACTATAAGCGAAGAAATGAAAGCCTGTGCTAATGAATTTTGCACGTGGAACATATGTATATGGAGTGCAGAATTCAACCCTCTACTTTCGAGGGCAAAGGATTTGGGATGCTATTATTCTCGATCTCCTTCCAAAAGGGCTAGCCAACGCAAGAAAGGCATTGCTGTCTGGTTGTTCAGCTGGGGGTTTAGCTGCTTTCCTACACTGCAACAGGTTCACCAGGTCACTGCCAAGGAATGCCAATGTCAAGTGTTTGAGTGATGCTGGGTTTTTCTTAGACATGTACGTGTAAAAATGATATCCCTCATCGCATCTGTATATCTATACCGCGCTTGTATGCATGTATTCCGTTCGCTCACATCTCAAATACGGGCGTTCAACTTAGATTTTTCTGTTTTTTTTTTCTCAACAGAAGGGACATAAGTCGAAATCATACCATGAGGACTTTCTTTGATCAGCTTGTTACTCTCCAGGTACCTTTGCTAGATTTCATTCAGCTGATCATATACTTCACGGACTACAGATTATGGCGTGCTGCTTATAATAATATGTTTGACAGGGAGTAGAACAGTCTTTGGACGCCGCTTGTACTAGTGCTCTTCCATTTCCTAACCTAGTAAGATCCTTGAAACTGTATTTAATTATCATCATTCATTCATAATTAAATTCTATTGAATTCAGACAGCATTCGTAAATTTTTCAAACAATTTAAAAATAAAAAATCCCTGGGTTCCCGCAGTGTTTCTTTCCACAATACGCGTTGAAGTACATAAGGGCGCCATTTTTTGTATTGAACACGGCTTACGACGTGTATCAGGTAATTTTATTAACGCAACAGACCCATTAGTTTTTCTGCTTCCATCTCTGCCCTTCTTCGGAAGTAGGTGGCACAACATAACATCCGGATCGAATTATGTGTGATGTGATTTCCCACAGTTTCATCACATATTGGTTCCGCCTTCCGCCGACCCACATGGACACTGGAATCACTGCAAGCTCAACGTGTCGGCGTGCGTTCCTCATCAGATTCGCACCTTGCAAGGTATGTATGTTTTACGTATATACATATGGGAAAGTAATACTCATCGGAATTTTTAAAAAGCCGCGGTTGAAAAAGTGCATCGCGTAGTTCTCAGGCTTACCGAGACTTGGTACCTAGATTACATGTTAAACACTTTTTGGCTAGCTAGCTAGTATATTATTTGATTTGATGGCGCGCATGTTTGTGATTATGTGTATATATATATATATATATATATATGCAGGTTTTCGGATGGATATGATTAGAGCCTTGGGTGCTTTCAGTCGATATTCTCATACAGGAGGAATGTTTATAAACTCTTGCTTTGCGCACTGTCAGAGTGAGTCGCAGGATACGTGGTTAGCCCCCGACTCCCCAAGGATACTTGAAAAGGTAGCTGCTTTGTCATAGATCAACCGCTATATATATCAAAATATATTTTCCACTTCATGGGCTTGCCTTTCCTCATGCTTATTATTGTTCGTGTGTGTGGGTGTGTGTATACGTATATAAATTCTTGCTTTAATATTAAAAGAGATCATGTGCGTACTTTGTTGCAGACGATTGCAGAGGCAGTTGGTGATTGGTATTTCGGAAGAGAGGTTACAAAGCTAGTTGATTGTCCGTACCCTTGTGACAAAACCTGTCACAACCTTATCGCAACATAGAATCCATTATTCGTTGGTATCCATATAAGTACACACGCACAGAGAGAGAGGGACAGGTATATACGAACGTATTCTTCCTTTCCTCTCTGTAGGCTGTAGGAGGATTATTTGACAGCTAAGCTTAGCTGCAGTTAGATAGGGACTTCGACCGACCGGAATTGCTCGTTCTTGGAGGAAGTGTATCAAAGGTTGGGGGATGCATACAGAAGGGATAGTACTATATTTAGCTAGTGAATCATTTCTTACCCCTCATCAACAGATTAAGAAAACAGTATTTGTTCCCATCATTAGATATACATGTATGTGTATATAATCATTCATACACATCTGTTGCCGCTGATTCTGGATTCGACTCCTGTTTGATTGGGTGTCAATTCTTTAGTCTGCACGTTGTGGACTTGAATACATGTATCGATCATTCGGATATTTGATGAAGTATCAAGATTCAAGAATTAATTCCTATCAGCCGGACTACATTTTACGGCTTATACTTTTGTAACTCTGAAAAGAAGAAGAAGAAGAGGCTAAATAATGAGGCTGGTAGGAAATTCTGGTCACACAACTTAGAGCTCAGATCCTGAATGAGCAATAAAAGCAAATAAAACTTCCATGCGTAATTGGAGTAATGTGGTCTCCACGGTCTCTGAGATTTCTCGCTATCTATACAATGTTGTGAAGTCTGATTCTTCTTGATTGATTTAACTAAATCATATAACACACTCTCAGCAAGAATCAAATGAATGAACAACCGCTTATGAAGAAGAAGAGAGAGAAAACTAAAGAATGATTAGACAATTGTGAGAGAATATAGAACTTTTATTGAGACTCGTGAAGTTTTTGAAATACACCCGACTTTTTCAAGGACAACCTTCTTTACCAAGGCATTCTTCTCAATTTATCCCTTTTCTCTGATCTTTTTTTCTTTTTCTTTTTTTACATTATGCCTTAAGCTCTGAAAATAGAACACATATTTATAAGCAAAATACCCCTTCAGCCTCAACCTTGCCGGCTGGATTATAAGTGTAATCCAAACTAATAGAATAGCTCTATCAACACATGATGTGGACAAGACATAACAATTGAATCATATTATCACAATCTCCACCTTTGTCCATGTATGCTATACAAAGCATCACTTGCAAACAATATTGGAACTTTGCTAGAGAAAGAGACTAAGTCATCATGCCAACTAGGTTTTCTTTAGTTTTATCTTCTTTAAATTTAACTTACCACCGCCAATCACCTCTCTAATGAAGTGCATCTTGACATTGAAATGCTTTGTCTGCTCATGATGCATGAGATTCTTACTTAGACATAATGCACTTTGATTATCATACCATACCAACATTGTCTTGAGCACAGCCTTAAATTCTTTCACTAACCCTTTAAGCAAAATTACCTCTTTTATATATTCTATGAACCCAATATATTCAGCCTCTATTGATGAAAGTGTGATAACCCTTTGTCCCTTTGTAAAGTGGACTTCCAACTATTCGTACATACTCCCAGTTGAAAAATATAACCAAAAATTGACCTCTTGGTATCTTTGTTACCTGCAAAAATCTAAATCAATGAAGCCCTCAATCTTGATCACATCTGAATCAACTCCACTAAACATTAAACTTACTCTTTTTTGGCCAGCTAAATACCTTAGCACCCATTTGACAACTTTCTAGTGTTCTTTCCTTAAATTAGACATGAACCTACTTACAACAATTACTACACTTTGATAGGGAACCTTAGCTATGTATCTTTTTTCTTCCTCTATCTTAAGAGACTGAGTTTTTGAAAGTTTAAACTGAGATGAGATTGGAGTTAATATTGTCTTTACAAGAGAACAACCAAACTTACTTAATACCTTCTCCACCTATGACTCCCGGGAAAAAAATGACTCCCTTCTACCCTTATCTTTGTTTATTTCCATACCAAAGATCGTTTTAGCAGCCTCTATGTCTTTCATATCAAACTGCTTCTCTAACTATAACTTCACAACCTTGATCCGCACCTTTCTCTTGCTTGCAATAAGCATAAAATCCACATAGAAAAATAAGAAAACATCTTATTTACCCTTTTCATGTTGCACATAAACACAAGCATCAAATTTGCTTTTTTTGAATCCAATACTTTTTACGTATTGAACAAACCTAAGGTTCCACTACCTAGGACTTTGTTTCCGTCCATACAAAGACCTGTTCAACAAGTAGACATAGTCTTCCTTTCTTATCACTATAAATCCTAGTGGTTGAGGCATATATATGTTTTCCTTGAGTTCTCCATGAAGGAAGGTAGTTTTGACATCTAATTGCTCTAGTTCTAAATCTTGAGTTACAACTAAAGCCAACAAACACCTTATTGAAGTGTGCCTTACCATAAGAGAAAATATCTCCTCGTAATCTAATCCTTCAACTTGTGTAAAGCCTTTAACAACTAATCTTGCTTTGAATCTGGGTTTTTCTCCTATTTTTTTTTACCCTCCTTCAATTTAAATATCCACTAATAACCCACCAACCTCTTATTCTTAGATCTTGGTACAAGCTACCAGGCTTTATTCTTCTTTAAGGATTTTATTTCATCATTCATTGCACTAACCCACACTTTACTTGCCTTACTTGTGACAACCTAGTTGTAACTTAAAGGCTCTTCTTCGACAAAAAATAGCATACCCTAAATTATTGGGAGGTCTCACCTCTCTTCTCTACCTGACTCTAGCTAACCGATACACTACTAGATCATTACCTCCAGCAACAAGATCAATATCTTCTTTCTCTTTAGATCCAGTATCAATCACATCAGGTTGTTGTAACTGAGGTGTGTCACCATGCTCCACCTCAATGATGAAATCCTCCTTTGACAACCCTTTTGTTTGCTTCTATCTAGAGAAATTATCCTTATGATGCTCATTTTCTTAGGACCTAACATCTCTACTAATGAAGGCATTTACTTCATTGCCTTCAAGAGTGAGTAAATCCCTTGAAACCATATGGATATCCCAACAGCACACACTTTATTACCTTTATTTCAAGCTTGCCTTGACTCACATGTGTATTACTAATGCAACCAAGCACCCTTAACCTTATATATTCAGTAGACATTCCATTCCAGCTCTCAACTGGAATGTCAAAGTTTATTGCACTTGAAGGACATCTATTAATCAAGTAGCTAATCATTTTTTTTTTTGCTTCGCCCAATAGCACATAGGTAATCCATAATTCAACATCATACACCTAGGCCTTTCAAGAATTATTTGATTCATCCTTTCAGCTAGGCCATTTTGTTATGGTGTTTCCTTTACAATAAAATTCCTTACCAACCCTTATTCCTTATAGAATGCATCAAATTATTCATTACAAAACTCTAAGCCATTATCGGTTCTTAAATTTTTTTACATTCCTATTTGTTTGTGTTTCGACTAATTTTTTTCATTTTTTGAAACATCCAAATGTCTCATCCTTAGTCTTCAAAAATTAGATCCAAACATATCTAGAAAAATCATCAATAATGGACAAGAAATACCTAGCACCTCCTTTGGATTGAACCCTAGCTTCCCCCTATAAGTCAGCATGTACATAATCTAATATTCCCTCTGATTTGCGGATACTAGCAGAGAAATTTAGCTTACTAGACTTACCCATTACACACTCTTCATAGAACTCCAAATCTAGGAGATTACTAAGAAATCCCTTTCTATCAAGAAGTTTTAAACCCTTATCACTAATATGTCCCAATATTTGATGCCACAACATTGCTTGATTAAACTCCCTAGAACCTAATTTATCTTTTGATACACTTGTTGCTATTAGACTCGGTGGATGTAACACATACAAACCATTACTTAGCTCTACCTTCAACACCACCATTAAGCCATGAGCCACCTTAAGAACCCCTCTATGTGCCTTGATTATATAGCCCTCGCTATCAAGAGAGAATATGGAAATTAAATTACTTTTTAGCTCAGACACATATCTCACATTATTTAAAAAATATTCTATGCTCGGTGAAGTATTCACTAATACTTGGCCAAGACCTATTATGGATTATGCTCGATTATTTCCCAAGAGAATATGTCCACCTTGAGTCTTTGCATAACTTGAGAACACGTGTTTTATTAGGACACATATGAAATGTGCAATTGGTATCAAGAACCCATTCAACACCTTCAACACTCAAGGAAACCACTAATACTTAAACACTTTCATAACCTTCCAACATAATTAATTTCTCCCTAATCTCAACTAAATTATTGATATTTTTTGCCTTTAAACTGCTTCTTGTTTCTATGCAAATACTCTTTCTTATAGTGACCCTTTTGTGACCATAAAAAAAAACTTTCTTGAAGACTTTGATTGTGATTGTGACCTACTTCTTGAAACCTATTTCTTTTCCTTCTTCTCTGTTCTTCCCTGACTATAACTACTCTCTGGAGCTAATTCCACTTTGAGTATTTGTTGCATCTTCAATTCATTAGAGGTGAGTATAGTCACTACATCATCTAAGGATAGGACATCATGGCCATACAACATGGTGTCCACCAAATGTTCATATTTGTCAACATGAAGAGAATTTAGCATAATTATAGTTTGGTCTTCGCTCTTATCTTTACATCTATATTTTCCATGTCAAGAATGATTATGTTAAATTCATTAAAGTGATCTTCAATGGCTTCCATGAGGCATATTGAAAGGGCATAATCTTTATTTCGAGATTGCTCTTATGGTAAGAGATTTCATCATATACAACGTTTCTAGCTTAATCCATATTCCAACAATTGTTGTTTCATTTGAAACTTCACACATAATTCTATCACCCATACACATAATCAAAGCACTATGATCTTTCTCCATAATTTTGATCTTCTTTTTTGGTTTAATCCCTGCCAATTTCTTTTTGTTATCCACCAAAGCTAGTTGTAAACCTTGCTGCACGAGAAGTTCTCTCACCTTTAAACGTCGAATGTCGAAGTCCTTCCTTCCATTAAATTTCTCCACATCAAACCTAGTAGAATCCATGATTAAGGATTCGAAGACATCTTTAATGCCAATTGTGAAGTCTGACCCTTCTTGATTGATTCACCTCAATCATATAACACACTTTCAACAAGATCAAATGAAAGAAGAAAACAAATATGAAGAAGAAAAAGAAAACTAAATAAATATTAGACAATTGTGCGATAATACATAAATATTATTAAGTCTTATAGGGAAATCCACAGGCGCACAAATTTTTTGTACCCATCAAGGTCTGTCCCATAGAGACTAGGGGTTAATTGCTAAAATTTATGTTTTCGATTAACTAAACCAATGAGTAAGTTAAAGTGAATAAAATTGTAAGATTAAATAATAATAATAATAAAATAAATATCTAATTGGGTGGAATTCAATATAATAAAGACCCAAGATTGGGTTCTCACCCAACTTCGTTACTCAATGATGAATTATTTTAGCTCTCGATGATGGTTTAAACAAAAAGGGTGAATTAGCCTAAATTAATCTAAAGCCTCTTTTAAGGTCAGAATATCATGTCTAATTAAGCTCAATTACCTACTTTCGTATAATTAAGATTAAATTAAACTCATTAAGCTTCTTGCTAATCTAATAGAATCTCTAAGGAATCTAGTATACTTTTATGGTTTGAATTTCCTACTTAATTTCAAGAGTTAAGGTATTAATTTTCACCTTTCGGACATTCAATTAATTACTTATGATTAAGTGAGTTAACAAAATTCAATCACAATAAATTAAGTTTAAATATGTAAATTTTCACCAAGAACGTATACTAATTCATCATCAATTACCAATTTTTTGTGTTCTTTTCCAATCTAGGACAAAGAATCTTCTCACACATGACTAGGAATAAAGAGCATATCAAATAAAGATGCAATTTAATCATAATAAAAAAATTAATTACAGAGAAGAATGAAAGAATTAGTATTTTGATTAAAGTGTTCAAGGTAGAGAGTTGCAATCCAATTTTGCATAAGAAATCATTCGTTGTCCTTCAATACTTGAGTTCTAGATATAGATACAATTTTTTGGTTGAGAGACAGCTAGAAAGAGAACCTATAAACCTGAAGCTAAAATACATGCGCACACACACACACACACATGTATATGTATATGTATAGGTATTAACAATTTGGAAAGAAATAAATAAGTTTTGTATGTGTCATAACCGAACCAAATGTGTGGCATGTGTTATCTTGCTTAATCAGTGCTTGTTTGGACAATCTTTAGTATTATGGTTGTAAATTTTTCATCTAACCTTGAATTTATGTGATTCATGTTGTGTTAGAGAGCTATAAGAGACCCACAACTTTGGTCTTTTAAGTTTTTTTAGATCCACATTGAAACATGGTTGAAAATTTAGCTCTTTATACACATGCATTCATTTTCTTCTCAAATCATGCATTCTAAATCTCATTGCGGCTCCAAACTCTTGTTTAACTTCCAACAATCATCGAATATTTCAATCCTGAGCCAATACCTACGCATAAGAATACAAACCAAAGCAATATCCTTGATTTAAATACGAAATATGCATCAAATACCCATAAATTATGTTTGAAACACACTTAAATAATGCATATTTTACAAGTTTATCATAGAGATACACCCAACTCCCTCAAAGATAACCTTCTTTATCAATGAATTCTTCTTATTTTATCTCTTCTCTTTGATTTTTTTTTTACATTATACCTTAAGCTCTAAAAACATAAAACATATTTATAACCAAAATACCCCCTAAGCCTCAATCCTTCCAGTCAGATTATAAGTGTAATCCTAACTAACATAATATCTCCCTTAGCACATGATGTGGACAAGACATAAAACTAAATCCTATTCTTCACAAATGTATTAT